>UESW01004304.1:614796-823699 GCA_900491605.1 Calamus simplicifolius
TTTTGATGAACAACAATGGAATCAACCTCACTAAAGTACCCTGGCTTTCACCGTTTCCGTCAATGATCAGATTGGCATAGACCACCACAGCCCCTTCTTTTTGGATTTTCCTTCTCTTCCCACATGAATTTTTCGTGAAGAGGGGCTTCACGTCCACGTCCTGTGAAGAGCCTCCCACGTTCTTACACCTCCTCCCTTCCTCCTCCCTTGACTGCTTTGACCAAGAGCACTTTGACCAAGGGTCTTCACGATGGAGTGCTCCCATGTCCGTATGCAGGTATTCCTGGAACACCACAAATTCCCCACGAAGTCGTGCACTAACTCAAGCGATCTCCCATGGCTTCATTGTCGAGCGATCTCTCACGGCTTCATTGTTGGCTCACCTCCACGCGTGGCCTTTCACACAGCCCCGTGAATCTTCCCACATTCATCCTAGGCTTCCGTTCGCATGGGTGAACACCTGGGATGAACGTTTTACACGTGGACTAGTTTGTGGTAAGAGACAGAGGAGAAGGGAAGAAGATGGAGAGGGTGATGAGAGAGAAATTTTTGAAAGAAAAAAATATGTTCTACATGTCCATAAATCCTAGAGACTAGGATTTAAATACATGACCAAGTCCTCTGTCCATAAACCTAAGGACTAGACTTTAAATTTATGACGGATTAGATTGGCCCAGACTTTTCAAAAACTCCCATGACTAACTCAATGAGATTAAACTAATTCCCAAGCCCATATACATCCAAACTTGATTTAATCTCAACCCTTGGATCCACACCCAGTCCAATACAAGTTAGCCCCCTTGGGCCTTAATAGCAACACAACAGGCCCAACAATCTTCACCTTATGTTTTCAAGGCCTCAGCACATCCGCCGTATCCATCATTGCAACACCAAGAAGCTATTCCGTGAAAGAACCTTGATGCTGGATTCTTCTTGGTGTGTATCCTCATCAGCTTCACTTCACCTTCTTCCACCAGCTCTCTGTAGTCGATGCTTTTCTTCTGAGAGTATCCTTTGGCCACTAGTCCTGCCTTGTACCCAATACTCTTTGCTCTGAAGGCCCTTCTTTGCGCTAATAAACCCATTGCATCTAATGAATTTCTTTTTTTGTGGCAACTGGACCACCTGCCACGTGCCAGTCTTATGGAGAGACTGCATTTTATCTGCCAAAACCTGCATCTTCTGCTATAGCCTAGACCCATCTATCTCTATCCTGACTATTTTGGCTTTCCACAGCCTTCTGATAGATGTAAGGGTCTTCATTCGATGTCATCAGGGCATATGACATCGAATCCTTGAAGCCGTATCAAACTGATGGTCGCACGTTTCTCCTGGGCCTGTGCAATGCAATCCCAATATTAGTTCCTTGCCTAGTTGTATCCTCCTGAGTCCTTTGCTCAGCTGTATCCTGCTAAACTTCCTGGCTTCTAACCCCTCTGTTAGTCCTCTCCACCTGAATCTTAAATCCTTTTGGTCCACTAGCAAATGGTACGACTATGTAGGAGGTCATATTACTAGTGTTACCATGTTTCATCTTCTATAGTCCCTACTGTGCATCTGTATCATATCTGCTCTGGAGGATCGAGCTCTCATCGAAGGTCACATCTATGCTGATGACAACCTTCTTCTTCAAGGGGTCCCACAGCCATATCCCTTATTCCATGCGGATAGCCCAAGAACATCATTTTCTTTAAACTGGCATTCAACTTACTCCACTTCCTAGCACCAACATGCACATATGTTGTGCATCCAAACACCCTCAGATGGTTTAGGCTTGTCTTCCATCCATACACATCTCCTTTGGAATGCTTCCATCCAACTGGTGTGCGGTGATCGATTTACCAAGTAGCTGGCTACATCTACTGCATCAACCCAGAACATCTTTGAAAGCCCTGTCTGTAGCCTCAAGCACCTTGCTTTTTCAAATAGTGTTTTGTTCATTCTCTCAGTCATCCCTTTCTGTTGAGAAGTTTCCATTACCGAGAAGTGCCTTTTGATGCCCTACTCCTTACAAAATCTCTGAAACTCCATGCTAGTATATTTTTCGCCACTGTCATGTTTTCTCTTCACCTCAGCCTTCCAGATTCTAAACTTGGTGATCGAAGACCTCTGATTTCTTCTTCATAAAGTAGATCCACTGTTTTCCCTGAGAAATCATCTATCAGGGTCAAGAAGTATCTGGCCCCATTCCTTGCATAAATTAGGGCTGATCTCCAGACATCCATGTGCACTAGCTCCAGGGGTTCTGCACTCTAGTTGTACTGGTCAAGAACTGCACTCTCTTTTGCTTTCCCATTGATATGGCTTACATATCTCCATATCTCCATCACTCAGGACCAAAAGCAATCCTCTTTTGCTTAGTTCTTTCATTCCCCTGTCTCCCATGTGGCCTAGGCAGTAATGCCACATCCTCTACACATTCCGAGGATCCTGTTTCATAGCTGCTGCTTCAGATTTTTAGTTACCATAGAGCCCTCCAACTTGTATAAGTTATTCTCCAGCCTTCTCCCTCTCATCACCACCATAGCTCTATTGAAGATGTTCAAAACTCCACTCCTGCATGACTAATGAAGCTATATCCAGTCCGCTCCAAGTATCCCAGTGACACCAGATTCTTCTTGAGTTCTGGGACATGCTTCATGCTGGTAAGAGTGCGTACCATGCTATCAAACATCTTCACGCTCACTGTGCTAACCCTGTCACCTTGCAAGGATGATCATCTCCATGAGTCACATGACCGGTTGAAAGTGTAATAATGAGAACAGACTGAATCCAAGGTCCACATCTCTGTACTATGCCTGTGACCATCTGATCATCCTCCACCTTCTAACCTGCAACTGTACTCACAGATTCAGATCCTTCCCTTTCTTTCTTTTTTACTTAGGACAATCCCTCTTATAATGTCCTACCTTACCATACTTGTAGCACTTAGCCTTTCTGGACTGTAACCATCCCCTAGGCCTGCTCCTATCCTGCCTATGCCTGACCCTTTTCTAACTGATAGACCCTCCTGAGGAATAGCATCCTTGGTCATCTTCTTCCTCTGCTCATTCGTCCGAAGCACCGAGACAATATCTTCATAAAATAATGTCTCCTTCCTGTAGAGCAGCGTCATGATCAATGAGTCATGTGATGTGGGCAGCGAACACAATAATAAAAGTGTCATATCTTCCTCCATCTTGACCCCAACATTCAGCAATTCAGTGCTCACCTGGTCGAACACCTGGATGTGGCCCAGCACATCTTCACCTTCTAACATTCGAAGGCTGTAGAGGTGCTTCTTCAACATCAACTTGATACACATATTCTTTCCATGTAGAGGGCTTGCAACTTCGACCAGAGTCCCTTTGGGGTCTTCTCCTCCGGCACTGAATAAAGGGCTGAATACGCTAGACATCCTCTGATCGCTGCACATGCTTTCTTTCCAATAACATCCACTGTTTGTTTGTCATCTCATCTGACATTTCCTTCAAAATCAGATCTAAACCTTGCTGCATAAGAAGGTCCTCTACCCGAACTTTCCACATGAAGAAACTTTTCTTTCCATCAAATTTTTTAAAATCTATTTTATGCTACTACGCATGGCCAGATCTCAACAAAAATAGCATAAAAATAAATTTAAAAATTAAGAGGTACCTTGATGAGGCCTTGTTGAAATTATTTCAACTCTTGAAGATCTCCAAATTACTTCTTTCTGAACTAGGCTCTGATACCAATTGTTGAGGGTTTAGTCCTTGATAAACAATAATGAATCAACCTCACTAAAGTACTCTGGGCTTTCACCAGTTTCCATCAACGATCAAATTGCACCACCACAGCCCCTTCTTCTTTTTGAATTTTCTTTCTCTTCCCATGTGAATTTTCCGTGAAGAGGGGCTTCACGTCCACGTCCTATGAAGAGCCTTGATTTCTACTTTTTGACACCTCCCTTGACTGCTTTGACCAAGAGCACTTTGACCAAGGGTCTTCACAATGGAGTGCTCCCATGTTCGTATACAGGTGTTCCTAGAACACCACAAACTCCCCACGAAGTCATGCGCTCAACTCAAGCGATCTCCCATGGCCTCACCTCCACGCGTGGCCTTTCACACTGCTCCGTGAATCTTCCCACGTTCATCCTAGGCTTCCGTTCGCGTGGGTGAATGCCTGGGATGAACATCTTCACACGTGGACCAGTTTGTGGGAACGAGATAGAGAAGAGGGAAGAAGATGGAGAGGGTGATGAGAGAGAATTTTTTTGAGAGAAAAAAATTTGTTCTACATGTCCATAAACCCTAGAGACTAGGATTTAAATACATGATCAAGTTCTCTGTCCATAAACCATAAGGACTAGAGTTTAAATCCATGACGTAGTAGGATTAGTCCAGACTTTTCAAAAACTCCGATGGACTAACCCAATAAGATTAAACTAATCTCCAAGCCCGTGTATATCCAAACTTAATTTAATCTCAACCCTTGGATCCACACCCAGTCCAATACAAGTTAACCCTCTTGGGCCTTAATAGCACCATACCAGACCCAATAATTCTCACATCAGCCCTAAATCGCTACTTGATCTGGTCAGCCACCTAGGCATAGTACACCCAAGCACAAGATAGGGGTGCTTCCCCTAGCCCCAAAGCCAGCTTATCACCGGATACATCCTTTGTTCATGTCCGGCTCTTCCTTTTAACCTTTTCCTCAAAGAGACTTTTCCTTCCAATTGGAGTCCAAGACTAAACTCTCCAATCGTCATGCTCAAAGACTTCGTTGCTAGACATACTATGGTTCCATATTTCAATTCCTTGAGCCATGAAAGAAGAAAAGAAGATGCCTAGAATAAGTCAATAATAGCTCCAAAATAAATCCAGAAAAATTATCAGACAAGTTAAACAATTATTCTATCTTTATTCTAAGTTGGAGTTAGTTTTCAGAGGCTTCCTCCCCAATTGACTGTCCCTTCATTAGTCTATTAGGAAGATTTTCTCATTACTAAATCTCGCATCCGAAACTTATGCATACGACTACCATAGTAATCTTGCATTGCCATATTTTTTAGCATGGAAGATCATATTACTCGGATAGAACAATAATTTTGTAGACATACAACTCAATTAGAGGAATGGGTTGATTGATTGGAATAATAAATGGATAAGATATTGTACATCCAAAAAGGGCAATTCAATCTAATGTCTACAAGAATACCAATCCTATTCTGCTTTGACACAATAGCATTACAGAAATTCCTTATCTATTAAAAGTGCAACCATGAGCTCCTAGCACTAATGAAGATATTGACAAAAGAGTTCAATTTGAAATGTCTAAATTTCAACCCTAAGGCTTTCTATTGAAGAATATCCCAACCATTATAAATTGATTTATCAAAGAAGTGTTGAATTTTTTAAAAACAAGCTCAAGAGAGATGCTAAAATTTGGTAGAAAAAAATTAAATATGCTGCTCATAATCATAATGAACCCATTACTACTTGAGATACCATATGCGTAAAATTAAAAAAGAAGCCCCTACCCATTGATTATCACAAATACCTTAAAAATTTACTTACAAGTCAACTTTTCAAGCAAAGAGGTGTTTTGTATTTGTGGATTTTACATGTTCAAGGATATTTTATTCAAGGATATTTAACTATATTACTTTAATTGTATATTTATATAATGGTCTTGCATACGTCATAATGCCTAGCCTTGAGGGTTACGAGGCTGTATTACATGCTTGGCTTATGTGGCTAGATTAGGGCATAACAAATTATGGTATCAAGGTAAGCCTGACCATGTCGATGGTAAAATATTACAATAAAAGCCAATTTAAGGTTGACTATGGTTCAATGATGGTGTTCGCAACCTATTAATCATTGAATTGGACTTTTTAGCTTAATAAGGAAACCTAGAGTTAAATGAGAGAATGAAAAAATCATACTAGTATATGTTTAGTCCTACATTAGTCATGTATTAAACAGATCTTTGTTACTCATTAAGAAACCAAAATAATATATTTGGGTTAGTCATTCTATGTGATGTCCTAAAAAGTTATAGACAATCCATACTATGGCATATATATTCCTTAATGATGCATGTAATATATTAAGAAACCAACAGTTGTATGCATGACCATTGACCTGATAAATGGTAGAAAATAGTGGAAAAAGGTTAGCAATAAGGCCCTAGAGGGTTGACCTACCACACGACACCGAGTATCAAAGCCACTCTACTATTGCCTTATCCTAAGATGGAATTGCTCAACTTCTTTTTTTATAGGCCAGCCATCTAGTTGTCCGCTTAGCTCCAATGACAATTAATAGCCATTACATAGAAGCTACTAGGGGCTCTCTCCACTGTGACACCAAATATAATAGGATCAGGGCTGGTGAAGCATTAAAGTTGAAAATCACCTACCTCCATCGATAGTGCATGGCCCGATCCTAGTGGCCTTGTAATGGCCTCATCCTTATCGAAGACCAATTCTTTTTAGCCCCACTTGGTTTGGACTACCACAATCATCATGTTCTATCAATAAACTTGATGGCAATCCCCCAAGTTAACGTCGCTTTTGCTTTCGTCGGGCTAGTGGACCCTATCATGAATTAGCCATCAGTTAAATGGCCTTCATGCTAGTTGATGCCACTTCATCAGATGAAAAAGTGAAATAAAACCCTCAATGGTGGGTGAGTTTTAATTATTAATTGCTTATGACAAGTGACTACCTTATAATTAGTGGTGTCACTACCTCACCAGGGTTGCAAGAAAGTCAAGTTGGACGAAGGCACACTTAACCTTGACTCAACTTGATTTCATATTTTGTTCATGATTTTGTACTTGGATCTATTAATTGGTTCAGTTGAGTCAATTTATACAAAGGCATTAGGACAAGAAGCGATCCCTAGTAAGGTTTGAAAAGGCTTATGAAGAAATTGGAGTCATATGGTTAATTAATTTATTTAACATGATTGTAGCAACTAAAAGAATATCGAATGATTGAAAAAAATATATTAATATTTATATATAAAAATAAAAGAGATATTTAAAACTATGCAAATTATAGAGGGATTAAGTTAATAAATCATCCAACGAAATTATGGAAAAGAGTAATAAAAATTGAATAAGAGTGAAACTTTGGTGTCAAATAATCAATTTAGATTTATGCCTGAAAGATCGATCATAAAGCTATTTATCTATTAAGAAGATTGATGGAATAGTATAGATAAAAGAAAAAAAACTTTCATATAGTTTTTATTGATTTAAAGAAAGCATATGATAGAGTATCTAGAGAAACAATATGGTGGGTTTTAAAGAAAAAAAGGAGTTATCAAAAAGTATATAGAATTAATAAAAGATATATATGATAAAGCAATAACTATTGTTAAAATAATAATAGAAAAAACTAGTGAGTTTTTAATTACTGTAGGTTTACATCAAGGATTTGCCTTAAGTTCGTATCTTTTTGCACTAGTTATGGATGAATTAACCAAAAATATTCAAGATGATATCACATAATGTATGTTATTTGCAAACGATATAGCGTTAATTGATAAAACTAAATCTGAAGTAAATATTAAACTAGAGATTTGGAGAGGCTTTTGAATTGAAAGGTTTCAAGATTAGCACAACTAAAATTGAATGCATGAAATATAATTTTAGTGAAAGTAGAAATACAAATGAAGAGATAGTGAAGATTTCAAGCCAAAGATACCAAGGAGTAAAAATTTAGTTATTTAGGATCAATTATTCAGCAAAAGGTAAAATAGGTGAAGATATGAATTATAGAGTTAAAGTAGGATGAATTAAATAGGAAAGTGCTTCGGGAATATTGTATTATCGATACATCCCATTAAAATTAAAAGAATTTTTTATAAAACCGCTATTAGGCCAGTATACTATATGGAACAGAGTATTGGGCAAAACTGAAACAATATGTGAATAAATTAAATATAACAGAAATGCGCATGTTAAGATGGATATGTGGTTAAACTTTAAAAGATAGAATTAGAAATAAATATATAGGAGTAACCCTAATTAAGATAAAATGAGAGAAAATCAATTATGATAGTTTGGACATATACAACAATGATCTTTAGATGCTCTAGTTAGAAAGAGTGATTTTTAACATTACATGGTAATGATAGAGGTAGAGGTAGACCTAAACTAAAGTAGACCTAAATTAACATAAACAAAAATAATTAAGAGAGACATAACTATTTGTAATTTAAGTGTCGACTTAGTCTTAAAAAAAGCAAAGTAGAGGAAGCAGATTCATGTAGCCGAGACCCCATGTAGCTAGGAAATGGCTTAGATGAGTTGAGTTAAGTTGAGTTATTGCATTCAAACTGGATCAAAGTCAAAAGTTTGAGCTAGAGCTAATCTAAAATGTTTAGATTTAAAGCAGAACTGAGATAGATTGAAATTGCAATTTGAGCTAAGTATATAGATGTTCTTTTATAGCTAAAATATAACTACTAGTAATTAAATATAAAATCACTTAAAAATTATATAGAAAGAGAAAAGAGTGAAATGAAACTTAATTTTTATTCAAAAAGTTCTATAGCCATCCAAATCATCGATCATTTTTCTACAACTCAACGCATAGTTTAATTTAGTAGATTCATATTTTAAAGAATCCAACGAAGTTTTATGCTGGTTGTCAGCTACCTAACGCAAACCTCCTCCTTTACCCGAGCTTGAAACTGACATTGATCGTTCTTTAGTTTAACAAATAATTTTTAAAATATAAATTATTATATACTTGAAGCCATTATAAATAAAAATTTATTAAAATAAATAATGATATACAAGTATTCAAATATAATTAAATGAACATAGATGAAAGAAGATATAGCTATTAAATGAAAAAAGATAAATTTCTTTAAATGATGGTTCATTCAATAAATAAGGAAGATATTTGGTATGAAAGAGGAAGAGGATAAATTAGATCTCTAGGTCCAGATTGATTTTAGGTTAGATCAAGCTTATTTTTTATTGATTCAAGTTAGATTTAGATCATAAGCTAGGTTGGATCAGGTCAGATTGAAAAACATGAGACTTGGACTTGAATTTTAGATCTGTCCAATAGTTTAGCCTGATCCAATATATAAATCACAAAATATGAATCTGTTGCAACTAATCAAATCAGAACCAAGCCTGGTTGACCTAACCTGGTCCAATATTCAGATAGTCAGATATCAATATGATTGGAACTAATCACAAATCAGGGGTTGACAAAAACCATTGTAGGCCTGCGTTCTCGAGCTATCTTCATTGGCTAAGACTAACCGGGTTGCCCTAAGTCGCTTGCTCTAACTCGGTTTAGCGGCCAATTCAGTGACCTCTTCCCTCCCTGCTGCTTTGGTTTTTTTTTTTTTTTGGTACAAACAGGAATCACACCACTCTAGGGTGACTCAGTCCCACACTATCAGAATACAAATTAAGTTCAAACCAGGAGGACACCATTCACCGGGCTTCCAGCACCAGAATCCAGAATGATAAGCCACTCTAGCGGCGATCCAGTCAGCCGCTGAGTTGGCTTCCCTGAAGATATGGCTGATCTGTATGCTGTGAACCCCTATAGGAGAGAACGAATATCAGAGATCAAAGGGTTGGTAGGCGACTGCGCGCAATGATCCTGGCGAAGCCATCGAATCACCGTGAGGGCATCACCCTCAAGGATAATACGACGGGCATCAAGACTGCGGATAGCACAGGAAACTCCAGCCCACGCAGCATAAAGCTCTGCAAGCGGCACCGACGAATCGAGATGTCCAAATCCCCCAGCAGCAATCATAGTACCGTCAGAACCCCGAATGACATAACCCGATCCGGCAGATCTGCCTCGAACTCCCATCAAAGTTGATTTTGATAAACCCTGGAGGAGGGGTTCCCAAGAAATAAAGATCGTTCTCCGGTGCGCTGCCGAGGCAGCATGGGAATCCCAGAGGCCAGGGCTATCAAAATTTACAAACTAGACGATGGGACGTTACTCAGTAGATAAGGACAAGGCAGTCCGAACAACCCTGAACGGCAGAGTAGGCTCCTGAGTAAAGACAATCTGGTTCCGGGATAACCAGATCTGGTAAGCAATGTAAGCCCTCGTCGCGCCCTGCTTGCTGCTACCTCTCCTAAATCCTGCCTGATCAAGTCAAGGAAAGATAAGAAAGAGAAGATGAAGCGACAGCCCAAGGCTTGACGCTAGCGATCTCCCAATGTGATGAGCTCTGAGACAAGTGAAGATGGCGTGATCCACCGCCTCCTCCTCAATACCGCATATCGGACACGTAGGCTGAATCCCCAGGCCACATCTAGAAAGAACCGAGCATGTAGGAAGTAATTCCGAGCAATCTTCCATAGAAAAAGATGAACCCTGGGATGAATGGGAAGACGCCAAATCCAAGCCATATCTGTCAACGGTCGGGATGAAACACAGTAAATCTTGATGATATCCCTGATGGGAGCGCTCGGAATACCGGACCGCCTCCAAACCTTGATGTCGGGGGAGTGACCTGGAGAAAGAGGGATAGCAGCTATACGTCGCATAAGCTCCTCGCCAAAAAAACGGGATAACAGAGGAGTAGACCAGGAAGAATGATCCGGCACCGTGAGATCACTAACTCGCATGTCAAGAGGATATCAGTGCTGACGAAAGTAGGCCATCGAGACAATGGAAGGTCAGCGATCCAGGAATCATAAGCAACATCCACAGAAGCATATTGCCAAGAATCCAGGAGATATTATGAAGGATGGCCGGAGCATGAGTACAAACCTCTTTCCAGAAAAAAGAGTGACCCCGAACAGACTACAGGTTAGTGGAGGGAGTCCAATCCCCATACTTGCCACGCATAAAGGAACTCCACATACAATGCGGATCAAGCAAAAAACGAGTAGCATGCCTAGCAATCAAGGCCTCCCTCCGAGCAGTCAAGGACTGGATCCCAAGGCCTCCCTCGAAAAGCGGCAGACAAACACAATCCCAGGCTAAAAGATGAACACCACGATATGCTTTGGTTCGCTGCATCTGCAATGACACCGCCTCCAAACATGAATCAAAGCACAGTGCCACCGTTCGTGCCTTGGCAAATGCAATCGCCATCACCAACCGGTATTGCGTTGCTGCAAGCTGCTTTTAATTCCATTGCAGCTTGCTATCAAGGGCGATAACCTTGCTTGCTTGGCCATCCGAGAAGGGGTGGCGCTCTCTTGGTTGTGGCTATACGGCTACACCCACAGCATATCGTCCCAACAATATCATGATGTAATTGCTGCCACATCCCTCGCCATGTAACTCGGGCGTCATTTCTCTTAGGATGTTACTTGGTGAACATCGTTGCAAAATTTCAAATGCTGAGGGAAAATTTATATTTGCACCGTTCAAATTGCTCATTACTTCTCCTAATTTTTTTTAAAAAAAATTAAATTATTCTTAGCATCCCCGTTTTCTCCTCCCTTCCTTCTTCGGCACCAGCGCCCCCCTTCTCTCCTCCTCATCCCTCCCACGACCCCCATCTCATCTCATTCCCTTTTCGGCACCGTCCCCCATCCACCTCCTTTCCTCTTAGCCTCGGTCTCCTTTTCACTCTTTGGCTCAGACGTTCCTTCCTCGACATCGTCTCTTCCCTTCTTGGTACGTGCCAGGAAGGAAGGGGCACCGGGTCGATGAGTGGAAGGAAGATCTGAGCCGAGCTATCGAGAGGGATGGGGCGGTGCCAAAAAAAGGAGAAGTGGGAGGGGCGGTGCCAGAAAAGGAAGGGAGGCGGTGCCGAAGAAGAAGGAAAGGAGATGGGGGCCAAAAGGAAAAAGTGGGGATGATGCCAGAGAGGGAAAGAAGAGGAAGGCATCGGTGTCGAAAAAGAAAGGAGGGTGAAAGGAGAGGGAAGGAGTGCTATAAATAGTTTAATTTTTTTTTTAATTAAAAAAAAGTGCTGAACCAAGCTGTGCAAATAAAAATTCCCAGGCTGAGGTGATGTTTGTCACGGCTACTGTACCTTACCATTCTCATGGGTATGGTGCATGCACGCTCGACTTGACGACATCCACCACGAGAGCAAATTATGACCGCTAACATCCAAAGCAAGTGGTTGGCTTACGACCGCCCATGCATGATATTCCATCATCCATGCCCTGGGTACATTCCGAGATCTAAACAGATTAATAGATTAATACGAAAGATATTCGTTTGATGGACGTTAAACATATTCAGACAAAATACCAAAAAATAACGAAAGATTAGGTAAAAACCTTTTTAGGCTCCATCTCAGTGGAAGAAGCTAGAGCATGAAACTACTTCTCGATATAATTCAAAAAAGATGAATCAAAAATTCATTTGAAGCAGAATAAATGGTAAAGAGATGTACCCAAATTTGGATGTAGAAAGAGAGGTATTTTGATCGTTTCAAATGGTTTCATCCTCTGATGGATGATGACAAATTAATGCAGTAGTAGCCCTAAAGGATGGGTTGGTAGTAATGGGTTTTGATGGCTTTCGTTGAAATAAGAGCACCAACGCAGAAGCAAAAAAATAAAAATAACAACTTATATCTTATTGTTTACAAAAATATTTAGTTACATATAAATATCCTTACTTCTCAATGAAAAGTAAAAGAATAAAAAAATATCTCACATTTCATTATCTTTTATAAATATATAATTATTAATAAACATCTTTATTCTTTAGTAGAAAAAAAATAAAAGAGCAAGTATCATGGCTTTTATCTTATTATCTTTATATAAATATGTAGTTATATATTTATAAATATTTTATATTTTAGTAAATAGAAAGTAAAAAGTAACATAATAAGAATAATAGCATATATTCTACTATTTTTATATAAATATATGATTTATAAATGATGTGGCCGATGGCGCCACGTAGACATTAACGGTAAAGCTAATCGGCGGTGTAAACGGAAGCAGACGGTAGCATCCCTCTGAGGCTGCCCTACTCTTTAGCAGCCGCGCCCCTTCAAGTCAGTCCCTAACGGTCCCGACCTCTCCGAATTGGTCCTCGGCAGCCCCGATTCCTTCGAGTCGTTCCCTGACGGCCCCGACTCCTCCGAGTCGATTCCCAGCGACCCCTGGCAGAGGCCCATCTATCGTCTGACCTGCGCAGCCTGATGCAGCCAGGCCTACCTACCGCCTGACCCATGCAGATGATGGGACCAGGCCTACCAACCGCCTGACCCATATGCTAGATGGGACAAGGCCCACCGACCAACTTCTATTCACGTAATCGTCATTAGCCCAACAGACATTCCTTTTCACAGAACTCCACGCGATCGATCCTCAAACGGATACCGAAGGTCTATAAAAAGGTAGAAGAATTCAGAATAAAGGTACATTCGCTTATGCACTCTTCAACCCTAGAATATATTCCGATCCTCGGAGCCTTCCTCTTCGGAGCTTCTTCGAGCTCCCTCTCTGTGTGACCTCGGTTGCTAACTTGAATGGCGGAGGGTCCCCACCGGAGCTTCCTCTGATTCTGGGACTTCTTGCAGGCCACTCGCCCGAAAGAGGACTACACCAGCAAACGAAGTTTCTTTCCGACGTCTAGTTCCAGTGATCGAGCGTCAACAGATTGGCGAGCCAGGAAGGGGGAAGACGAGCTCTATAACACTTGTTTGCAAGTTTTCCTCTACCTCTTCATCAACAATGTGGTGACGCGTGCTCAAGATGCCTCTGCTAGTTATCCTGAGGGGCATCTCCAACTGGCAGAGCAGCAGAAAGCCAATCTCTCTGCTACCAATCCCCAGGCTACCCACGCACCACCAGCTGCGGCCACTCAAGCTGAGCAGCTGGCCGTGCTCACCCAACAGGTCCAAACTCTTACAGCAATGATCCACAGACTCCGGGAGCAGCAGTCCATTGCCACTCAGCATCAGCCCGCTTCACCTGCACCACCTGCTGCACTGGCCAGTCAGCAGTCTGAGCGGGGAAGATCCCCCTGCCAGGAGACTGGCCATCATCGCCTCTCCCAAAGGGCACCGCTAGGAGCCTCTCAAAAGGTCACGCTCTCCCGCTCATAGCCCGGGCGAGTCTTTCTCAGAGCCCCGGCGCCATGAAGAACCAAAACGGAGGCACCACCACCCGCGCTCTTCCCCTTCTTCTTCTTCATCATCTTCTGGGCTACCAAAGAAGATGTCAGCCATCAACTGCCAGGCAGAGGAACGCCTGGATGAGTACCACTGGCGACTGGAGGAACTCATCAGAAAAGTCAACAACTAGCTAGAGAAAGAGTATGACACTCGACCTCCTTATACTCGCCGAATCTTAGACAAGCCCATCCCTTCAGATTCCATCTCCCATAGCTAGATCCGTACGATGGTACAATGGATCCCCTCAATCACCTCGAGAGCTACAAAGCTCTCGTGCAAGTCCAAGGAGCTACCGATGCCCTCCTGTGCAAGGCCTTCCCCGCTACTCTACGGAAGGTTGCTCGCACCTGGCATTCTCGTCTGTCCCCGCACAGTATTGATTCCTTCTGAGAGCTAGAAAGGGCATTCCTAGCACACTTCAATGCTTGTCGAGAGATCCCGCGGGTTGCAAACAGCCTCTTCTCCATACATCAAAAGGAGTGGGAGTCACTTTGAGATTTTGTAGCCCGATTCAAGATGGCTGCCCTTGAAGTTTATCATTTGGACGATGCGGTGGCAACTCTTCCGCTGAAGCAGCGACTTCTCCCCTCCCGCTTCACTTTTCTCTGGATAAGAAGCCACCCAGCGCCTACTCCAACCTCCTCCTCTGCGCACAGAAGTACATCCGTATGGACGAGGCCGACTTCACCCGCCGAGAGTCTGAGTGGGGCTCCAGCTGGAGGTCTGCCCGAACTGAGCCAAGCGGATCCTCTCACCCCAAGAAGCCCGAGCCACCGCGCCGATCGGACAAAAGGCGCCGAAGCTTCGCTCCCAAGGAAAGCGAACTCATGCCTCTTCGCGCCCCCAGATCCCACATCCTTATGAAAATTAAGGGTGAGCCATATCTCCAACGACCCCCTCCTATGAAGAAGAGCTTTCCTCGCGACAAAGCCGCTACTGTCGCTTCCATCAGGACTATGGCCATGACACCGACCATTGCTATAGCCTCAAATGTGCCATCAAGGAACTCATTCAATGGGGTTATCTCGAAAAGTATGTCCAAAAGGCACTCTCGGCTATTCCAGCACTTATGGGGCCTCCACCTGGTCAGGCCATTATCGACAATGCTCCGATGGAGAGGATGGTGGGGATGGTATCCTAGGGGGCAGCCTCTTCTTCCAAGCAGCCAGGGGGAGTGGAGACCTAGATGATATAATCCCCAGAGGGAGTTAGCCAGGGTTGATAATGTAAACAAGAAGGGCGTAGTCGTCTCGATGAAGATTGCCAAGCATCCTGTTATGAGGATCCTGGTTAATAGTGGTAGCTCGGCTGACATCATTACTTACGATGTATTTGTTAGGATGAATTTGTCTCTTGACTCTCTTTAGCCAATGACGGCTCCCCTAGTCAGGTTCACAGGAGATTCGGTGAAGGTGGAAGGCGAGATCACTTTGCCTGTGACGGCCGAAGCACCGCCGTGCCAAAGCATAGTTATGATGAGGTTTTTGGTTGTTCGAGTACCTTTGGCATACAATGCCATCCTCGGTCGACCCGGTTTCAACCTTCTTGATCTGGTCATCTCCACCAAGCGGTTGCTTGTGCAGTTCCCCACCAACAACGGAATAGGCAAGATGCGAGGAGAGATCAACCTGGTTCTACCCTGCTATCACACAGCTTCAAGCCCTCAAGAGCTCGAGCCGGCTTCAGAAGTGTCAAACCCCCGAGAGTCCGATAAAGGGGAAGATTCGGTTGAGCGGCTGTTGACTTTCCACTAGGAGATGACCTGACAAGGATGGTGCGAGTCGGCGAACTTCTCCCTATAGAAGACCGGGATCGCCTCTTGACCTTCTTGCGGACCAACTTGGACATTTTTGCCTGGTCGGTGTCTGACATGCCCGGCATTCCATCAGAGATGATCACCTACAAGCTCAACATCGATCCGAAGCATCGTCCGATCCGCTAAATAAAGAGGAGTTTTGCTTCCGAGCGACAGAGAGCCATCGATGAGAAAGTTAACCAGCTGCTGGTTCCAACCACATTCGGGAAGCGCATTACCTGAGTTGGCTGGCCAAGTAGTCATGGTCCGTAAGGCAAATGAGAGCTGAAGGATCTGCATCGATTTCACCGACCTCAACAAGGCGTACCCGAAGGATAGCTTTCCATTGCCCCAGATTGATCAACTGGTGGATTGGACATCCGGTCTGAGCTTCTCAATTTCATGGACGCCTTCTTCGGGTATAACCAAGTAAAGATGGACCCGGACGATGAGGAGCACACCTCTTTTATGACCGTGAAGGGCATTTACTGCTATAAGGTAATGCCTTTCGGCCTCAAGAATGTGGGAGTAACTTATTAGAGGTTGATGAACAAAGTCTTCCAAGAATAGCTGGGCTGGAATATGGAGGTCTATGTGGACAACATGCTAACGAAGAGCACCCATGCTTTCGATCATGTTTCTGATCAGGAGGAGACCTTCAACAACCTCCGCCACTACAAAGTCAAGCTAAACCCAAAGAAGTGTGCCTTCGGGGTCACGAAAGAAATTTTTTGGGCTTTATGGTGACTTAGCGAGGAATCAAGGCGAACCCAGAGAAGATTAGCGCCATCCTCAATATGAGGCTGTCGGCCAACAAGAAGGAGGTGCAGCGGCTCATCGGGAGGGTGGCGGCCCTAAGCCGATTCCTCTCCAAGTCGGCTGAGAGGTGTCTGCCCTTCTTCAAAGCCCTATGCAAGGTGAATGGGTTCAAGTGGACAAAATATTGCTAGAGAACTTTCGAAGAATTGAAAGCATTCCTATCTTCTCCACCACTCCTGTCGAAGCCGAAGGACGGAAAGAGCCTTTTCCTTTACCTTGCTACCTCCTCAGAGGCTATTAGTTCCATCCTAGTACGCCTTGACTTTGACGGAACTCAGAAGCCCATCACTATGTGAGCAAGGTACTTCATGATGCTGAGGTTAGGTACTCCAAGATGGAGAAGATCATCTTTGCTCTGATCATTTTCGCCCAGTGTCTTCGACTATACTTCCAAGCTCACCCCATCATGGTATTCACAGATCAACCCCTCAAAGCCATACTGGCTTGTCGTGACACCTTAGGCCTACTTGCCAAATGGACAATCAAACTGGGAGAGTTCGGCCTCTCATTTCAGGCAAGGCCAGCTCTAAAGTCTCAAGTCTTAGCCGACTTTCTTATCGAATGCACCTGGACAGAGGAGCAGGCAAAGGAATCTCCCATGGTGCAACCCAATGTCAATCTTGATGACGTGGAGGACTTTTGGATCCTCCACATGGATGGCACCTCAAACTCCCAAGGAAGCGGTGCCGGCCTCATCCTTGCAGGTTCGGAGGGCGAGAAGGTGGAGTACGCTCTTTGACTCCTCTATAAAGCTACAAACAAACAAGCCAAGTACGAAGCCCTGCTGGCCAGTGTAAGACTCACCCAGGAGCTTGGGATGAAGCGTCTAAGAGCCTTCACTGATTTTCAACTCGTCTTCAGACAAATCAACGGAGAGTATAAGGCGCGAGACCCCACCATTGCTCGATACCTGGACAAAGTTCGACTCCTGGTCTCTTCGCTAGCCTACTTCAACATCAGCTACATCCCTCGGAGTAAAAACGCCAAGGCCAACACCCTTTCCTGCCTAGCCACCTCGGTCGGCAGTGCCATAGGGGATGCCTACATCGAGCATCTGGAGAGGCCCAGCATCGAGGACAAAGAGGAGGTCCTCCCACTCGCCCAGGAGCCAACTTGGATGGATGCCTACATCCACTACCTAACAGAAGACACCCTCCCAACTATTCGCAGGGAGGCCAGACTGCTCAAGTGGAGAGCCTCCAAGTTCACCCTCTTAGATGGACATTTGTACAGGAGGTCATTCTCCTACCCCCTTCTCAAATGTGTTGGACCTGCATACTCCAACTACATCCTTAGAGAAATCCATGAAGGCATCTATGGAGATCATCTGGGGGGCAGGTCGCTAGCTCAAAAGTTCCTTCATCAAGGCTACTTCTGGCTTACCATGAGGGAGAACACCGCCAAGTTAGCTCAGAGATGCGATGACTGCCAGCGGCACGCGCATATCCAACGACGACCATCCACTCCTTTGAACCCTCTCTCGGCTTCGTGGCCCTTCACCCAGTGGGGAATGGATATCATCGGACCGTTCCCCCCAGTCTCAGGCCAGTAAAGGTTCTTGCTCGTCGCCATCGATTGCTTCACCAAGTGGGTTGAAGTCGAGGCACTGGCCAAAATTATCGAAAGCAAAGTCAAGGCCTTCTTCTGGAAGTCTATCATATGCCATTTCGGCTTACCTTATACCATCATCACCGACAACAGTCAGCAGTTCGACAATGCCACATTTAAGACTTTCTGCGCCGAGCTAGGCATCTGCCATTGGTTTACCTCTGTCGGCCACCCGCAGACTAACAGGGAGGCCGAGGTCTTGAATCGGGCCATCCTTCGGGGACTTAGAACCCGGTTGGATGGATCCAAGGACAGATGGGTGGAAGAGCTCCCCAGTGTGCTATGGGCATACCATATAACTCCAAGGGCCTCAATGGGAGAGACCCCTTTCAGTCTTGTCTTCGGATCTAAGGCGGTCATCCCCATCGAGATCGGCTTGCCGAGTCCCTAGGTGAAGTCTTACAACGAAGAAGATAACCCTGTACAGGTGAGAGCCAACCTCGATTTCATCGATAAAGCACACGACCGAGCACAGCTCCGAATGGCAACCTTTCACCAGCGAGCGGCCAAGTACTACAACGCCCGAGTACATCCTAAGACATTCTGCCCCGAAGATCTAGTCCTCAGGAAGGCTGAGGTATCCAAGCCAACAGAGGAGGGGCAAGTTATCTCCAAATTGGGAAGGTCCCTACCGTGTCATCGAGGTGCTTCACCAGAGAGCATACCAGATCGAAGAACTCGATGGACGGCCCATCCCGCGTACTTGGAATGCCGACAACCTCTGCCAATATTACAATGATGAACCTCCTCCATGATTATCAATAAAGGATTCCTCAAATGCTACATCTCGCTCACCTTCGAATCTGAGGACTTGTTATCTAAAGGAGCTCGTTGACATTGCGGCTAACGGAATACCACTCGGTCTGGCTAGGAGACGCCCTCGAGTCGGTTCAAGTCCCTAACAGCTTCGTACCCATCTGAGTTGCCTCTCGAGCTAGCACACAAACCCCCAAGGCGGTTAAAAAAGATCGTCGGCATCGCGGCTAACGGGACACCACTCATTCCGGCTAGGAAATTCCCCTGAGTCGATTCAAGTTTCTAATAGCTCCGTACCCATTCGAGTTGCCCCTCGGACCGGCACACAAACCCCCGAGGTGGTTCTAAAGGAGCTCATCGGCATCGTGGCTAATGTAACACCACTCGGTCCGACTAGAAGACTCCTCCGAGTCAGTTCAAGTCCCTAACAGCTCCGTACCCATTCATGTCACCCCTCAGGCCGGCACACAAACCCCTGACGCGGTTCTAAAGGAGCTCATCGGCATCACGGCTAACGAAACATCACTCGGTCCGGCTAGGAGATGCCCCGAGTTGGTTCAAGTCCCTAACAGCTTCGTACCCAATCGAGTCACCCCTCAGGCCAGCACACAAACCCCCGAGGCAGTTCTAAAGGAGCTCATCGGCATTGCGGCTAATGGGACACTACTTGATCCATCTAGGAGATGCCCCCGAGTCAGTTCAAGTCCATAATAGCTTCGTACCCATTCGAGTCATCCCTCGGGCCGGCACACAAACCCCTAAGGCAGTTCTAATGGAGCACATCGGCATTGTAGCTAACAAGACACCACTCGATCTGGCTAGAAGATGCCCCCGAATTGGTTCAAGTCCCTAACAGCTTCATACCCGTTCGAGTTGCCTCTCGGGCCGGCATGCAAACCCCCGAGGCAGTTCTAAAGGAGCTCATCGGCATCACGGCTAACGGAACACCACTCGATCTGGCTAGGAGATGCCCCCGAGTTGGTTCAATTCCCTAACAGCTCCGTACCCATTTAAATCGCCCCTCGGGCCAGCACACAAACCTCCGAGGCGGTTCTAAAGGAGCTCATCGGCATCACGACTAATGGGATACCACTCGGTCTGGCTAGGAGATGCATCCGAGTCGGTTCAAGTCTTTAACAGCTTCGTACCCGTTCGAGTCACCCCTCGAACCAGCACATAAACCCCTAAGGTGGTTATAAAGGAGCTCGTCGGTATCGCGGCTAATGGAACACCACTCGGTCCAGCTAGGAGATGCCCTCAAGTTGGTTCAAGTCCCTAGCAGTCTCGTACCCATTCGAGTCGCCCCTCGAGTGGGCATGCTAGTCCCTGAGGTGGTTCTAAAAAGATTCATAAACGTATTTAAATCTTCCTCGATCAAGGTCGACACCCTGCATTCGCCCCACCAAATGGCTGAAGGATGAGGGACTCGGTCAGCAACACGAGTCCGTGTGGGCCCTAGTCAGACTGCGAGGAGGGCTGTAACTACTCACTACGAGCCTAAGTTTTTGAAGCTATCATGACACCATAGACACATAGAGCAATCATAGAAAATAAGTGAAGACTTTTCAAGCAAAATCTCTTTTTTTTTATTGATGTCCTCAACAATTACAAGGCCCGACTCAAAGTCGGTTACAAAAAGAAAGAGAAAGGATATAAAAGGAAAGCCTAGTCTATGACTCGCCGGGTCTCGACTCTCCGCTGGCCTCATCCCCGTCCGACTCTCCGTTGTCCAGGTTCCCAGGTTGGATGGCTTCGAGATCGAGGTCGCTGATTTTGAAGACCTCGGCCACCTTCGCCTTGCAATGATTGAAGCCTTGGGTGTAGGCATCAAGGCTGGCTTCGGCCATCTCTTGTTTGAACTCCGACGAGCCCCTAAACTTCGCGACAGCACCTTGAGCTCGGGCCTTGGCTTCCCAGACTCGTGCCTCGCCCCACAAGCTCAGCTCTTAGCCTCTTCGACTTGGGCCTCTGCATCCCAGATTTGGGCTGCGGCTTCGAACCGCCTCTGTTTTGCCACCTATGCCGCCATCTCCGCTGCGGCAGCCCTCCCCATGGTAGCATGCGCTTCAACTGCTGCCGCTTCGGCCCAGTTCTCGGCGTCCTTGAGCTGGCGGGTCAGCTCCTTCGCCCTCCTCTCGGCTGACTCCAAGCTGGACAAAACTATTACCAGCTTGGCCTCGGCCGCGAAGGACCGGTTGTGCTCAACTGCCGCCTTGTTCTCCGCCTCCCTGAATCGGGCCCTCCACTCATCCCGGTCGGCCTGCGTTGAGAGGTATTTGCCAACCAAGTCATCCTCCCGGGCCTTGGCCTCTTCCAACTTCCGGGTGAACTTCTCGGTTACCTCTCTGCATTGGCCCTGGAACTTTTTCACTCTCTCCTGGGAGCATACGGCCGAGTCGCACTTCCGAATCATCGATTCTCGGAGGGCGAGAACCTCATTGGCCACCTGCAAGGATCGACCTGTCAGCTATACATCACATTATGTGAGAATAAAAAGAAGCATGAACGAAGGTTACCTGAAGCACCGATACATAAACCGCGTCGAGGAGCTCGGCGGCGGTCTAGTGGTGCAGCTGCGCATGGAATTGTGGCAGGTGCAGCCTCTCCAGTAGGCTCTCTGCCTGCCTTGCATCCTCCATAGTCGAGAGCCTCGGCGCCGGCCACGGGGGTCGGACCGATGCTTTCCTGACCGCCTACTGGGTGGCGACTCGGGCGGCTGACGATGGCGTAGCTGTCGGCTCGGCTCCACCCTCGTCCTCCGGCCCATCTCGGCATCACCCACCATCGAGACCGGCTCCCCCTCTCCAGCCATCAGGGGAGCCTCTTTTGCCTTTGGCTCGGGCAGAGCCGGATATCCCCCTTCGGTCCTCGGCTCTCCCTCCTCGGTCAGCTCCATGGGGACCGGAATCTCGTGCTCAGGATCAAAGTCCACAACCACCGGCTCAGTGGCAGCCGAGGTCCCCTCGTCGGCATCTTCGGTTAGGGCCGGTCGACCCCCCTCCTCTGTCCTTGTCTCGGTCATCGCGAGAGCTGCTTCGCCCGCTAGTGCCTCGACCAAGATACCTTCCCTCGACTCCTCCGCGGAGGCTGCCACTTCCAGAGCTGCCTCTGTCGGGGGCACCTCCGTGGAAGCTTCAGCGGCCTAGGCTGGCTCACCCTGGGCCTTGCGCCGTGCCCTCTTTACTGGCCTTACCTCCTTTCCAGCCTCCTGTCTCTTCTTGCGCATGGCTGCCTTCAGCTTTTCGGCGGGCACCTTCATTGCTGCACAAAGAAATCAACAGTTAGTAAAGAGAGAAGTCAAGCCCAAAGACGAGAAGGACGAGTCTCGCGCTCACCAACCGCCGGGACCAACTTGGCCTCATAGAGATTCTTCTCGGCCAACAATTCTTTGTAGGAGGGGATCTCGGAGGACACCAGATGGTCGTAGAGCTCCTGGTCCCTCTCGTCCACGGCGAAATTTTTATTAGGGCTGACATTGGGTTCTGTCCAGTCTGCCCTCACTCCTTCCATGTGGGCAAACAAAAAACGGGATTTTCATCCCTTAACTTTAGACGGGAGGTGAAGGGGTAGAGCCTGACCCGGCCTGGAGGTAAAATTCCACCACGCATCCTTGTCGTGGTGGCAAAGCTTGTAGAAGGCTTGGAACAAGGAAAGCCTAGCTTCTTAGCCTTGGAAGAAGCTAAGGATGACGAATGCACCGATGATTTGAATCGAGTTCGAAGTCAACTGTGTGGGAACTAACCTATACCTATCTAGCAAATTTAGAAAAAAAAGGTTGAAAAAAAGGTGCAACCCACACCTAAAGAACTCTTCGTACAGAGCTATCCGACCGAGTAAATTGGAGGTCACTCTATCCTTGGGTCCAGACACAGAAAACCGGATGAAACTAGGAACTCATGCCTACTCCTAAGGCTTTCAACTTCATCGGGAGTCATGGTGGAGGCCACCACTCCCCCGGCCCTATCACATCGGAGCTGACTACCCGGGGAGAGGCCAGATGAGCTAAAGGCGGCAGAGCTACCCTAGCTGAAGGTACCCTAGAGGGGGATGCTTGGGGTGGCGGTTGAGCACTACCGCCGGGTGGTCATGGATGGTGATTCCCCCGACCGGCCAGTGCCTACGATGGACCAGAGGGACCTCATCCTCCTCATCTGGGGACCGCGAAGAACTCACCATAGGCCTCTTACCCTCCCTAATGGTGTGTATGTCCATGGTTGCAAGAGAAAGAGTCAAAATGGGGAACTAACCTGGTGTTAGGGAAGAAGATGAAGACTGAAAATTTCGGACTTCAGAGATTCAGGGCTCAGAGAGAGGAAGGTGATGAAGAAGACGATGATAGCATAAAGGTCTCTCTCGGGCGCGAGGGACGGTTTTATACCAGTTTTTGAATTGCCTCGCTTGAGGTCTCGCCATGTGGTCCACTACTATTGCACGGAGTACCCAGCTGTCGACCATCCCGCCAGTGCCCGAGGAGCAACGCCTCGATTCTGCCCAAAGAGCGAGATTTTCGGCCAATAATAAGACATGGAGAGCGGTGAGGCAATGATGGTGCCCACTTTTTCCCATCCTTCAAGAGATATCCTCTCGGTGTGCTCGACGCTGACATCATCCCCCGTGTTTCTGCTTGATTACGGAAGGTTTTCAAAGTGACATCACCTCGAAGAGCACACTGCACTTCTTCTGACGATTAAAGGTGCGCAAAAGTCAGCAATTATTACAAATTTTCATGCTCCTTTCGCCCAAGGGTCAACGGCACATTGTCCCTCATGCTTAGGAGCGGGGAGATATCTGATGTGGCCGGTAGCGCCATGTAGACATTAACGACAGAGCTAACCGGCGGCATAAATGAAAGCAGACGGTAGCATCCCTCCGAGGCTACCCCGCTCTCTAGCAGGTCGTGCCCCTCCAAGTCGGTCCTCGGTAGCCCTGACCTTTCCAAGTCGGTCCCTGGTGGCCTCGACTCCTCCGAGTTAGTCCCCGGTGGCTCCGACTCCTTCGAGTCGGTCCCTAGCGGTCCCTGGCTGGCCCACCTATCATCTGACCTACGTAGCCTGACGCAAACCTACCGCCTGACCCACGCAGGTGATGGAACCAGGCCCACCAATCGCTAGACCCATATGCTCGATGAGCAAGGCCCACCGACTAGCTTTTATTCATGTAATTGCCATTAGCCCAATAGACATTCCTTTTCATAGAACTCCACGCGGTCGATCCCTAAATGAATACCAAAGGTCTATAAAAAGGTAGGAGAATCCAGAATAAAGATATATTTGCTTACGCACTCTTCAACCCTAGAATATACTCTGATCCTCGGAGCCTTCTTCTTTGGAGCTTCCTTTCTACTATGACCTTGGTTGCTAACTTGATCATCGGAGGGTCCCCACCGGAGATTCCTTCGATTCCGGAACTTCTTGCAGGCCACTCGCCCCAAAGAGGACTGCACCAGCAAACAGAGGTTCTTTCCGACGTCCAATTCCAGTGATTGAGCGTCAATAATAAATATCTTTATGATTAATAAAAAAATAAGAATAAAAAATAGAAATAATGGCTCATATTTAGTATAAAAGTAAAAAAAATGGATATGTATATGACTTATATCATATCATTGTTGTAATTTGAATTGGTGTAAAAATATTCAAATTTTTTAAAATAAAATATTGTAGATCCATTAAAAAACATGCTATATCAACGTTATTTAGATTTTAAAGTAAAGGATTGGTTTTTGGTGGATCATCCATGCGAAGCAATTACATCAAACGTTCTTTCCTACATATGGTAGTTGATGACATCTACAACAAATTTTGTTATAAGAAAGCAAGACAGATAATGTTCATCATAGCTTAAAAGGAGTTCAATTAGTACTTGTCCATTTTCTTATAAATCATACAACTAACTCCTAATTTTCGATGTGAGACTATTGAAAAAAGCATCACAATTTATCTTTTTTTACTGATGCATGATTCTAATACCATATTATAGCAATCCGGATTTGTAAACGGTTTCGTTTCGTTATAAAAAAGCAAGACGGACGAATAAAGTTCATACCAATTTAAATCATCATAATTTAAAAGAAATTTAATTGATACTTATTTATCTTCTTTAACTGATTATAAATCATACAATTAATTTTTAAATTTTTGATGCAAAATTATTGAGAAAGGCATCACAGGTATAACATCCATTACGAAAGTCGAAGGTCTTGCTGACGTTCGACACTATTTTAGAGGCTCCGTCAGCCAGCATCGCCGGAGTCTACCCTCGCTGCAACCGCACATATCTACGAACGGGCACCACATGCCCACCCTTCTTGTTGACCTTGCACTCGAGGCTTGCTTGTGGCTGCTTTGATGTTAGCAACGTTTTCTTCGTACGAATGGTCGGTCGGTCGCACACCATCTTGGAATTTACGTCCCCTGCAGACCTTCCAACCCAATGAAATGTGCCGGTCTTTGTCTCTCACGCCTTGGCCAACGCGTGCGCCATCCCTTATCGCTAAGCAATTATGGAGATCTCTCTCTTTCAGTGAGAGAAAGTCTAAGCGGTGACTTAAAAATTAAGGAAATTACTACCTTCGCATTGCACTGTAGTTGCCTCTACTTTTAAGCATTTAAATGGGGTTCGATTTGAATAGCAATAAATTATCAGACATAGAAAATGAGAAAACTATTAAAATATATAACAAGCATACGACAATTCTCTTAAATTATATTACAAAGATGAGATGCAAAATAACAAAAGCAAAAGAGACGGATTTCCACAGGGATCTACAGCTAGCAGTAGAATAACAGGTAATAGACAACACGTTTTGCTCTTTGGAGAGCACTCAGCATTTTACTTCTCACTTATCTTCAGATCACTGATCTTGCATGCTCCACTCTCTTGCACTTCCTTTATCGTCTTGTCATACTCGTCTTCTTCTTCCTCCTCCTCCTCTTCTTCCTCCTCCTGGTTTTCCCCTTCTTCCGCTTCTGATTCTTCTGCAGCCCATCCAAAGCCTGGGATGGACCTGGAAGCCACCGGAGGAGTCCTTGCTTCTCTAACAATCTTCATGACTTCCTCAATACTTTGGAGTGAGTAGGTAGGGGCACCATTGTCCCTCCTGTAGTAGACTGCCTGAGCTGATTCTGTTAGCTCCCTTGGCAAGTTCTTCAAGAACCATGGGTGGTTCTTTATATCCCTTATTGTGATCCTCTGTAATTAAGAAGGCACATCAACCCAGTTCTAATATTATTGAAGTAATTTCTAATAGCTCTCATATGTACAGTAGCTAGCAGAGTAAACATTTAAGAAAGTGGCCTTTTGTGAAATGGTTTTGAGCATCACCCTAGCTGGATCAGCAATGAAGAGACGGGAGATCAGTTGCCTGCAAGCCTGGGATATGTGGACATAGTCGGGTATTATGTATTGACCTCTCCTGATCCTCTGCAGCCAGAGTGGATAAGCAAGCAATATTAGTCCTTCATCAACTTGTAATAACGTCAAGCATCAACTAACGAAATTCCACATTAAACATAATGTCGATACAATTAGCAAGCATCTTAACAAAATGTTCATAGAAAGTTAGAACTAATCACAAGTAATGAGGTGAAGGGAAGAACTATAATGAGCTTAAAGACCTCACATCAATGGTTTTCCGGATATTCCTGGGTCATTATAGTCCTCAAATGGATAGCCTCCCACCAACATCACGTATAGGGTTACTCCGCACGACCATACGTCTGCAAACTACACAACCAGATGTATTTTCCAGTCTAATTAGTAATTCAATTGCAGTTAAAACAGAAAGTGCAAAATTAGTTCAAACATCACAAATAATAGAGGGTAAGCATGCAAACTATTGCCAAACCATTCAAAAGAAGTTGGGGCATAATAATACCGGCATGCAGTAAACCAGTTTTGAGGTTAATGTGCAATTGAACAAGGAGATATTTAAAAACAAGCAGATTAAACAAAACCATGTGAGATGGTTCAAACTAGAGAAAGACATGCTCAAGGGCCATGTCGAGTAAGATGGCTCAAGTAAGGAGTCTCCAGATAGGATTTGGAAAAGTAAATATTACAACTATTGTTAAAAAATGTTACAACTATTGTTAAAACTAGTAAAAAAAGTAGAGAAAACAACAAATTTGATGGGATAAGCCATAGAAACGGAAGCGCCGAGAACTATTGATACAGATGTCATGAGGATCGGTTGTTAACGTATATTATCAAATGAAGGAAGTTGAAGACTTTTCTTTTTTTGGAGAGGAGCTGTTTAAAATTTATTATATTAAAATATGGGAATACCTGGGATTGGTGTTTGAGCAAGTGTTATGTATCAGAGGTTGTTGACAAATTAATGACATGATACTTAAAACTAGGAGCATTTATAACTGGGCCTTCCATAATATCTCATCTTAAATAAATTAAGATAATCTCCCTCATGGATTAATCAGTTTTTCTACCTGAAGAAAGTTTCCATATGCAACCCAACATGCCATGTTCTTCACCACCTACTCTGTCAGATTCCATCTCTTGAGCAGGCTCACGGTCTTAAGTTTTAAGCATTCATGACTACATTTCCTCTACGTACAGCGCCTTCAGATAAATAAATTTTCAATGAAAAAGTCCATGAAAATTTGAGACAATCTGAAATCCTCATGAGATTTGTACCATACTTAAATTTTGTTGTAAAAAGGGGACTTTATATTCAAACAGCATAGATTACCACTTATTTCCTTTCTTCTTTCCCTGAATTTCATGCTCATAAAACAATTCTGAAATTCAGATGCACTTATAGGACAGAGAAACAAGAATTATAACCCAAAGTAAATACTTATTACTCGTTCCAGAAAAAAAAGATCTCATGACAAAAACAACTAAGATATATTTTCAACAGCTGACAAAACCAGAACTAGCCATCAAATACTCCAAATGAGCTACCTCGATGAGCAAGGCAAGTGCCACGTTCTAGTTCAAAAATTCTGTCCAGAAGAAAAGATCATATGTCCTATCAGTGGCACCGAAGATCGTACACTATCAACCTTATTGTATTTTAACTCTAATTTGGTAACTGTAAGAAGCGTGGCATTTTAGCAGTAAGTAATGCTTTAGGGACACCCAATGAGCCGAATGGACGTCCAGTGACTGGGATGTCCATTTCCCCCGCACACAGTGGCGCAGATTCCTTGAGGCCCTCCCTGTGCCCACTGGTGATTGGCTTGCGCAGCGGCAGCCACATGGTCCATGTGGCCCTGGGCTCAACTCCAGGTGCAGCTCTCCAGGCACCAGCCAGCCAAGGCCAGCAAATCGAGCAGTGCTGGCGTGGCCGCACCGCTGAGAAACAGTGCTCCTTTTTGGCGCTTATGCAGTCAAGAGATTTATTATTATTATTATTATTATTTTGGGTAAAGCATCAAGAAGGCCTTAAGAAAAGGTTAAAAAAAAAAGTTGATCATAAAGAGGACACAAGCAATGCTCCCCAAAAGAACACTACGAGCGACAAAGAATGACATGTCTTCCATCATATGGATGGTCCATTTTGCAGTTCATTGTTTACGGGTCGTCCCGACCATCTCACGGGGGCTACGGAGCCTCCACCCTCCATCTCGTTGAAAAGGATGAAAGGGACGGGTGAAAAGGAGTTCCTGTTGGCCTTCCTTTTATACTGCCGCCATACCAACCTCGTCGTAATAAAAAAAGGGCCGGCCTAACATTGTTTGCATCCGCATCACTTACCATGCTGTCTTACAAGAGATAATACCGTTTTCTTTTGAATTTCTTTATATTTTCTTCAAATCTTTATCTAATTTAATCATTCCCATATGACATATATTTTAATTATTTTTACATGTTTCATCTGTAAATTTAAAATACAACTAATAACTAAATATCCATTATTTTCAGTTGCGCTGGTAAATTCCTGCTACAATTGAAACATAAGAACCTTGCATTCCAACTGGAAAATGGTGGTCGAAAAAAATTCGACCTTCCAAATTCACGGCAACGAAACCCGAGTAGTTATTAACCCTAGAGAGCAAATGAAATCCATGGCAGTCAATGGCTCACACAGACACGGTATCTTCCTATGATCTACGTTCACTCTTTTAGTGGGACCCACGTCCAAATGCCACCCTTTCTATTAAAAAATCACCTAAAGTAAAATTAACAAGTGAAATGGATGACGTATAAATAGTTAAAAAAATATAGAGACCGACTTACCTTGCCGTCGTAGTTTTGGCGAGAGAGAATCTCCGGGGCGATGTAGGCCGGCGTTCCCACCGTCGATTTCGGCATCGAGTGAAGCACCGACGACTGCGTCCCCAATTTCCACATTATTTCTCTTTTTATCTTTCAAAACCTTCCACTAAAAGAAATATACTGACCTTGGAGTAACCGAAATCACAAATCTTGAGCCGCGGAGCCGGGCTTCCATCAAGCAGCGTGTTCTCCAGCTTCAAATCTCGGTGGCATATTTGCTGAAAATTCATCAAAATTTAATCGATAACAAAGTTATTTATAAAATTTTTTAGCACTTTTATACGACAATTTCGTCTTTCTCTTTTTCTTTCTTTTTTTTTTCACACATTACCATGAAGTGCAAGTAGCTGACGCCAGAGATGAGCTGCTGAAAGAAATATCTCGCCTAAAAGGACAATAAATGAATGAATTATCACTGTCATGATGAGCTAAGGGGACAGAAGAGATAATAAATAAAAATAAAATAATCGAGGACCTCGTCTTCGCTGAATCTCCCGGCGTCGCAGATCCGCTCGAAGAGCTCCCCGCCGGCGGCGTACTCCATCACGATACCCAGATGCGTCGGCGTCACAACCACCTAAACACAACATCAAATTAAAGAGCAAATCCCGAGCACTCCATCAAAGTACTAAAAGGAAAACTCCGATGATCCGAAGCTCCCCCCACCTCCTTGAATCGGATGATGTTGGGATGCCGCAGCGATCGGTGGTTGATGATCTCCCTCGCCACATTCTCGTTAATCTGTGGTCCAAAGAAGAAAAAAAAAAACCCTATCAGAAGTATCAGATCCGTCCAATTCGAGATCAAGGGCTAAGGCTGTCGTAGTAGATCAATTAGAGCGAAAACAAACCCTGCGGCCCCTCTCGATGAACTTCATGGCGACGAGCTCTCTGGTCTCCTTGTTCCGCATCAGCTTCGCCACCCGAAGTTCCCCGATCCGATGTCCCTCACCATCTCGTACTTCTCCATATCCAGATCTCCCCCGATGCTCCCCCACCAAAACCCTGGAACACGAGAACAAGATATCTCTACAGATGAACCTCACAAAGGATTCGTGATGAGTTATACTCCTCCAGATCCCATAACCAGCTCGCGCTCTCTCTCTCTCTCTCTCTAAATCCTCGAGCTCTGGATCGATTTGCTTGGCGGTGATTCCAGATCGAGCGGAGAAAGTGCCAAAAACCTACGACTGTTTTAGAGCGGGGTATCACACACTAGCACGCTCTCTCTCTCTCACAAATAAAAAAGAAAAAGAAAAAGTTTAAATTATTTATTAATGGTAGCTTTTTGGTGGAGGGAGGGATTGGAAGGATCGGGCCGTCCGTTCAGTGTGCGGTCTTGTCACCCAATTTTCTACCCAATACTTATATGTTTGGGTGGAGGGAGTGGATAGTCTGGAGACCAGGGTTCGGTGAGGGATAGGATCGGACGGCTACGATCGATATCATCGGCCTTCAATGATAATATTTTTTTTTAATAAAAATATACTTTTATTTTCAAATATTCAGCCAAGTCATCATGCAAGCAATTAAAATTAACAATATAATTAACATATATAAAAAAAAGGCTATATTCTTAAAAATATGAATGATTAAACTATAATAATTAAAAATTAAAAATTAATATAAATTTTAAATAAAAATTTAAAAGATACTTTTTATATAAAAATATACTTTTGATTTTTAATTTTTTACTCAAAATTCATTTAATCCTTAAACTTTTATTTATTATAATTTAATTTTTTTATATATTTTAAAAATATTACATTCTTTATATTTTGTTATATGAATTAATTAAAATTAATAAAATAATTAATGCATTATCTTGATATGAATTCATGAATAGAATTATATTAATTATTTTTATAATAAAATTTTAAAAATATAATAAATTAAAAAATAGAATGAATTAATTAAAATTAATAAAACAATTAATGCATTATCTTGATATGAATTCATGAATAGAATGATATTAATTATTTTTATAATAAAATTTTAAAAATATAATATTAAAAAAATATAATAAATTAAATACTATCGATTGAAAGTTTGAGAACGAAAATAGATTTTCAGTTGAAACTGTGAGGAGAGAAGCTTTTTTGGGATGACCGTTCTTTGTGGCTTATACTGTGAACGGATACGAGCTTCTGGGGCCAAAGCAAACGCTGGGGCCGACGTCTCCTGGATGGTTTGAAAGATGTCCCATCGATCATGAAATATGCCGACGGCCGGTCGTCCGGTCGCTATTGGGTTAACCAGGCCTATCTTCTCGAGTGACCGAGTGAACACGACCGTATTGGAGACGTGGTTGAATCTTTGGCACGAGAGAAGGATGCCCACTACTTCATGGCCCAACACCCGGTTGCGTTTGGCGGATTGATAATAATTTTGAATGATAATATTAATTATTTATAAAATAGATTATTATTGAATGAATTGTTAGTAATATTAATTATTATGTTTATACATAAATAATGTTAGAATAATATTGATTACTGTATCTGATATCACAAACAGATTACCAATCATATAACATCAAATTCTCAAAATACTTCTAAATCAAATTAATATACTAAATCAACTCTATTAAAAATTTCTAAAATACCTCAAAATACCCCTAAATCAAAGTATTTATATATAAATAGAAGATACCAGATTTATTTTTTTAAGATTAAAATATATTTTTAATTTTTAAACATTTATTCAAATTTTTTTAATTCTTAAACTTTTAATTATCACAATTTATTTATTATATTTTAAAAATAATTTATTTTTTAATATTTTGTTATATAAAATTAATTAATATTAATAGAATAATTGATATATTATTTTTTTAATTTTATTTTTTAAATATTAAATTAATTAAAAAATTAATTTTAAAAAATTTAATTAATTAAAAATAAAAAAATTTAATTCATTTTTTAAATTAATTTAATTTAATATTTAAAAAATAAAATTAAAAAAATAATTTTTTTAAAAAAATAATTTGAAAAAAATAAAAAAAATAAAAAATATTTTTTAAAAAAAATTATTTTTTTAATTAATTTCATTAATTAATTTAATATTTAAAAATTAATTAAATTTTTTTAAATAATTTTTTAATTGATTTATTTTTAAATTAATTGATTTATTTTTAATTAATTTTAATTTATGTTTTTTATAAATTTTAAAAAGAGTAATTAAAATTTTTTAATTTTTTTATTTTTTTCAATTAGAGTTTTCTTATAACTATATTTTTTTGTTTTTGTTTTAATTTTTTTTTATTTGATATTTTTCTTTTTTATGGACGAATAATATTATGGTTTATTTTTGTTTGAAGATATGAGGAAAGAGATAACGGTGGCGAGATAGAAGAAAAGAGAAAAAAAAAAAGAAAGGAATGATTTTGTTTGAAGAAAAGGATAATTTTATTTTTACAAAAGAGATAGGAGCAATTTTGTCAAAAAAAAAAATTATTAGATTACAACATATGGATAGCCACCTTCCCTGAGGTAATTTCAATTTGATGTGATAATCTAGATTACCACTATTGACATTCAAAATATGTACCAAATATGATTATCTGGTGGGTTTCATTTAAATCACCGATAATCTGAATAAATTATCTGCTACCAAATGCTTCCTAATTTTTTTTGTTTTAAAAAAGTATTTTTTTTTAAAAAATTAAGTAATTTTTATAAAATATATAGAAACTAATAATTTTTTTTAAAAAAAAAATTCCATCCATTCAACTAGTGCGTCATTTTGCTTTAAGATGTGTGCAGCAAACGGCTCATTGAGTTTGGAGTGCTTTAAAAGCCGTGCAGTAAGATGATCCAATGGCGTTGCACTTGGGTGCGAAGGAACGAATGAAGGCATCATTCGGAAGTTTGGGTCCTACTGCCGGTGCTATCAGCAGTCATCCCCTTGTCGCAGAATGTCAGGTGAATGAAAGACGTGGAGACATAAATTTCTTGTCATGTTGCGTCGCCTACCATCACGTGGTACAACATGGATGGGGAGTGCACTTGCAGGGGTTCTCCGTTCAAAACCCAATGGAGAGAATCCACGGTCAGTTTCCGAGGCCTGCAAGTAGACTTGAATGAAGGCACATGGACTGTTGCTTAGCGCAAATTCATAAGATTTTTTAAACTCTTCATAGAATGGATTATGGATCTGGAAAATTTTTGGTTCTTCATGCTAATTAATCAAAAAAAAAAAGTCATTAGTTATATTTAAATATTACTGATATATTTCAAAAGGTATTACAAATATTTTTAGTAATCAATTGGCGATATTTTTAACAAATACCAACAAAAATTCTCTAAAGACTCAATAACAGTATTTTTTTTTAAAGAAAAAATATTTTATTTTTAGCATTTATATTTGCGGCTAATAAACCCATTGAAGATAATAATTAGTAGAAGTTTATTTACCAGCTACATTTATAGAAACTGTAATCTCTATAGTTATTACCAGCACTTTAATATGCCATTGAGAGCCAATTTGATGGCTTTTCTATGATATACCACGATTTCAGTTAAATTGCAACAAGTGCCTTCCGTTGTTACTTATGTCATGCAATTGCCACAAGTTCATTGTTTGTTGGAATGAAGAAGTTATATGATAAAAATACTTGCAATAATAATTATGATTCTTTAGCATTAATCATATAATTTTATTATAATTTAATCATCTATTGCAATAACAGATATATTCAACATTGATTTATGATACTAAAGGCACTATTCTACAATCAAATTAATTAATTAAAATAAATAATTTCTTCAACTTCATTCAAATAAAGTAAAAACATTTAAGATTTTATTACTATAAGACATCAGAATTGTTCGGGAACTAAGGTAGTGTTTGATAGAAAAAATTTTATCTCTGGATAAGTATACATGATAGAGTTTTTTCGAGGGATATCTATAGGGATATCCCCGGGCTATCCCTTTGAACGTACCAAATGCAAAAATCTAAATCAGAGGATAACTTTTTCTTATCCCCTTTAATTGTATTTGATTGGAGGGATAGGAAATGATATTCCTCAAAAAAATTAATTTAAATCCTAAACTACCCTTACAATTTTTAATACAATAATTAATTTACACCGTTTGATTTCAGATCAAACGGTCCAGATCAAAGTAACCAAAAAAACCTAAGAAATTGAAATCAAATGGTCCAGATAAAAGCAACCAAAAAAACCCAAGAAATCTCCGACGCTCTCCACCTTGAACATGGCCTCTCCTCCTCCACTGTCGCCGTCTCGGCCGTTACAGCAGTTTGCGACACCTTCGGAAGATCCCGTCCACCGTGACCCCTCCTCCTCCTCATCATTCGCACACAACCCCAGCCTCTTGATCATCGCCGCCATTCTTGTCTTTGTTGTCATCACCTCCGCCTCCATTCACCTGCTCCTCCGCTTCCTATTCGCCTCAGCCCCACGATGAGCTCCGCCTCCTTCCCGCCTACCGCCATGCCTTCCACTCCCCGTGCATCGACACCCGGCTCCAATCCATACCTTCTTGCCCTCTCTGCCGTTCTTCCATCGCCCTCTCCGCCTCTAACCTCCCACCCCAGCCCTAGCTCTCGTCGGTGATGGCCTCGAAGGACCATTTCAGATCCAGCAGCTTCCGCATCGAGATTGGTAGCGTCAGCCGCTGAAGAATGTCCACAGAGAGGTTGATGCAGCGGGAAAGGAAGGATGGAATGGGGCCAGAGAGGTTGCGGTTGCCGTCGGTGCGGAGAGACTCCAGACAAGAGAGGCGGTTGTCGAAGAGGAGGAGGTTCTGGAGTGAAGTGAGAGATCGAGAGGGAGCGGAAGATCGGGCCGCTCGAACGGGACGGGAATGAAAGGATATTAGGGCAAAATTATTTTGTATTGATAAATATGCCCTCAAGGGATAGTTGAATGGATAACTGACTATTCCTAGGGTCCCTAGGGAATAAGTTCAGAGGATAACCCAAGGTTAAATATGGGTTATTCCCTCTAGTTAAACTTTTTCAGAGATATTCCATGTAGTTATAGCTTTTAAAGATAAAAGGGGATAACTCCTCTTATCCCCTATTTCAAACATAGCCCAAAGATAGAGGCTAAGCCACATCCAAATAATCTTTGGTATTATAGTACTCCACCTATTCCATCCTCTCTATTTATGACCTACCATATAAAAAAAATTGTAAGTTAAATTATTATTATAAAAATTCAAAATGCTAAAAAAGGAAACTACATAGAACACCAAGCAATTTCTAAACCAACCTTATCTCCCATGGTTTTGTAACGGCCATTTTCTCTTATGTATTAATAGTTCATCATCCTCCATTAGAACTATTGTCAGTACTTCCTGGAGCCCAAAAGTCCTCTTATGTATTAATGGTTCATCATCCTCCATTAGAACTATTGTCAGTATTTCCTGGAGCCCAAAAGTCCTGAAGGAACCCAATCCATAACTATGATAGGACTCCTGCTATAAAGAATCCCTTCAATATGAGAATAAAGCTCACATTGTTTCATTGGCCTTTAGCTTATCATAAATGATATCCAAGAACCACCCAGCCAGCCGTCTTTATATTTATTCTAACGATCCAGCTGTAAACTTACATATTTATTTCAAAGCAAAACGATCAAGGTCCATATTAATTTGGATCACAATAATTTAAAAGAAATTTAATTGGTACTTATTCATTTTTCTTACCTGATTATAAGTCATTCAATCTTTTCTCAATTATAACTAGATAAGAAAGTAGAACAAGTACTAATTGAATTCTTTTGATTGTGATGACTCAAATTGGTGTGAAATTTATTCGTCTTACTTTTTTTGTAACAAATTTACAGGTCCAAATTATTACATTTATAACGCTCTTTCGGAAGAACTCACTCTTGGGAGAGACCAAGATTCAAATCTTGGTGGTTGTATAGCACCATATTGCAATAATGATAATCAAACACTAACCGATCAATCACATAGTTTGCGATGGGAAAGCGTGAAAGAAGCCAAACAAGTACATAAGATTATTTTCGCTACAACCTTTCCTTTTTGACCAATTCAGCGTTTACAAAGCAACTTAGGAAATAATAATTATTATGGAGTTGAAAAAGAATGGCATACAACCAAGTTGACATAAGCAATTAGGTTTAAGTGGTACGGACAATAATTAGTTTAAAATTAGGTCAACTGTATTTTTCTCTTTTTTTTTTCTTAACAACAAATATTATGAAGTACCTTCTCTTCTTTAACGATTAAGTTGAGATCACACTTAGTCAACCATGCGAGTTGCAGTAGCTAAAAGATATTGCATTGAATTATCTACTCTACCAATGGCAACCTAATAACGTGTCATTTGCTTGACATTGCCGAAATAATAAATAGTTAATGTTATGTCTGGCGTATAATTTTGATCATCTATTTAGTAATAGCATGCTAATGAACTATTTATTCATTCATGATGCTTCCTATGAGTTCATAAGCTAAATTGTTTGTTAGTACAAAAGTACAAGTTTCAATATTATATTTATACCGTACTAGATTATGTTATACATGGGAGATTTGTAAGATATTTTAAAAAATCTACACATAAATATTGTATAAATTAATTTATAAATTAATAACAAAATTAATATATTATCTTCGGTCATGAAAAAGATGTATGTCAGACGTGGGACACACACAAAGAGAGGTTCAAAATAAACCCCATGCGACTTGTACAAGTGCTTGGGGATATAGAATGAGATCATGTTTACTTAAATTATTTGACACTTTGGGAAGGCAAATAATTCAAAACTTAAATGAAAATAGGTATTAAATTTAGATGTTTGCAAAGGATATCATGGATCCCATGAATCCCATTCAGACTTCAAAGTAGGCATATGAAGGAATTGCAAAAGGAAAATCAACATTCTATTCTGGTCCATGCACACGTAAAATCGGCCTTGTGATGTTAATTTAATGTTCCACCAACCATAAAATTGCATGCCTTGCAAGTTAAGGAAATTCCTGGAGGCGTTTTGCTGCCATTTGAAGGGAATTAGAAAGTCTTAGCTAAAAAGAGTACAAAGAAGTGGATGTAGACATGTAGAATAGCCGCACCAAGATATGTTGGACTCCATGCTTAGAAATTGCTAGTAATTTAAATATATTGAATAAAAATTAATTAAAAAATATAAAATAAAAAGAATTAGAGAACCATAACTACACTAAAGTATATTAAACATTGTCCTAAGAACTAGTTTCTCTAAGAACTAGTTTCTTTTCCTTCATATAGATTGTAAGCAAATTATCCCCATAGTATAATAATGCGACTTGATTCGAACCTCCTATCAGAAGCATAATCATATAAAGGTACAATCCAATAATTTCTTTAGATATTCAAAAAAAAAAAAAGAGTTAGAAATAAAAGAATGATAAAAAAAAGTTAATGAAAAAGGGAATAGACTCTTATAGATTTTTTATTTATTTTTTTTCCAGCAAGGCCTCCAAAAACTCAGGATTTCAAGCTCTTTTCTTAGCTAGACTTCAAAATGAATAAAGAATCAGAATATAAGCTTTCCAATATATACATGGATTGCCTACAACCTTGGATTTTGAGACTATTTATAAATCCTAGAGAGGTCTAACAACTCTCTCTTGTATGAACTTAATAGCTTACTAGCTGATGACGCCCAATCACCGGTCTTGAACGTTGGGAACGGATTGATTCTCGAACCTTCGCTTCACCAGGTTGCCTGCAAAGAAGTTCCAGGACCGGAGAGGATTCTCCGGTGGGACCCTCCGACACCCAAATTAGCAATTGAGGTCATAGCAGAAGAGAAGCTTGAATGAGCTCTGTTTAGATGAGAAAGGGGTATTCCTGGGGGAGGGATTCCTCTCTGGGCCTTAGGATAGCGATCTTTTGGAGGTTATCACACATACCTGTTTATTGAGTGGATTCACCTTTTTATAAGGGTTGATCCTGACATGATCACGTGGGATTCCATGAAGAAGGAATGTCCGCGGAGTTTTTGGGAGTTGCGTGAATCTGCACTGGTTGGTGGGTCCTGTCCCATTGGAAGGGGAGAAAACGGCAGTTGATAGGCTAAGTCCCATCAGCCAGTGGGGCTGTTGGGTAGTTGGGTCCAGTCCCATCAGCAGCATGGCCAGTGGGTAGTTGGATCTGGCGTTTGTCAAGCGGCGCGGGTCAGAGAGGCAGCGTCCCGAGCTACCAGGGCCGAGAGGGGCTGGCCAGGAATGGTCGGGGCTGACTCGGTGGTCTTGGAGATGCCGGAGCCGAGAAGGGTCGGCCAGAAATGGTTGGGGCCGACTCGGTGGTTTTGGAGATGTCGGAGCCGAGAAGGGCTGACCAGGAAAGGTCGGGGCTGACTCGGCGGTCTTGGAGATGCCGGGGCGCACTAATATTTTGGTTTTACCAAAATTACCCTTGTGGCTACATTAGCCACATCAGATGCCCCCGCCCCTGAGCGCTAAGGACCACGCGCCTGCAATCCTTTGGGCGAAAGGGGTGCAAAAATTTAAAAAGAATAATTGCCTTCTTTAGTGCGCTTTAAATGGATTGATGAGCTGGCGCTTTGTTCTGAGGCAATGTCACTTCGAAGATCTCCCGTAATCATGCGTTAGGTGGTGATGACGTTGGCTCCGGACGCTCCGAAGAAGGAGCTCATTGGGCGATGAGAAAAAGGCAAGGACATCATTGCTGCTCTATTTTCCATGGCCCGCGATTGGCCGGGTATCACGTCTCCTGGAGTGGATCGAGGCGGCACGCCTCAAGCACAGGCGATATTTTTGGCTGGCAGCCTGCAACGCAATGGACGCGCGCCAGGTGGCGGGATCTCGGGCGGCCTTAGCTGGAGATGGGGGATATAAATACCTCTCAAGGGCCTGTAGAAACCTTTACACTGCCATTGCTTTCTTCTACTTTCCTCTTCCCTGAGTTTTTCTGCGACCTGAGTCTTTCCAACTCACAGGTTAGTTTCATCCCCTTTTCTTTTACCTATGGACCGCCGTGCCATTAGGGAGGGCAAGAGACCCGTAGAAGAGTCTTCCCAATCTAGTAGCGAAGACCAGGCCCCTGTAGCTAGTAGTCGAATGCCTCAGTCGATGGGCGGCACTGTCATCCGTAGTCAATCGGGGGCGATAGGACCTCCGACCACCTCCGGTCCTCCTATTAGGGCAGTCCCCTTGTCCTCTCGCCGTCCGACGCTTTTTCCGGCGGTGAGTTCCGATCCAGCGGGTCCCGCGGGGGTGGCTTCAACCATGACCTCTAAGAACGTAGAGGCTGTTAGGCTAAGTACCAGGTCCCCGACTTCATTGGTTTGTCCGCGCTGGGGCCGGAAGACAGGGTGACCTCTGACCATCCAGGCCAGGTCGCTCTGTACGAGGAGTTCTTTCGGTACGGGCTGCGCCTTCCTCTCCACCCTTTCTTCCTTAATCTCTTAGATAGGTATAGGTTAGTGCCGGCACAGTTGACTCCGAACTTGATTCGGATCATCTGCGCCTTTGTAATCCTTTGCCATTTCGAGGGGGCCCGCCCAGGGCTGTCTCTGTTCCGAACCTTCTATAAGCTCCGTCGCCAAGGTGAGGGCGCCTGGTGGGCATTTACTGCCAGGACGGGTAGAGCTTTTCCTTTAGGCCTCCCGTCCAAAGTTAGGGGGTGAAAACCTAGATTTCTTTTTGCCCATATCGAGGGGGTCAGGGACGCTTGGAGGGAGCCCGATACTAGCCCCAACGAAGATTCCACCGTAGGGGATAGGGATAGGGAATTATTCACCCAACTGTCCAACTGTCAAATCCCCGACTACAAGGAACTCCTGTCCGAGGAGAACCTGGTAGAAGCCAAGTTAGCCCCGGCGACCGGTGAGCTTGGCGCCTGAATCCTTCTGTTCGTCCTTCGATTTACTGTATGCCTTACTGATGCTTAGTATTCTTTTCTGTGCAGCAATGAGGGTTTCTGCCAGCGACTTTGAGGCCATTTTGAAGCAGAAAAGGCGGGTGACCGGAGAGCCATCCAGGCTGGCAAAGAAACTCCGGGGAAGGGAGCCGGCCAGGCCGGCCGTAGCCCCCACAGCCCCAATGCCCGTGGGGGAGCCGGCTGAGAAGAAGCCGGTTGTAGGAGCGGCCCGGAAGCTAGCGGGGAGGTCAGGAGCCGAACCTTGCCCAGGTACTAAGTCATAATGGGGTCACGCGCCTCGTACTCCCCATTGATTTGCCCGGAGATGAGTTGCGAGTCTGTGAAAGCTCTGAGACGCCTTATTCCAAGCTCCTGGGTTAGCCTTAACCCGGCCAGCAGGGCCTCGAACTCAGCTTGATTGTTGGTGGCTTCGAATAGAAACCGCAGGGTGCATTCTGTCCTCTCTCCGCCTGGTCCGGCAAGAATGAGGCCGGCGCCGCTTCCCTGAGAGTTTGATGTGCCATCCACATGAAGGATCCAAGTCTCTCCATCTTCGCCTGGTCCGGGCTCGCGCTGTTCCTTGTTAACCTCCTCAGTCACCTCCTCTGTCCAAGTGCATTCGACTAGGAAGTCAGCCAAAACTTAGGACTTTAGAGCCGATCGAGCCTGGAAAGAAAGGTCGAACTCTCCCAGCTTGATGGCCCACTTGGCGAGTCGGCCTGAGGTATCTGGACGAGCCAGAATGGCTCGCAGGGGCTGATCCGTGAGCACCACAATAGGATGGGCTTAAAAATACGGGCGGAGACGCCGAGCAGAGACTACCAGGGCGAGGATAACCTTTTCTGTTTTGAGTACCTGACTTCTGCGTCATGGAGAACCTTGCTCACATAATAGACAGGCCTTTGAGTTCCATCAGCGTCGAGACACACTAGAACCAAACTAACGGCTTCCGAAGAAGCGGCTAAGTAGAGGAAAAGACTTTCCCCATCGCTTGGCTTGGATAGGAGTGGTGGAGAGGACAGAAATGCCTTCAATCCATCGAAGGCCCTTTGGCAATCGTCTGTCCACTTGAAGCTATTTATCTTCCGCAAGGCCTTGAAGAAGGGAAAGCATCTCTCGGCCGATTTGGAGAGGAAACGACTTAGAGCCGCTATCCTCCTAGTTAATCGCTGCACTTCCTTCTTGCTGGATGGTGGCCTCATGCCGAGTATGGCGCTGATCTTCTCTGGGTTCGCCTCGATCCCCCGCTGGGTCACCATGAAATCCAGGAACTTGCCTGTCGTGACCCCAAAAGCACACTTCTTGGGGTTCAGCTTAACCTGAAAGCGACGAGATTGTTGAAGGTCTCCTCTAAGTCGGAGATGTGATTAGAGGCGCGGGTGCTCTTTGTCAGCATGTCGTCTACATAGACTTCCATATTCCGGCCTAGCTGGTCCTGGAACATCCTGTTCATCAATCTTTGGTAAGTTGCCCCCGCATTCTTGAGGCCAAAAGGCATCACTTTGTAGCAATAAATGCCTTTTTCCGTCACAAAGGAGGTGTGCTCTTCGTCGCTGGGGTCCATCCTTATCTGATTATATCTTGAGAAGGCATCCATGAAGCTGAGGAGTTTATGCCTGGAGGTGGAATCCACCATCTGATCAATTCTTAGCAGAGGGAAGCTATCTTTTGGACATGTCTTGTTGAGGTCGATGAAGTCTATGCAAATCCTCTAGATCCCATTTTCCTTACGCACCATGACCACATTGGCCAGCCAACTAGCATAGTGTGTCTCTCAGATGTGGCCGGCGCTGAGTAGCTTGCTGACTTCCTCGTCGATAGCCTTTTGTCGATCAAGAGCAAAGCTTCTCTTCTTTTGGCGGATTGGACGATGCCGCGGGTCAATGTTGAGCTTATGGGTGATCACCTCTGGAGGGATGCCAGGCATATCAGATGCTGACCAAGCGAAAACGTCTGAATTAGCCTACAAAAAGGCTAAGAGATGCTCCCGGTCTTCTTGGTGAAGGAGTCCGCCGACACGGACGGTCCTTGCCGGGTCATCTCCAAGAGGGAAGGTTAGAAGATGCTCAGCTGGTTCCCCTCCCTTGCTAGAGTCTCTGGGGTTGGATGCTTCAAAAGCTGGTTCAGCTTCCAGAGGACTTGATGCCGCGTGATAACAGGGTAGGACTGAGCTAACCTCACCGCGCATCTCTCCGACCCCTTCACTAGTGGGGAACTGCACCAGTAAACGTCGGGTAGAGATAACTGCGTCCAAAAGGTTCAAACCTGGATGCCCGAGAATGGCATTGTACGCCAGGGGAACCCTCACAACCAGGAATTTCATGATCACTGTGCTTTGACATGGCGGCGTTCCGGCTGTCACAGGCAAAGGTATTTCACCTTCAACCCTTACGGAGTCTCCGGTAAAACCGAACAAAGGGGTCACCACCGGCTGAAGGGAGTCCAAAGATAATCCCATCCGAACAAAAGCGTTGTAGGTAAGGATGTCAGCTGAGCTACCACTATCAACTAATATCCTTTTTACAGGGTGCTTGGCGATCGTCATAGAGACGATGACGCCTTCATTGTTTACATTTTCTACGACAGCAGACCCCCCCTAGGAATTACATTACTCGGCGCCTCCTCCCCCCTCGGTCATTTAGATGCGGAGGCTGACCCCTAGGACACCATTCCAACCGTCCGCTCTGTGGGGGCATTGTCGACCAGGGCCTGAACAGGCGGAGGCCCCATGTGGGCTGGCAGCGGCTGCTGCGCCTTCTGAACATACTTGCCAAGGTAGCCCCACTGAATGAGCTCCTCGATGGCCCGCTTCAAGCTATAGCAGCTGTCAGTGTCATGGCCATAGTTCCGGTGAAATCGGTAGTAGCGGCTTTGTCACGGGGAGTACCTTTCTTCATGGGAGGAGGGCGCTAGAGGTAATGCTCACCTTCGATCTCCATCAAAATGTGAGATCGAGGGGCGAGAAGAGGTGTGAGCTTGCTCTCATTGGGGACAGGGCTTCTATGCCTGTTGTCGGATTGGCGACGCGGGTCAGCTCGCCGGTGTCGAGGGGGCCCGCTTGCCTCAGGGCGAGCGGGCTTGTGGCTGGAGCTTCTTGAAGATTCTCGGCGGGTGAAGTCGGCCTCATCCGCACGGATGTACTTTTGAGCTCGGAGGAGGAGGTCGGAGTATGAGCTCGGGGGCTTCTTATCCAAAGAAAAGGTGAAGGGGGATGGGAGGAGTCCCCGCTTCAACGCCAATGTTGCTACCGCGTTGTCGAGATGGTAGACCTCGAGGGCGGCAACCTTGAATCGGGACACAAAGTCCCGCAACGACTCTCCCTCCTTCTGGCGCACGGAGAAGAGGCTATCCGCTACCCTTAGAATTCGTCGGCAGGCGTCGAAATGTGCCAGGAAGGCCTTCTCCTGCTCTTGGAAGGAGTCGATGCTGCGAGGGGACAAGCGTGAGTGCCACGCGCGAGCGGCCTTCCACAAAGTGGCGGGAAAGGCTTTGTAAAGAAGGGCGTCTGAAGCGCCTTGGACCTGCATCATTGCTTTATAACTCTCGAGATGGTCGAGAGGATCTGTCGTACCATCATACGGGTCCACCTGGGGGAAGCAAAATCTAGAGGGGACAGGCTCCTCTAATATCCAGCGGGTGTAAGGAGGACGGGTGTTGAACTCTTCCTCCGGCTGATGATTGATTTTCCTGGCGAGCTCGTCCAGCCGCCTGTTGTACTCCTATAGGTGCTCCTCCGCCTGTTGGCTGATTGTTGGGGCCCTCCGAGATGGCTCGAAGGAGGAAGAAGAAGAAGACAGAGAGGGAGACGGGAGTCGGGACTTCCGCTTTGGCTCTCTTGGCGACGTAGCCCATAAGGGATTTTGCTGGGGCCACGATCAAGGGATCGTGGATGCTTGGAGGGCTCACGGCGAGGCTTCCTTGGAGAAGCCGGGCGATGACCGGCCTCCCGCCGACCGACCTCCCGTCATGGAGAACCTCCCCTCGTCGACTGCTGACTGGCGGGGGAGCGGTTTGGTGCTGGGTGGCCATGGACAGCTGCTGCTGGAGCCCGTGGACCATAGCAGTGAGAGTTTGGATTTGCTGGGAGAGGGTCGCCAGTTGCTCCGCTGTTTAGACGGCAGCGCTCGGTGGTGGGCAGATGACTGGAGGATCGGCAGCAGGGGGTTGGCCTCCTGCTGCCTAACTGGCGGGGGAAGCCCCGCTGGACAGCTGATGGAAACGTCCTGGGCTTGTGTTACCACCATGGCTCCAAGGGAGAAGAGAGGAGGGAGTAGAGTTTGTCGAGATGTAGCATAGAGAGGCCCTGAGATACTTGCTGCGTCCTACACCAACTTTCCCCTTCCTGGCGCGCCAATCTGTGACGCCCAATCACCGGTCTTGAACGTCAGGAACGGACTGATTCTCGAACCTTTGCTTCACCAGGTTGCCTGCAAAGAAGTCCCAGGACCGGAGAGGATTCTTCGGTGGGACCCTTCGACGCCCAAGTTAGCAATTGAGGTCATAGCAGAAGAGGAGCTCGAATGAGCTCTGTCTAGATGAGAAAGGGGTATTCCCGGGGAGGAGGGATTCCTCTCTGGGCCTTAGGATAGCGATCTTTTGGGGGTTATCGCGCATACCTTTATTGAGTGGATTCACCTTTTTATAGGGGTTGACCCTGGCATGATCACGTGGGATTCCGTGAAGAAGGAATGTCCGCAGAGTTTTTGGGAGTTGTGTGAATATGCACTGGTTGGTGGGTCCTGTCCCATCGGAATGGGAGAAAATGGCGGTTGGTAGGCTAAGTCCCATCAGCCAGTGGGGCTGTTGGGTAGTTGGGTCCAGTCCCATCAGCAGCGTGGCCAGTAGGTAGTTGGATCTGGCGTTTGTTAGGCGGTGCGGGTCAGAGAGGCAGCGTCCCGAGCTACCAGGGCCATGCTAGGGCAGATTTGGAGGAAACTAGGAAGTCTTGACTCTCCTGAGGGAGCCGAGGCTTACTTGGGTCGGTCAGGGGTGGCCGGGGCCAGCCTTGCCAACCAGAACGTGCCAGGGTGGGGCCGACCAGGGAAAGTCGGGGCCGACTCGGCGGGCTTGGAGATGCCGGGCTGAGAGGGGCCGGCCAGGAAAGGTCGGGGCCGACTCGGCGGGCTTGGAGATGCCGGGACCGAGAAGGGCCGGTCAAGAATGGTCGGGGCCGACTCGGCGGTCTTGGAGATGCCGGGACCGAGAAGGGCCGGCCAAGAATGGTCGGGGCCGACTCGGCGGTCTTGGAGATACCGAGGCCAAGAGGGGCCGGCCAGGAAAGGTCGGGGCCGACCCAGCGGGCTTGGAGATACCGGGGCCGAGAAGGGCCGGCCAGGAATGGTCGGGGCCGACCCGACGGTCTTGGAGATGCCGGGGCCGAGAGGGGCCAACCAGGAAAGGTCGGGGCCGAGTCGGCGGTCTTGGAGATGCCGGGGCCGAGAGGGGTCGGCCAGGAAAGGTCAAGGCCGACTCGACGGGCTTGGAGACGCCAGGGCCGAGAGGGGCCGGCGAGTGGAGATGTCGGGGCCGAGAGGAGCTGACCAGGAAAGGTCAGGGCCGACTCGGCGGTCTTGGAGATGCCGGGGCCGAGAGGGGCCGGCCAGGAATGGTCGGGGCCGACTCAGCGGGCTTGAAGACGCTGGGGCCGAGAGGGGCCGGCCAGGAATGGTCGGGACCGACTCGGCGGTCTTGGAGATGCCGGAGCCGAGAAGGGCCGGCCAGAAATGGTCGGGGCCGACTCGGCGGTCTTGGAGATGTCGGAGCCGAGAAAGGCCGACCAAGAAAGGTCGGGGCCGATTCGGCGGTCTTGAAGATGTCGGGGCGCACTAATATTTTGGTTTTGCCGAAATTACCCTTGTGGCTACATTAGCCACATCACTAGCTGTTAAGGCCTCTAAATGGTCCTAACAGTATAGCCCAATGGATGAGTAACGTATACCGGATAATATCTTGTAATGTCAGTCCAATGACATCTCATAATATCATACTTAAAAAATTGACATTTAAATTTATGCACGTGCCACGCCATGATTGGCCATGCTAAGCTAAGCAAACACGTGCAGTGCCTCTAAGCCTTCGTCCTATAGAGGCTTACTTGGACCTCTAGCTCATAGATTTAATTAAATGTGAGAATCCTTACATTTAATTATTCTATAAGGGACTAAATATTTTGAAATTTAAAATTAAAATCCTTTTGAAAAGTGGTAATTTAATTAGAAAATAGTTATTTTAAAAAGTTATTTCTCAATAATTCCCCCACAAAAGATTTTAATTTAAAAAAAATTATTTTGGATATCTTATATTGTGCTACAGGTGAGGTATCCAGCGAACTTCTAATATGGTATATATTATATAATATAATAATTATAAGATTGTAATATTATAATATGTAATATTAGAATAATACATAAAAATTGATATTATATTATTTATTATTATAAAATATTAACATGTTATATTATAATATTTTTAAAAGTATAATATTAGTTATAGTATTAATATCATTAATATTTATTACTATTATATTTATATTTATTATATAATATATAATTTATATAAAATATATTATAAGCTATATGGAATAGAGTGTTGAAAAATACTGAAACAATATATGAATAATTAAATGTAATAGAAATGCGCATGTTAAAATGGATATATGGTAAAACTTTAAAAGATAGAATTAAAATATATAAGAAAAATAATAGGAATAGCCCCAATTGAAGATAAAGAGAAAATCGATTACGGTGATTTATATCTATACAACGAAGACATTTAAATGCTCCAGTTAGAAAGAGTAATTTTTTAACAATCCATAATAAAGATAGAGATAAAGATAAACCTAAACAAGCATAGATAAAAATAATTAAAAAATATAACTATTTATAATTTGAATATCGACTTAGTTCTAAATAGAGCAAAGTGGAGGAAGCATATTTATGTAGCCGACCCCATGTAGTTGGAAAAAAGGCTTATATGAGTTAAGTTGAGTTGAGTTATTACAATATATACAATAAAAATATATATTACAATATTATGATATTATATATTTTCTTTACTTATTCTTCTGAAATTTTGTTTAATAAAAATAAAAAATAACTTTTTTTTTGTCTTTCCTTACCAAACACATTTTCTAGAGATTAAAAATAGAAAATAAAAAATAAAAACTACCTTCAAAAATAAAATAAAAATTTTTGAAAACCAAAAACAATCTTTCTTTTAGCATTGAAATTTGCTCCTTGGACCTCCAGTAATGCTTGTTGATTCTCAGGTTATCCATATTCTGGGTTAGCGTGTCAAAGCTCCATGTGGCTCCATCAAATTTAGAAAAAGAAAAAACGAAGTTGAGTCTAACAAGCTGTGCCAAGAGTAGGGGTGCAACTCGGGCTCATGAAACTCGGGTTTACCTCAACCCTAACCCTAACTCTATTTATAAAATGTCAACCCTAACCCTAACCCTAACCCTATTTGTAAAACCTCAACCCTAACCCTATTTTAAAAATCGGATTCGGATTGAGTTTCGGGTTAGAATTCGGGTTGATGAGAAAAAAAATAAATTGCTTTTTCTAAAGTAAATAAACACCGAATTATGGATCCCAAAGATGGAAAAATAAAATCCCTTACCGAACACATAAGCTGGACTCGGGTCTTTGATATTGTATTTAAAAAAAAGTCTTACCTAAAACAAAGAAAAGGAGGATGTGCTATAAACAAAGAAGAGGAGGAGGTGGAAGTGAAACAAAATGTGTAGATGGTCTGCCTTTATGTTTATCCTTTTTCTCGCTTGCGACTGACGGTCTTGCCCTCCTCGCTCTCAAGTTGACCATCTCGTCTGATCCGATTGGTGCCTTTAATGCCTCCAAAATCTGGTGCCGATAAGCTACCCCCATTCGGGTAACCCTCGGGTTCGGGTTATCTCGGGTTCGGGTTGTGGTCAACCCTAACCCGGGTCAATTGCAAATCGGGTTGGGTTAAATTCGGGTCTTTCGGGTTCGGGTTGGACAAACATGAGTTTAAACACTGTTATAAATCGGGTTCGACGGGCCGGGTTCGGGTTGAGCCCGGCCCAAGTTGCACCCCTAGCCAAGAGTTGAATAACTCAGCAAATCAAGAAGCTTGTCCAAGAAACATTTCCTTCTTAGTTGATACTTCTCACTCAGTCAAACTAAAGCAAGTTCTATTTGACTTAGTTTAATATGTGCTCTTCACCATCATCATATTTTTAATAAATGGCAAATGTTCAACTTGTTAAATTCTTTGATAGCTTTTCTTCGTATAGGTAACAACTTGCATAGCACTCAATATATTTATAACTTACGTGAGAAGGTGGTTGTTAGACAGCCTTTGTATTTGAAATTTCTTAGTCTTTGTAAATAACCGACGACCCATTCTGTGATTAGATTCACTAAATTATAACAATGATGCGTGTATTATATTCAAAAGTTACTCTCTGCCAAGAGGTTATGGGTCTGGTTGTCATTATGAATGTAAATATAGTACTTTTTTTTCTTTTCCTCATTATTTTGTCATGATCATGATATATGACGAAGATCTAGTTATAATAATTTCTTAGGTGATTAACAAAAAAAAAATGAAATAACATAGCAGTGTTCAAAAACAAATGTTCTGTCTATGGTCATAGTAGTTGAGCTATCTATCACTTATGATAAAGATGCATGAGAAGTCATTATAATTTTTCAATATATTACTCTATATTTAATTTTATATCCACGTCAGTCATTCAAATACATAATTCACATGAAACAGCAAGTTGATCCAATGTGAATCACCAAACCACTTTATAGGTCAAGTAGACAGTAGGAATTAGAGTTTTCAAACTAAAGCTTTTGGAAGAAGTGTTTTTGAAACTAATGCTTTTGAAAAAGTGTTTATTATTTAGTAACTATATTTTAAAGTATTATCTTTATTTGCTAAAGTATATTTAGAATAAAAATAATAAAAAATATTGCATAATACTTTCAACTATCTTACCTATTAAAATTACTATTATAAATTATTTTAATAATAATAATATTAAAAATATTATCAAAATTATGATTATTTATAATAATATCAAAATACTATGATATATTTTAATAATACAAAAATTATAGCATTATATAGTATAATATATTTGTATATTATGTTAGTATTTTATATTATTTATATTTATCTTATTTTATACTCTATATATATTATAATATTATATTATAATATTTAAATATTTTTATTATTATAGTATTATATTATAGTATTAAATGTTGTTGTTCTTTTGTTTAGAATTTATGACCTTCAAATTTAATAAAATAGCTTTTTAATATTTGGTAAGTAGACCTTTGAAAAAACTTCAAATTGAAGTTTTCTAAGTAAAGCTTTTAATAGTTTTTATAACTATAAAGCACTTTTAAAATTTTATTAATGTCATAAAATCATCTAAAAGGACTTTTAGGCTTGAAAAGTGCTTTTGGGTTCTTCAAAAGCTCATCCAAATGAGCCTGAGATGAAGACATTTTTTTCTAGCCTTGATCCTATGATGTACCATGAAGGTTAATATAACAAAATTAGAAAATCAGAATTAAGTAAATTTCTAGGGCTAATGATTTAGGAGGACCACCTAACTATTATGGATTAATCTAGCTACTCGAATACATCTAAAAATATTTCAAAAGCAAGATATATACATCCAAAACTCAATTAAGTATAAAAATTTTGAAAACCATAATTTCTTATCCAAAAAATAACATTAATACTAAAATGAAGTTGAAATTTTTATTATTTTATTCATTTTTAAATTTAAAAATCTTAAAATATTTGTATTATTTTTATAATTTATATCTTTTTAAAATTCATAAAGAAATATAACCTGATTTAGGCTAGACTTCACTAATATGGAATTGAAAGTCTCATCCTTTCTAATTAGGAGAGGGATCTAATTCAAATAAAGAAAGTAACTCTCTCGTATAATGAAGAATTTATACCTTCTTATCTTTAGCCTTGAAAAAATTCTACTTAAAAAAAATCTCACTAGTATAAAAAGAACATATATCATGACTTGCATAATAAGAGTAAATGAAGTGAAAATAAAGATATAGGTCTACTCTCTATGTACTAATTTCTATAATAATTTGTAGATCATGAAAGATTAATGAAGCTAAAGAGTTTAAGCTTTGTTTGATATCCAGTTCTTTCTATTTTTCTATTTCTAAATAGATTCATAAAAACTAATGTAGGAAGTGTGTTTGAATATTTTTTTTATTTTTATAACTAAATATCATACTCAACTCATCTAAGCCTTTTTTTTTCAACTACATGGGGTCAGCTACATGAATCTGCTTCCTCCATTTTGCTTTATTTAGGACAAATCAATATTCAAATTAATTAGTTATATCTTTTTAATTATTTCTGTTCATATTACTTTAGGCATACCTCTACTCTATCCTTACCATGGATTGTTAAAAGATCACTTCTTCTAATTGGAGCATCTAAATATCATATTTATGAAACATTAAAGTAAGAAATTTTCTTTTATTTTTTTAAAATAACTTTAGGCTAACTATATTTTTGATTTTTGAACTTAGGGGCATGTATTACTTTAGTCTTAAACTTCAAAAAGTTGCAAAATTAAACCTAAATTTTATTTCTTATTTCTATTTAGTCCCTACCATTAAAATAAGGTAACACCGTAAGCAACTTACCTACGTAGCATTACACGCATCCTCCACCTTATTACTATGTCAACCGTAAGAAAGAGAAAAAGAGAGAAAAAGGAAACGACGAAAGGGGGCCCTCTTGCAGCATGTGTCCCCCCCCACGACACACGTTCCCTTCGGCGAAAGTTTTCCTAGCAGCACGCGTCCCCTTTCGATGGAAGGGGGCCATGGAAGGCCTATGTACACCCCCCCTTCTCCCCACCCATCGCGCACAGGTGGGGGCCACACAAAGGGGGAGGAATCCATCCCCCGAGCGGAGCCTCATGGCCCCCCACCTGCGCACGATGGGTGGGGAAAGGGGGGGGGGGGGCCGCAGGGGCCTTCCATAGCCCCTTTCGCCCAGTTTTTTTTTGGTTGGGGGGCGGGGAGGGGCATTGCCATGGATGGGAGGGGGGACGTGCCATGGGGGAAGTGGGAACTTCTGCAGGAGGAGACGTGCACTATGTGGGGAGCCTTCTGCGGCCCCTTTCGCTGCTTCCCTTTTTCTCTCCCTCTCCTCTCCCTCTCCTCTTTTCTTTCTTACTACTGATGTGGCAATGTCATTGATGTGGCAATAAGATAGAAGATGCGTATAATGCCACATGGGCAAGTTGCTTACGACGTTATATTATTTTTAACGATAGGTACCAAATAGAAATAAAAAATAAAGTTTATGATCAATTTTGTAACTTTTTAAAATTCAAAGAGTAAAGTGATATACTCCTTTAAGTTCAAGGATTAAAAGTATAGTTCAGCCTAACTTTTATTCACTAGTTATCTCCCTCAACACTCAACTTTTTTTACCTGCTCCATATTTTTCTATCCCTTCCTTTTTCACTTATTAGCCTCTTGAATGACAAAAAACTAGCATGCCACCCATTTGAGATTCAGCACATCTAACACTCCTATGAGATCTGCTATATAAAGAGATTAAGGTAAGATTTTTTCATACATCATAACTTTTTCCTTCTTTTCTCTCTCTCTCCAAAATCCTTAACTCAATCCCCTCCTTCCTGACTCCATCCTCCTCTTCACCATCATCTATGGCCACCCCATTCTTCTAGTCCTCCTTTTTGTTCCAATTGGTCCCTAGCACAACTATTACTCCATGAAGATATAGAATTCATTGAGCAAAGGGGCTTAAACATAATTTTTTGCCAGAAATCTTGTTTTTTTAAAAAAGCAAGCGTCCACCAAACATGTTTCCATTGTCAAAAACTTAAAAATAATAAAAAGTAAAAGTAGAATTCATGTTTCTACACTCTTTTTAAAAGAAAGTGACAATGATGCCAAACGAAGCCTTATATACTATTTTCTAAAAGTTGTATTATTTATTATTTTGTTATGCAAATTTGAGTTGAGTAAGTTGAAAGAATTCTTCTTCCCGATTAGGTCCAGTTAGTATTAATGCTTTGAAAATTGACATCTATATGAGGCTTATTTCACCATTCAAACGCATGAGTAGTATTGGTTTATCGAAGAAGGATTATCAATGCTTGAAATACATAGAAAAATAAAAGTGAATATAGCTACCACTTCTGTCCCAGCAGATGATAAGAAGAAAGGACATCATACATAATTGGAGGAGAAGATTTGCTAAGCTTATATCTCAACTAATATCTTCAACCTCAATACCTTCAACTCCTATTATAAAGCTATCTTTAACATATTGGGATGATAAAATATTTACTTTGTCAATGCTTAAAAAAGATGCAGATCTTCACAACAAAGGATATATTCAAACCAGAAATCTAAGAGATTTAATCAAAGGATGGAAAAACAAGCATTTTCCAGCTCTATTTTCAATTTAAGAAGAGCTAAATTCTACAAATATGGGAAGCTTAGATCCAAAAAGATCATTTAATCCCCTATAAACCAATCTAACCATTCAAGTATGTCATAACTTAACAAGCTTTGAAAGCAAGATTCATTACATATAAGATATAATTGAGTATCAAAATTTTATATTGTCATAACTTTTAATCCAAGAAGTATTTAACTATATAATTGATTAAATTAATATGAAATTTAAGATCTAACTTTATAAAATTATTTTTTTTATTTTTTTAAATTTTTTACTAATTTTATTTTATCTTCTTTTAATCAGGAGGGATATCTAATCTAATTTAGGCTAGGTTTCAATAGGATAAAAGAGAGAAGTTCCACCTTTTTGTAACTAGAAAATGAATTCAATTAAAAAAAAAAGAGTATTATAAATAGAAGAGAGAAGTAAAGAAAGTAAAAATGAAGAGTGTGGGGCTCTATTTTTCATTCATGGTACGCATCGTAATTAATCATGAAAAATAATAAATGTAAAAAGTTTAGAACCATGCTTGCTCTCTAAACTTCTTGTTATTATTTATCATTTTATTCAAAAATTTTGAGTTGAGCTGGTAAGAGTTTTTTTTTTTTTTCCTCTCATTCCTGGCTAGATTAGTCAACATTGTTTTATATTTTGCTTCACTGAGGACCAATATCTACTTTTCATTTACTGTCAAAGTTATTAAGGTTATTGCAGCAAAAAGTAATAGAGATTTCTTTTTGAAAAAATTTGCAGTGGCACACTCTCTTGGATAGGTGAATCCTTTCATGAGACCTCTCTAACTGCTCAATTTACTCCAAGTGCTTAGAAATTGATCATGTTTTTTTTCATTAACTGTTAATTTATTCTGTCTCTAGCGATGCTAGTTGATGACTCGAGATGACTTATCCTGGCTTGTAGTAAATTGTATCTTGCAACGCACTTAATATTTATTACTTAATTTATAAGACGGAAAAGTATGTTTAAAAAGTATAATTAATGTTCTAAGAGAACATTATAATTTCTATCCCCAGTGATGACTCATCGCTGACTTGTACTAAATAATATCTTTCAGCGCACTTAATATTTTATTTCTTAATTTATAGCTTTTTAAGGCGGAAAAGTAGGTTTAAACGCTATTCTTGTCTCGCAAGGGGTGCAAGGTGGGGGGCACCGTCACATGGCCGCAACACCGGCTGGTAGTTGCCACGCCCACGCACGTCCCCAGCACTTTGCGGACAATCATTTGTATGCATGGTGCGATGGTCCAACGGAGGTGAGTCCAGACGTCAACGAGGAACGGACAGCGGATGCTGAGAAAGAGAGGGGGCGACTCTGCTGTGTTTGGATGAAAAAAAAAAAAAAAAAAAAAAAAAAATAAATAAATAAATGAGCAGAAAAAAAATAGAAGAAGAAAAAAGTTAATAATTATAATAATAATAATATTATTATTCTAGATGATTAAAAAAGCATCAATTATTTTTTGGAAGGATCAATATTTGAATGAAAAAAAAAATGAAAGAATATTTTTTGAATTTTCTCTCCGAAATCTCTCTGGTTTCCAAGAAAAAAATTTTTATGTGGGCCACCACTTTTTTCCTTCTGTATGTTTTTTTCCTCTAGTTTGTTTTCTCAATACTTTTCTTTCCATCCAATTCCAAACAAGGTAAATTTTTATTTCTCTTCTATTTTCTTTCGGTTTTCTTTCTTCCCTAATTTTCTTTCCATCCAAATAAAGGCTTATTTTCAAGCCGACGTCGTTGACACTGATTTTACATGATTAATATGAAAGATTAAAATTTTATAAAAATAATATTAACATAAAAAATATTAGTTTATTATAATAGTTAAACATTGTTATTTAAAGGATACTTTTAAAATGTTATTTTAAATAATACTTCTTAAAAACCTTTTAAAAGCACTTCAAAGCATCATTACTTCGTGTAGAATGGGATGTGAAAGTAAAAAGTGAAAAAGGCTTTCTAATTTAAGAAACATCATTTGAAATAGTATTTTCTTAAAAGCATTATTTTAAGTGATATATTTTTGATATCAATGATGGACATAAAAAGCTTCACTTGAAGTGAGACTTTTCATTTTTAACACTAGTTCATAAAATTTTTATCTTTCGTATCAATCACGTAAAATCGGTGTCAAACAACACCGATTTAAAAAAAGGATCGAGAAGGAGCAAGCCTATGACGATCAACCAAAAGAAAATAAAAAGGCTTTGGTCTGCAAATTTTTAATAAAAATTTATTATTTAAAATATTATATTATTAGTATTTTAGATAGGATTCATTAAAATTGATAAAACAATCATATATTTGATGAAATGTTATTTATCCTATCAATTTTAATTGATTTCATGAATGAAATATTAAAAATATTTTATAAAATATAAAAAAATTAAAATTTTAATAATTAAAATTTAAAAGTTAAAATAATTTCAAATAAAATTGAAGAATTAAAACTATATTTTAGTAAAAATGATTTGATCCATACATGAATGAGGTACTACTCACTAGATAGCAACGAGACTGGAAGCTTGTCTCAATAAGATCCCGTTTGAATATTGAACTTGGTTTTATAGGCCCCCGCAAGCACCAGCCCATAATCTTTTAAGGACCCTTTGAGATAAACTCTCATATTTGTTGGCCCGCATAAGCACCAGCCCATGATCTTTAAAGGATCGATACAAAAAGAGTTTGACATGCAGCTACGCCTAAGGTTGTAAATAGGTTAGGCTAGGTCAGTTTATGCTTGATCTCAATTTAATCTAGTTTCATATTTGAGTCAAACCCAACCCACTTATTGATCAGAGTTGGATTGGGTTGGGTCTATAAAAAGAATTTTAGACCTAATAGATTATTCATGTCAGGTCAGCGTCAACTATAACATGAATCCAATTTCTATTTGGGTTTAAGATGGAATTGAATTAGCTTGTATTTGCATTTAAGTTAAATATCTCTTATTTTATAGTAAAAATCTAGTGATTGATAATTAATTATAGATCCATTAGAAAATTTAAATAGGATTACAAAGAGTCAACTTAAACTTAAATTTTTATACAAAAACCTTTTAATTATGTCAAAGTAATTCATTATCCTTACTTTTATACATTATGTTTTATATATGATGTATAAAATTATATATAATTCAATAATTTAAATCTCCATTAATCTCCAATGAGTCTAGATTGGATGATGAGATTCCATATCTATAATCCAAATTATTGAATATGACTTGCTGTTTCTGCAATACTTAAACCTGAAAATTATATGATTTAAAAACCTCTAGTTCATACATCAAGTGATAAGAAAAACATGGATTTTTTTATATAATTTACAATATCCAAAATTTGGCTACCTGTTATTTTAGTTGGCGGTTTCTAAATTATGTGATGTTTGATATTAACTAATATGAGACCCCTATTTTTGATTTAGATATAATCGGATTTAAGTAGAAATCTACTTAAACGTAGCTTTATATGTGAAAAGCTCTCTTTATATGTGTATATATATATATATCAAATAAAAATATATATGTGTATATATATATTGAAGCATTTTATGTATAGAGAGGTCATAACCTTCATTTAGTATTACTTTTAGAAAGTTAGAAAGTATTTTTAGGAGGACCAAAAATGTGATGATTTTGAGATTTTCAATAAAAAAAAATTGAAGCAACTTTTGGCTCCTCTAAAGGTTGAAAAAAGTTTACCAAGAAAGCGATGATTTAAATTTTTAATTAGAAACTTTACTTAAAATGCTTCAAAAAATGGTTTTTATGTGATAATACTCAAGTAGAGCATCCACTCAAATTCAATCAAGTCTATATTAGATCATGGGTGTCCCATACTAAGCTAAAAAATCATGTGGTTTAGAGACTCTTGCTTCAAATATCAAGTGGATCAAAAATTAGATAATTTAAAAATAACATAAACAATACCTTTTTTTTTTACAACATAATATACGGGTTCAAGGTTTCTTAATCATATGAATTTTTATGTTTAAGCGCGCGCACATGCATACGTGCGTATACACATACATACATACATATATATATATATATATATATATATATATTTATATATATATACATATATATATATATATATATATATATATATATATATATATATATATATATATATATATATATATACATATATATATATATATATATATATATATATAGACACACACACACACACATATATATATATATATATAGCGCTAGACTTAGCTATACTCATGTGTGTAGGTAAGCTTATATCCAGTAACTCCATTTTTCCATTCTTTGCTCCATATAGATTATGGATTCTAAAGATAAAAAGATAGGATGGCCTGAGATCCTGCAGATCTAATGATGAAAAAGAAACGAATTAAGACTTTGTTACATGCACACATGCGCAACCAAACTCTATACACACACAGTTATGCGTGTGCAAAGGATACCCCCAAACACACATATATAAGGTGGATTGATCATGGTATAAACATTGTAGTAGATTCTAAGGAGGTTAGATAAATAGACATGTATACAGTTGGCCGTTTGATTAGTAGTAATCCACCTTCGTAATCTGATATTACCTTGCAAAGGACCTTGTTTAGTAATTAGAAATAGTAAGCTAAGCAATAATATTTGATGGCTGATGAACTAGGATTATCACAAATCATGATAATTTGATTTCTTTTTGAAAGATGAATATTTAAAATTATCAAAATTTGATAATATTAAATTATGCTCTTAACTTCTATGTAAATATTTAATAGTATTTAACCTATATATTTAATATGTACTTAATAATTTTTATTATTTAATATTATATTTACATGTAATATTAAATAAATATATTATAAATTTAAAATTAAATTTGAAATTATTAATGATTTTGACCTTCTTGCATATTAAAATGTAAATTTAAATAATTTATAATATATATCTAATATTATTTGTATCTTAAATATATTTTAAATTTAAATAATATAATTTATATATATTGAATATTTTTAAAATGATTTTATAAAGAATCTTAGATTTTTATTAAAAATTTTCATATTTGAAAAAAAAAATAAAACCACATAAAAATTAAATAAATATATATATAATAAATATAAGTAGAATTCAAGAATATAATAATACAAAATCTTGCATTTCTGAGAATTTTAGCTAACATTATCAAGTTAAACCGAACATGATAATATGTATTCTCAATAATTTGATTATCAAGCATGGGATTACTAAGAATATAAGATTTTAAATAATATTATATTATCATGACCAAATTCTAAGCAAGTTGAGATCTTAACAAGTGGACTAATCGTGATATAGGTATTGCAGTGACTTGTGAGGAGGTGAGATGGAACTAAATTCTAAGGTAGTATTTGAAATAGGAATAAAAGGGGATATCCCAGGAGGTGAGATGGAACTAAATTCCTAAGGTAGTATTTGAAATAGGGAATAAGAGGGATAGGGGATATCCCCTCTTATTCCCAAAAGCCATAACTATAAGGGATAGCTGGAATAAAGTTAACCAAATGGATAATCCATGGTTAACCATGGGTTATCCCCTCAATTTATTTCCTAGAGAATGCAGAAATAGCTGGTTATCCCTCCAAATAAGAGTAAAAAAAGTTATCATATGGATTTACCTTTTTGTATTTGATATGATTAATGGGATAGCCAAGGAATATCCCTAGGGATAGCTAGGGGATAAATATATCCCGTACACTTATCCAGGGATAATATTTTTTCTATCAAACACCACCTAAGGGTGTGGAACAAACCAAACCCATAGTTTGGTTCAGGTAAGGTCTACATATTGCTTGGGTGAGTTAGGTTTGGTATATCAACAGTAGGTTTGGTATATCACAGAAAGTCAGGTCAGAGTATGGAGATTAAATGCATGGGCAACTTAATCAACTCATACTTGAGCCTAGTTTGACAGTATTCCTTCTCGAAAAAGTCTCTGTATACCGTCTTGATGCAGGATGGCCTACACCGAACACGATGATTCGCCCACGTGCGGACCTGTGCGCCAGCAATGCGACCAATGAGCGGGCATCAATGATGTGAGCCTGCGTAGGTGAATCACAGCGCTAAGCCATGTTGCACCAGAGGCAGTGTACAACGACTTTTCCATTCTCTCTCAATTCGGCCCAATCTAAGATTGGCCCATGTTTGTTTCAATTTGATCCAACTTTGACCTAAAGCAAGCCCAATTGGATCCAATGACCGCAATATAACCTGACATAACCCAAACTCATCCAACCCAACTTAGAGTTAGGATTACAAACGATGGAGTTGGTCAAGTCTAGGTTGGGTAATCAATTTCTAACTTGGGTTTGGTCAGACCAGGATTAGATAGTGTAGAATTCAGGATTCAATTTAGATGAGCCCCATGATGCATCTCTCAAAGGGAAAAATCTCAAATCTTATCAAAGAGGGTTCTTCCAATTAAGCTCATTCACTGAACAAGCAAGATGAAAATATTAAATTGCAGTGGATCGACATTGATCTTCCCTTCCAACTTGATTTGATGATTCACCAACCAGGCCCTGGTCATGAGTTCCAAGGCATTTTTGGGCAAATTGACAGTGGCCTTAAAACTATAGGGTTTGTGCAAGGCACAAAATATTCGAAGCACAAATAGCCATGCAAATTTCTTTGGTTTAGGCAATTCACAATTTACTTCGTTGCTAGATGCTTCTTAGAGCCAAGCTTGCCTGGTTCCCCTCATCTCTAGGGTAATGTCCATGGTGCGATCGTTACAAATCCAACAAAGGCAAGTTATAGGGTTGATGCCAAGTTCTAATATATGGAGAAAGTTTTGACAATGATAACTGGCATTTTATATCATCTAGTGCTGATGAATCATTGCAAAATGGAAACAGGAAAAGATTGCAGTGCCTTCATTTGTTTTAAGGATTCAAGTTCCACACATAGTTTACATTACAGTTTTGACTACATAACAATGTATAGCAGCTGTAACATGGTTCAACTAACTACAACAACAAATATAACTAATATAGGTTTAATTCCTCTCTTATTCCTCTTCATCTTCATCAGCGACAAACTTGCCAGTTCCTGGATTCAATGCAGCAAAGAAGAAGAAAGCTACATTATACAAGACAAGCGGTTCAATTTCATTGATGGGCACACCCCCGTCTCGATGTTTAATTGTGCCAGAGCTCCTTTTCCTGTAATAATCTCGCCAATTATAGAGAATGCAATCCCCAACTGTGCTAATCTTCCAACAAAGAGCTCATTCGACTTTGTAAAACCCAACAAGGGACCTTCAAAATAGAACATGATGACCATTTAAGGAAGTTAGAAACAAATTTTAGTGGTTACTGTTGGGCCTGGTGTGGTGCTATCAAGGCCCAGGTTGGGCTAACTTGTATTGGCTAGGTGTAGGTCCAAGGGTTGAGATTAAATCAAGTCACACGATTAAATTAGTCATGTACATGGGCTTGGGGATTAGTTTAATCTCATTGGTTAATCCATGGAAGTTTTTGTTAGTCTGAGCCTGACCCACTTGGTGGATGTATTTAAACCTAATCTCTAGGATTTGGATAGAATAAGAACATGTTCTTTTCTCCCAAGTTTCTCTCATCACCTCTCCATCTTCTCCCCTCCTACCGACGTGGGGAGGCAGAGATTCGAACCCAGGATCAAGAGGTTCGAGGACAAGCGCATTATGCTGCGTCAATCTGATTATTGGTAACAAAGGGTGAAAGCTCAGGTATTTCTGAGTGATCCCATAGGTGTTCATCAAGCGCTAAATCTTAACAGTTACTTCTTCCTTTAGTCCTAAAGCAGCCCGAAAGCTCTTTCCAGGAGCAATGACTGCCTTCCCAAGCCCTGTGGGTAGATCATCAACAAAGCGACCACGATCGCCGAGAGCTCCAATTGCTTCATGGAGTGTGAAGAGAATGAAGAAAAGGAGGAGTGGCTCTGCTTCATAGATTGGTATTCCAGTTTCCAAATTCAATTGTGCCACGATTCCTTTCCCTGTGATTGCTTCTCCTAGCAATGATGCCTGCGAATATTAGCAATTATGAGAACTTCGAACACAACATGAAGAACAAAAACAATTTTATCGTAAACTTCAATTAATTCACTCTTTTTTTTTCGAGTAAATGATTAGGTTTTCATTGCCCAATCAGACAAGCTTCAATGAATTCCCATGCATAGCATTCAAACGCTGGAACAAATGCACAAATGTGGACGATTTCGAGCAATTTGATTCTTTTGCTTGTCAGTTGTTGCAATCAAACATCGTTATAGTGAAAAGATTCCATTTATGTTTGTAGATCTCTCGGTATCTAAGGCCAATTTCAACCTTAATCTTTGTTGCTACTCTGTTTTGAATAATATATTGACCACATGGTCCATTGGTGTAAACTGAAATGGTTCAAATATCCCATCAGAAGTCGAACTGAATTCACTCACCGCAAATCCAAGCATGGCTACATGGCCAACAAAGAGCTCGTTCAGCTTTGTGAAACCGATGCCCCCTGAGGTACCAAAGATACCATTGGCTTGGACTTCTCTACCTATAGAAACAGCCATGGATCAAATGTCCCAATAATAACCAAGTTAAAAAATATTGTAAGCTCAGGTGTGACACATCCAAAGTCCAAGTAAGTACAAAGGTTTGAGACTTAAGCTAAAAAAGTTCTCATGTTTCTAAGTCATTTGGGTCGGCTTGTGACCCAAGAATAGAGAGCATGTGAGTCATGGGTACATAGGCTTGGGTTTGAGTACTTTCTTGCATGGCTTAGAAGGGAATTTTTTGAGAGAATGTTAGGTTATGGACTAGGTCATGGGATTGGGCTCAGTTTTTTGATAGGCTTATATATTTGATGGAGTTTGTTAGGGAGTGGTTATGGGCTGGTGGAGAAGTTTTATCAATATGAATGATTATTTAAGCTTTTTGAATCTAACCGGATAGACTCAAGAAATAAAGACATTCTCTTTTTCTTCTATATCCATCCATTTTTCTTCTTCTCCATCTTTTCTCGCGCCTGATTTGACGGAAGCTGCGCAACAAATATAGTCAAAATAAAGAGGAGGGGTATAGGAAGAGAAAGAAGGAGAAGGAGGTGCTTGTGAGAAGGTTGAGGAAGGAGGAGATGGAGAATGGTGTTGGCCGGAGATGGCGAATCTGTGATTGGAGTAATGGCTCTCTCTTGGAATCCAATGGTTGGCCACCAAGGCCAGACAGACATGGCTTGAGCCATTGCTAATGTGTTGGCCTTAGTATTGGACTGTCTAATTTCCTTGCTAGTTTGATGAGGAGAGCGTCTTTCACTTTTAATGAGAGGGTGGTATATGTACTGTGATAACTCTCTCAATAGTCCCATATCGAGAAATTAGAAGTTGGTTAAGTGGTTTATATATATTTAAAGCAAGAAGAACAAGTCACCATTGGATCCTTTTTGGACTGTGGTGGCCCAAGTTGGTGTGGACATTATCCATATTGCTTTCTTGTAACGAAATGGGCCCATGGGCCCAGGTCGTTACATGTACAATGTACTTCCGGGTTCAGAGTTCATGGCGATGTGGATAGGGTCCATGGGCAGGGAGGACGCCACGTTTCCAAAGACCTGGTGTTTGAGATATTTTTCAGCGGTTCATAAGAAATGACATGCTTTACTTGCATGCAAGTTTTTCTTACCTTAGAATTTGTGACCTTGAATAAACCGCGCTTAGACATTGTATGCAACAATTTGTGGAGAAGTCGTCTCACAATGTGAGGCGCTTCTAGTCCGACAATGGAAGACGATCTCTGTCACAGTTCTTTTTTTTTTTTTTCAAATTTAAATGAGAATGTATCATTAGCTTCAAGTTGTTCATGTCCCTATCAACCTCCAAATTATTAGTCCTCCAAATTCTTTGGATATTGATAATTATATTATATACAAATATATATATAAAGGCATTAATTTAATAATTAAACTATCTTTATTTATATCAAATGGATACTTTTATACATCAAATGTAGGAAAGAAGATTATCACTATGAAGCTCGATTTTTGAGTCCAACGCAAAAGCAAGCGGATCGAATCTGAAATGAGCCCAGAATCAATTTTTGAAGATTTAATTGAAGAACTGCATGGTTATTAAAGCAACCGGTCCACCCATGTCCTTGGCCAAGCTGGTCGCTGTTTCCTCCTGTCCCAAGATCCTGAGCCTTCATCCATCCATCATTCACTATAACAATTTTTTGAGAGGCGATGCTTAAAAACAAGGCCCTGTTTGGTTCGTGATCCAAAAAATTATTTTTGAAAACATGAATTGTATCAAAAATCTGAGTTATATTTTGTTGATTTTTATATTTGAAAATACGTTTGGTTGGTGTTTTTATTTGAACTTAAAAATAGCAAAAATTTGTTTGGTTGCTATTTCAGAAAAGTGTTTTTTTCTTTTAAAAATAATGAAAATTTGTTTGATCGATATTTTTAAAAATTAATTTTGAGACTTAAAAACAATGAAAACTTTTTTGGTTGTGCTATTAGAAACTTATTTCCTTTGACATTAACCATACATCTAATAATTCTATAATACAAGATTTGTGAATTAGTCCATACCTTACGAAGTTTCAAACCAACAATGACAATGAATTATATAGATGGGCAGTCACATCTAATTCCGAGTGATTTTAGACAATGCCCTCATCTTTGAGGTTATTGCATTGTAGAAGATAATCTTATATCCAATAATGACAATGAATTATATGATTTTAGAAAAGAATTAAAATATTACCATAACAACATTGATTTAGAAGGTAATCTTATATCCAACAAGACAATTCCACTACCATCCTCTTTGTCCAATCTCAAAATAATGCTGATCAATAAAAAAAAATGTCAGAATCGACAAACAAAATGTCAAGGGTTTGGCAATCTAAGTGCCCGGTGAAAGAGATTCCGATCAATACAAATACTAGCACCCACTGGAGAGCAGAAAAAGATAGCACCTTCCATCTTAAATTAAAAAATACGACGACATAACAGTTCTTTGTTCAATTACTACAGCCCATCTCTTCTTCCTTTCATTGTAATTATCATAAGCTCTAGCAGCAGCCTCTTTATCATCATATGCACCTACAGTACATCAGAATGATAAAAGTTATAATTTTGAAAGAATTTTCTAAAGGAGTTAATTCTTAAAATCCGTATAGAAGATTGACTGCTTAAAATTTGTTGACATATACCAAAGTATATTGAATAAACAATTCACGTACCAACCAATTCCCATGCAAAATCAAGAAAGGTTAAGTTAAAACTTTTAAGGAAAACATAAAGTAAAATCGACATTGCATTAATATCCGTGCGAGGCGGCTAAGGCCGACCTCCTCCCTTCGCCCTTCCGGGCTTCCATAGCTCGGCCTTTCCGGGCTTTCATAGCTCGGCCCTTCCGGGCTTCCATAGCTCGGCCTTTCCGGGCTTCCATAGCTCGGCCCTTCTGGGCTTCCATAGCTCGGCCTTTCCGGGCTTACATAGCTCGGCCCTTCCGGGCTTCCATAGCTCGGCCCTTCCGGGCTTCCCTAGCTCGCTTCCCCCTCGAGTCTCCATGATCCGGATTCATCAAGCGATCCATGACCTAATACCTACCTCCGCGGAACCTGACGCAGGAGAGCCCAGGCTCGCCAGAACGACATCCTAGAAGGAATCATGTCGAGACGTGGCCTAGAACCTATCATAACTGCCCTAGGTCTACTCGACCAGATCTCAAGACATCAGGGTGCTCTCCCAGCCGTCGATCCCCTAACAAACAGGATACGGATCCCACGGCCCCACAGCGGCCTGATTCTATCCACCTCCGTATCCTAACAACCTCTGAACCTTCCAGAAGACGCTCAAGGTCCAGGTGACAGTCTATAAATTGGACACCCCCAGATTCCCTCAGGTACGCATCTCCTGACGCATACGCATCTTTTTGGCACACTCATACTGCGCTCTCACTCTCACTGCTCTCTCCGGCGGCTCGTTGGTGCTCTTGCCCTCTAGAGCTCTCGATCGGCCGTCCCCGGAGAGGTCTCCCGGAGAGATCCACCTCCTCATTATCTGGTTGATCGCCGATTTCTTCTCCACTGACTTGAGCGTCGGAGGGTCTTTCGCGGAGGGCCAACCCCAACGCCTCTCGCGCGAGGACTTCTTGTGCAGGTCCGCCCCCTCTTCCCTGGAGATCGACCGCGCCCGAGTCGGAGGACGGATCCCGGCGGCAACAGATTGGCGCTAGAGGAAGGGGCCTCAAGTCCCATTAAAACTTGAAAAGAGAAGATAAGGATCTAAATCCGGAGCAGAACCTCTTTAATGGCCAACCGGAGAAGAGCAACCTCGGAAGCTCAAGATCAGACCGCTTCCCAGAGGCCAGATCCGACGAGCGGTGTAGCGCCACAACCACCACCAGTCGAAACCCCGTCATTGCCTGCCATCCCGGTGACCCAAGACCAGTTCGCTACACTGGTCCAACAAGTCCAGGCCCTTACCCACCTGGTTCAAGAGCGCCTTGCAGCTCCTCCTGCTTCGCACCTTCAAAAAGAGGCGGTGATTTCTTCTTCGCCGGCAGCCTCCTCCTCTGATACGCATGGATCTGCGGATCCCCCGCACCGGCCCAGAGGGGACAAACCAGTCCCACGGGGCGGTTATGATAGAGATCCTCCCAGATCTTGGCGAGTCCGGTCTCTCTCACCGGTGACCTCCCACTATGATTCGACGCCGTCTCTGCGATCTTCTCGCCCAGCTCCTCCCCTGGCTGGCGAAGAGGAGATCCATCGATAGATCCAGGAGATGCGTCAGGAGCTGGACGCCGCCAAGCAGGCCCATCCGCCCCAGCCCAAGGCGGAACATGGCATCCCTTTCTCTAAGAGGATCATGGAGGAAGTGATTCCCTCCCATGTCAAGTTACCAGCCGTCGAACCCTATCACGGCTCTTCTGACCCGGATGACCATCTCAGCAGCTTCCGGTCGATAATGATGTTCCACGGAGCATCTGATGCGGTCCTCTGTCGCGCCTTCCCCACCACCCTCAGAGGATCCGCTCGAACCTGGTTCAACGCTTTGAAGCCAGGTTCTATTGATTCATTCGACGAGCTGAGCCACCTTTTTATTGGCCAGTTCGTCAGCAGTCGCCGCCACCGACGAAGATCTGACTCCCTCTCCGAAGTCAAGCAGAGAGAGGGGGAGTCCTTGAGGAATTACCTTGGCCGTTTCAATAAGGCCATGTTGGAAGTGGACCACCTTAATCATGAGGTGGCCATGTCTGCTTTGGCGGGGGGAGTTTCGAAGGAAAGCGACTTCTACCTAGCAATGGAGGTCAGCTACCCCCCCAGCCTATCTGATATGATGGCCCTGGCGGACAAATACGCGAGAGTCGAGGAATCGCGGAGAATTGCCCGCGCTGAGCAGGCAAAGAAGCAGGAGCCCAAAGTCCCCGACAGGCACCGTCCGCCCGGCGGCCAAGTCCGCCTCGCCGTCAGAGAGTTCCCCCGCTACCGCCAAGGAATCGCTCCCGGAGTCCTCCTAGGCGATTTGATCGCTATACTCCGTTGACTGTGCCCCGGGCGCAAATCCTCATGGAAATAGAGCGTCAGCTTCCTTGGCCAGTGCCCCTCCGAGAGAACCCGACCCGAAGAGATCCCGCCAAGTATTGCCGCTACCATAGGGAGCACGGTCATGACACTGAAGAATGCTGGCAGCTGAAGAATGAGATTGAGAGGTTGATTCAGCGGGGACGACTGGATCAGTTCAGAGGGCGCCCGAGCCACAACAACAAGGAGGTGACCGCCAACCCGAACTTCAACAACCTCCTCCTCCACCGAATCCGCCCGTGATTGGCCGTATTAATATGATTGAAGAGGCCGGCGGATCGAACCCCAGAGGCGACAGTGATGGATCAGTGCCAAAGAAGGCACGGACGGGCGAACTCTCCTTCTCCGATGATGATCTCCTAGGGATACAGCTCCCCCATGATGACGCACTAGTTGTATCCCTCAATTTGAACAACTATGATGTAAGCCGAATCCTTCGTTGATAGTGGAAGTTCGGTGAATGTTTTGTACCTCGGTGTGTTTGCCAGGATGAAATTACTCATAGAAAATCTTCGAGCCGTGGATTCCACCTTGATGGGATTCACAGGCGACGTCGTCATCCCGGAAGGGGTCGTCACCTTGACGGTCCGCGCGGGAACATGGCCCCTTGTGACCATTATTCAGACAGACTTCCTAGTGACCGACCTCAGATCCCCCTACAACGCAATATTCGGAAGGCCCGGTCTGATGTCCCTCAAGGCAGTTGTCTCCATCCCACACTGTCCATGAAGTTTCCCACCGAACGAGGAGTTGGAGTGGTTCGGGGAAGTCAGGCCATGGCTCGGCAGTGCTTTGTTACAAGCCTTCAGTCCAGAATGCCAGAGGTTGATGGGCTGGATGCTCGCGAGGACTTGCCGAACAAAGGGGAGAACCGGTAGAGGAATTGGAGGAGGTGCCATTGGACGAAGCTCAGCCCGACCGAACCATCAAAATCGGGTCGCTGCTCAAAGGAGAGCCTCGACACAGATTGATCGGGTTCCTCCGAAGCAACGCTGACATCTTCGCCTGGTCGCCTCCGACATGCCAGGGATCAGCCCCGAGGTTCTCGTCCATCATCTCAATGTGGACGAGATGCACAGGCCGGTTAAGCAAAAGAAGAGAAGCTTCGCCCCAGAGCGACAAAAGGCCATCGAGAAGAGGTAGACAAACTCATCAAGGCCAATTTCGTCCGAGAGGTAAATTACCCGAGCTGGCTGTCAAATGTCGTCATGGTGAAAAAGTCGAACGACAAGTGGAGAATCTGCATCGACTTCACCGACCTCAACAAAGCCTGCCCGAAGGACAGCTTCCCCCTCCCTCGGATTGACCAGCTCGTGGACGCCACCTCAGGCCACCAGATGCTGTCATTCATGGATGCCTATTCCGGCTACAATCAGATCCGAATGGCCCCTGAAGATGAAGAAAAGACCGCCTTCATAACCGACCGAGGTACTTACTGTTACCGCGTTATGCCTTTGGTCTTAAAAATGCAGGTGCCACCTACCAGAGGCTGGTCAACAAAGTGTTCAAGGAACAAATCGGCCGGAATATGGAGGTGTACGTGGACGACATGCTGGTTAAAAGCAAGGAGGCTTCACGACATGTTGAGGACCTCGCGGAGAGCTTCGCCACGCTGCGCAAGTACGGGATGAAACTCAACCCGACCAAATGTGCCTTCGGTGTCAACTCGGGGAAGTTTCTCGGCTTCATGGTCTCCCAGCGAGGTATCGAAGCCAACCCCCAGAAGATTCAAGCTCTCCAACAAATGGCGCCCCCGGCATCTGTCAAAGAGGTCCAGCGCCTAACCGGGAGAATAGCGGCCCTAAACCGCTTCGTGGCGCGTCGGCCGAAAGATGCCTCCCCTTCTTCAAAACTCTCCGATCGGCCAAAAACTTCCAGTGGACTCCGAATGCCAAAGGTCATTCAAGATCTCAAGAAGTACCTTGGCTCACCCCCGCTCCTCAGCAGTCCGACCCCAGGAGAGACCCTATTCTTGTACCTGGCTGTTTCGGAAGGTGCAGTCTGCTCGGTGCTGATCAAGGAAGAAGGCAAAGTCCAAAAGCCGATCTACTATGTCAGCAGGCTGCTCCGCGATGCGGAGATGAGGTACAGTAGAATGAAAAGATGGTGCTGGCCTTAATCACCTCAGTTCGAAAGCTGCGGCCGTACTTCCAAGCACATTCCGTGACGGTCCTGACTGACCAACCCATCAAGGCGGTAGTCCACCGTCCCGAGACATCGGGAAGAATGACCAAATGGGCCGTCGAGCTAAGTGAGCATGACATACATTTTCAGCCTCGTCCGGCCATCAAAGCCCAAGTACTGGCCGACTTCCTCCTCGAGTGTACCATCCCGGAGGACGGCTCTACCCCAGACTCCCATGAAGAGCCAAAATCTGGAGCCCGGTGGCTCCTCCATGTCGACGGGTCATCCAATGCCCATCACTCCGGTGCGGGTCTGGTTCTTACCAGTCCAGAGGGGATAACCTTCGAATATGGCGTCCGATTCTCCTTCCCGGCCTCCAACAACGAGCCGAGTACGAAGCCCTGTTAGCCGGCCTCCGAATCGCCCGCAACTTGAAGGTGGAGAAGCTCAGTGCCTTCACCGACTCTCAGCTGGTAGCCGGCCATGTTCGGGGAGAGTTTGAGGCCCGGGAGCCGAACATGATTCGATATCTCCAGGAGGTACGAACCTGCTTCCCCATTTTGCCGAATTCGAATTATTCAGATTCCCAGATCCGAGAACGCCCGTGCCGACCTACTCTCCCGATTGGCGACCGCGGAGACGATGGACGCCGAGCAAAAATTCCACCTGGAAACTTTGGAAAAGCCCAGCATTGCAGAAGCCGACCGAGTAATGCAAGTTGAGGCCGAGCCATCCTGGTTCGACCCTATCCTCAAATATCTCAAAGAATGATCGCTTCCGTCCGACCGAAGAGAGGCTAGAAAGCTGAGGCTAGGCCACTCATTACGTATTGATCGACAACCAGCTTTACAAACGGTCTTTTTCCCTGCCGCTGCTCAGATGCCTTCGCCCGTCCAAAGCAGACTATGCTCTACGCGAGGTACATGAAGGGATTTGCGGCAACCATTTGGGAAGCCGGTCCCTATGCCACAAAGTGCTGCGACAAGGCTACTATTGGCCGACCATGCAAAAAGACGCGGATGATCTAGTCCGAGCCTGCGACCCCTGCCAGAGGCATTCAAGCATCCAAAGGCTCCCTTCCACCGAGCTAATTTCCATATCCTCCGCTTGGCCCTTCGCCAAATGGGGGATGGACATCCTCGGCCCATTCCCGCTTGCCACAGGACAGCGGAAATTCCTATTTGTCGCCATCGACTACTTCACCAAATGGGTCGAAGCGGAAGCAGTTGCGCAAATTACCGAAGCACGGGCTAGAGATTTTGTTTGGAGGTCTATCATCTGCCGATTCGGCCTCCCGCACACTATAATCACTGACAACGGCAAGCAGTTTGACAACTCTAAATTCTGCCAGTTCTGTGAGGAACATGGAATCCGTCATCACCTCACTTCAGTCGGGCACCCACAAGCCAACGGAGCGGCCGATGTAACCAACAGGACCCTCCTTCAGGGAATCAAAGCTCGCCTCTCCAGAGCCCAAGGTAGGTGGGCGGATGAGCTGCATCATGTCTTATGGGCCTACCGCACCACCCCGAGAATCCCGACAGGCGAAACCCCATTCCGAATGGCTTTTGGCACGGAGGCCGTTATCCCTGTGGAAGTCGGCCTCCCATCATTGCGGGTGGAAAGCTACACAGAGGAAGCTAGCAACGAACAGCTCCGCACCAACCTCGACCTAATAGAGGAGATCAGAGAGAAGGCCCGGATCAGAACGGCTGCCTATCAACAGAGGATGGCCCGGTACCATGCCTCCAGGGTCAAAGGGAAAGCCTTCCTGCCCGGCGACCTTATCCTCCGAAAGGCCTCTATTTCCAAGCCGCTGGAACAGGGGAAGCTGGCGCCGAACTGGGAGGGCCCGTACCAAGTAGCGGAGATCATCGGACCGGGAACATACAAGCTACAAGATCTGGATGGGAAATCCATCCCCCGGACGTGGAATTTGGACAATCTCCGAAAATATTATCAATAGGGTACGTCCTCTCCAAATTTATTTTCATATGCCTCATTATATCTTCCTATTGGCACATTTTTGCAAATCATTATGCACTACATCACAAAAATTGCAAAAAGAAATAGATGCTGCTTACCATTCCTCGACACGACCGAGCTCCTTGTCTAGACAGGAATTCTCCGAACCTTGGCAGGGCCAAGTAAAATATTCTCCGAACCTCGGCTGGGCCGAGCAACAAATTCTCCGAACCTTGGCAGGGCCAAGTAAAATATTCTCCGAACCTCGGCTGGGCCGAGCAACAAATTCTCCGAACCTTGGCAGGGCCAAGTAAAATATTCTCCGAACCTCGGCTGGGCCGAGCAACAAATTCTCCGAACCTTGGCAGGGCCAAGTAAAATATTCTCCGAACCTCGGCTGGGCCGAGCAACAATTCTCCGAACCTTGGCAGGGCCAAGTAAAACATTCTCCGAACCTCGGCTGGGCCGAGCAACAAATTTTCTGAACCTTGGCAGGGCCAAGTAAAATATTCTTCGAACCTCGGCTGGGCCGAGCAACAAATTCTCCGAACCTTGGCAGGGCCAAGTAAAATATTCTCCGAACCTCGGCTGGGCCGAGCAACAAATTCTCCGAACCTTGGCAGGGCCAAGTAAAATATTCTCCGAACCTCGGCTGGGCCGAGCAACAAATTCTCTGAACCTTGGCAGGGCCAAGTAAAACATTCTCCGAACCTCGGCTGGGTCGAGCAACAAATTCTCCGAGCCTTGGCAGGGCCAAGTAAAATATTCTCCGAACCTCGGCAGGGCCGAGCGATGAATTCTCCGAACCTTGGCAGGGCCAAGTAAAACGTTCTCCGAACCCCAGCAAGGCTGAGTAAAAATTTCTTCAGGTTAAGGTGCCGGCTGAAAGCCGAAGTGCGTAGGCCCGATTAAGGCCGAGGGACTTCTAAATAGCCCCCGAAATTTCCGCCGGTTTAAAACGAAGCACGCTAAGAAAAAAACCGTTGACACACAAAAAGAAGGGCCCATTAAGCCCCGCGTAATCGGCCAAAAGCCCCGAGCAGAGCCAAGGAATGCCCCCTCTGCTACTAAAATCTTCGGGTAACGCCCCTATAACCCATCGATCAAAGCATCTACTTCGACGCGTGAACCAGTGGAACCACGCCGACTCCCTAACTATTACGCGAATGACATGTTTAAAAGCACAAGACCCTCGAAAAAGAAAGATTATCTGAACATAGCCTCTTTATATTAATCAAAAAGAGGGGAGCACACGAAAAGAGAGGCAAGAAAAGCGGAAGCACAAAACGAAAATGGCCGAGGCCCTAAGTCAGGGGTCGGAGTCACTTCCGGGCGCCAGCAGACCCTCCAAGCGCTTGGTGAGATCAGCCACCTGCTGGCGAAGCGATTCGACCTCCTCCCTCTGCCGGTCTATCACCCGGCGCAAGGCCTCTGCCTCCTTGGTCGTGACATCCATGTACTCTTCTACGACCCTCGCAAGCTGCTGATTACTCGCGAGGGCCGACGCCAGGCCCAGTCCGTCGACAGTGACGGAGGTACGCCTCGCCTCCGAGTGAAGCAGGCCGTTGAGTGAGGTGCGCAGCTCACTAGATGATCATCCTGGAAAGGCCATTGTTTTTGAACTTAAACCGAGGGATGGCTGAGACCGATACCCCTCGGTCATATTTATACTCGCTGGACAGGTATCTCAATCGGTCGCGCCATAGCCGCCGACCCATAAGAGCTTGCCACGTGTCGCCATTTCAATGGCTGCAAAATCGAGGTACCACACCCCGTCCCGAGTAAGATCGGTAAGTGTGGACTGACTGATCGGGAATTCCTCCGAACAGACTACCTTCTGATCTGCCGCCCCCAGTAATAAATGCTCACGGCATTTCCCCAAGCTCCCTTTTTGGGAAGAACAGAGGGAAGAAGTTCGGCATCCGGCCAATGACCTGTCCCTTCGGGAAGAGTAGCGTCACCAATCAAAAAGTGTGACAATATGCTGATCGTACCGACCTGGCGCCCATCACCAAGCGCCGCATAGACCTATCACCATGGCCCACAATGACAACTGAATCGCTCCTTTGAGCCCAAATATCCGAAACTTGGCAGGGCCAAACCGAATATCTCCGAACCTTGGCTGGGCCAAGTGACAGAATCTCCGAACCTTGGCAGGGCCAAGCCAAATATCTCCGAACCTCGGCTGGGCCGAGCAACAAATTCTCCGAACCTTGGCAGGGCCAAGTAAAATATTCTCCGAACCTCGGCTAGGCCGAGCAACAAGTCCCTGAACCACTACGGGAAAAAGCACAGATTCCCTGAACTTCGGCCAAACCGACCCACGATAAATTCGAGCTCCGATAAGAGCAAAGCGCAAAAATCCCAAGCTTCGAACCGAAGTAGGGAGCACATTTCTCCGAACGGTCCCAAAACCGTCGCCCGCGAACCTCGATTAGTTTGGACAGCGTGGGATCCTCATCTAAGGACAAGTGGGACGCCTTTGTACCCCACAAACAACAATGACAGCAAACTCGGCACAGAAAAGATAGAGATTGAAAAATAAAACTCTCTTTATTGCCAGTCGAGATCGGTTACAAATGCCTTAGAAGCGTTACAAGAGCATTGAAATGCATAAAATAAAGACGAATACAAAACTTGGGCAACTGCTCCAAAGCAGACGTAGGCAATCGCAATGCTCCGGCGTTCGACCGCCGAGCCAGACGAGTCGCATCCAGTCAGTTCGAGCTGATAATAGCCGGGCGACATGGACCAATAGTTGCAACCAGCTTCAGTCAATAATGATATCTCGGTGACCCAACCGAGATATTTGGATGGCCATCCCAGACCACCCAACCGAGGGACCCCTCGGCAAGCAGGCAGGAGGCCAGCGAACCCTGGCGTCGGAACGCTCTCCCAAACTGAGTGTGTGCCGCCACGCCCTGCCAAGTCTCAAGGACAAGGAGTCGGTGGGCGACGCACTTTCACCCCCTTCCCATGTGGTAAAAGATTTCCCAGGCGGCTGAGCCCAGGAATCCGAATCGGGGAAGGAGGAGAAGTTCAAGTGAGTCATGAGAGGCCCGCGTGCGCTTCCTACCATGCGTCTCCGAAGGGAAACCGCAAAGGTCACACTGGAAGAGTTATTATGCGCTCCCCGTGTGATCTCTGTGCCCTCCATGTGCGCTCTCCATATGATCTCTGGGACTCATCCCCTAAGGGTGAGCCATTCTTCGGCAGCTCCCCCGTCGCCCCAGCTATCCGGTGGCAAGGAGCCTACGAGAGGAAAGCTCGGCCCTCCCACTCGCGATAGCAGAGAAATAAGCATGATGAAAGCTCCGACGGGAAAGGAACTTTGGGGATAACCAAACATGACCCCTTTCTCCCCTTTTTATAGGCAGAAATTAGCCAGAAAAAGCTACCCAAGCTGAAAGTCCCGAGATTCAAACATCTGACCCATGCCACCACGTGGTCCCTCAGGATAGATGTGGTGCCCTACTGCGTGCCAAGCCCACCGCCTGAGTTGTGACGTATACGGAGATTTCCTCCTGACCCCGAATCACGGTCATTAAACGCAGGAGATCGTCCACCAGCACTTCGAAAACTGGCAGGTTCAGGAGATCGTCCTCCAATGGTAAGCGGCTGCGTACGCAGCACGATAAAACGACCTGCATGGGAAAAGAGCATCTTCCGGAAAGCCTCAGTGCAGCCTTATGTTCCCCGCAACGCCGTATCATCAGTTTTGGTGAAATAAGAACCGAATCACCTGCGGAACAGCAGGGCGTTGGCAGAATAGCAGAAAGCGCGAAGGCCTATTTTGCTCGTCGGCCCCAGTCGACCTGTCTTGTTTGTCAGCCCAGCCGACCTGTCTTGTTCGTCGGCCCAGCCGACCTGTCTTGTTCGTCAGCCCCAGCCGACCTGTCTTGTTCGTCGGCCCCAGCCGACCTGTCTTGTTCGTCGGCCCCAGCTGACCTATCTTGTTTGTCGGCCCCAGCTGACCTATTTCGCCCGTCGGCCCCAGCCGACCTGTTTCGCTTGTCGGTCCCAGCCGACCTATTTTGCTCGTCGGCCCTGGCCGACCTATCTCGCCTGTCGGCCTTAGCAGATCTGTTCCGTCGATCGGTCCACACCGACCTGCCCTGTCCATCGATCTCAACTGATTGGTTTCGTGTCTCGGGTCTTAACTAAGACACCAACCAGACCAGATCATTTCACAGTTCGTTGGTCAAGGCTGTCGCCCTGCTTTGGGCCAAGCCAATGCATTCCTTCAATCCCGGAATAAAGATGACCTAAGAGTATCAGCGAGCTATAAGTCGCTCACGATTGAGGCGAGACTAGACGACAACGAGGCCACGCAAGAAAAGCACTTAAGTGAAAACAGAAGATTCTTTTATTAAGAGACACCAAACAGACTCTTGAAAAATGGAATATATGAGTGGCCCCTAAGGGTCAGGAACCACATTGGTTCTGGTCGAGCCCTCGGTTACATCCGTGGAAGTGTGACTAGGCTCGCCCCTCTCTAATACCTTCGCCCCTTCAATGGCAGTTTGAGACCGCCCCTCAGAAGCTGCGGCTTCGCTGGGACCGGGGACGGCGCCAGGATCGGCATCGGATACATCAATGTATTCGTCTTCTTCTTCTCCTTCGGACTCACCGTCATCAGGAGTTTCGGCGTCCAGAAAAGAGAGATCCCATTCTGGATGTTCGATGGACATCTTCTCTTTGCATTCCTGCAGCCCAAGTCGGAAGGCGTCAACACCGATAGCATCCTGTCTCCCCTTGAGTATAGCGAGCTGCATGTCGGCCTCAGCAGCCTGTTTCTCAGCCTCTGCGACTTGGGCCCGCAGAATGATATTTTGCTCCTTGAATTCACCGGCCGCGTCTCGAATTCTGAGCTTTTTTGTGGCTAGACACAAGCTCGCCTTGAAGAGCCCGAATCTCCAAGTCCAACTTCGTCACCTGAAAAAAGCCAAAGTCAGTCGGCATCACAAGACCAGTACAATAAGCTAAAAAGGAGGGGGAAAAATGAGATCGTACCTCCTCCTCTCGTCTAGCCAACCTCTTGGCCAACTCCTCAGCCTCACCCCTAGCTCTTGTTCTGTCGGCCCCGACCAGCTCGACTCTCTCCTGCAGATTGTTGATCCTCGACTGTTTGGCTTCAGCATCCTCCCGAGCTTGAGATAGCTCGTTGTTCACCCGAGCTATCACCCCTTGTTGCCATTTAGCGCCCTCCCTCAAGTGGGCAATTTCGCTATCGCGGCGCTTCACTCGCTCCTCCACCTCGTCGAGCATCCTAGTCAAACGCTTCCTCTCGTCGGCGGCTTCCCTCCCCAGCCGACCCATACTCTCGCTATGTTCTCTCCGCATCGCCTTCACCTCCTCGGAGTGTTTTGACCCTATTCTGGCCAGTTCCAAGCATGCATCATCGTTTTTCGCCAGGAGTTCCTGCAACTCCTCCACTCTACGCCTTTGCTTGGACACTTCGGCCAGGGCGGCATGGTGCGCCGCCCTTATTCCCTTCAAGCTCCTATCACTCATATCCATAAGCTCTTCGAACTTCTCAGACACTTTCAGTCGTGATTGGAGCTCGGCATTGTCCCTCCTGGCCTGAATGCTGGCCCCCGTTGCCAAACTCAAACGCCAACACATCGCTCGAGAAAGCAAAACGCTCTGCGAGACAAAAGGTGAATAAAAACCCACGATGGGGTCGATCGGGAAACATCCACCGCACAAGAGAAATAACTTACCCGCGAGGCATAGGCCCGAGTCATCCTCATCAGGGTCGTATTGTCGATGTCGGGAAGGAGATGGACACTTTCGGCCACGCCTTGCTGACCGAACGCGGCATCGACCAGCTCCAAGTCTGCAAACTTGTCCGCCGAAGGATCTGCACCTGGATGCAAGGCCGACCTCATTAAGGCGGAAAATGCCTCCTCAACACCAGCGCTCGAGCTGCTGGGCTGACCGTCCCCGCCTGAGGGACCGACCTGGGCGACCTCCGTCTGAGAGGCCCCCAATTTCCCAGCCTCCTCTATCAAGGCCCAGGCTTGGACTTCTTCGGATAATTCGGCTAGCCCAAGCGCCAGCCTCCCCAAAATCTTTTTCGAAGGAGCTCCCAATGCGGGACTCCCACCTTGCTGCGTCCCCTCCTTCGACGCACCTTTCCCGGTTACCACCATCTGTGTCTCCGCCACAGGGCCCTCCGGGGTCTCGGCCCGTCCTACCACTTGCATCTCCTCCGCAGGCTCCCCCGAAGCCTCGGTCTGACCCGCCTCTTGACCCATCGAGGGCGGTCCGACCTCACTACTACCGGACTCCCCTGCAGAGAGACCAAGAGAGAGCTCTCCCTGAACCTCCCGGCTGCGGCTGTCTCCTCTCCCTCTCCTGCTAGACCCGATGGCGATCCCGCGGGGACAGTAGGCTCCTCAGCAACAACCGCCTCTCCCAAATTCGTCGTTGGTTCCTCTTTCAGGGGGGACGCGGTTGGACGAGCCAACAGAGCCTCGTTCGAGCTATCCGATATCTTCAACACGAGAGGGCTGGGGGCCATAACCGTTCTCCCCGGATCCTCCTTCGCCCCCGGCGCTCCTGCCATGACTGCTTCGGTGCCCGGTGGGCTTCTTGCGGAGGTATGAGCCCTTTTCTCAGGCCTCCCGCTATCCACGCCACTGCTTTCCCCTGGGCATTTTCCCTCTTCCTCTTGGAGAGGCTCGACAACGCCGACCTCTTTGCTGAAAGAACGAAACATACACGCTCAGATCCAAACACATTCATCGAGAAAAAACATACAGCGAGAAAGGGATAAAAGAAGGGATTCACCTTGCGGGTCCAGAGGGCTGAGCCCGGCTGCGAAGAGGGCCCCCTCCGATAGCAGATCGTTGGCCGAAAACACCTGGCCATTGCGAAGGACATCCAAGTCCCTCTCCTCCTGCGCCGACAAGGCTGGATGCATCTCCGCATCCCTCACAAAATTCCTCCATTTCCGAGGGAAGCCAGAACCGATATTCCCCTCTGCGATAATGAACCGACTCTTCCACCCCTTGATGGAGGATGGCTTATCCACAATGACGTTGAAAGATCTCTGGGGTCCAATGTAGGGCCACTCTGATTTTCTCCCAGGAATCAAGTGGTAGCAGGCACGGAAAAGGGGGAGAGTGGTGACGATTTGAATCTGGTGGCACATTGAGATGAATCCGATAATGCTTCGCAACTGTTTGGAGCCACCATTGACGGACAGATGTTATAGTGGGTCATGATTTCCTTCACCAAGGGGTGGAGAGGAAAACGGAGGCCTGCCTTCAAGCTATCTTCATAAACGAAAACCCCAAACTCTAAATCCCGAGTGACCCTATCTCCAGACTCCGGCGCCCGCAGAGCGACATCCGAGGGCATGCCATACCACTGATGAATTCTTCCCAAATCCTCAGCAACGATTTCTGAAATCACATCGTCGGGACTCATCGCCATCTCGATTGAGGGAAATACCAAGCGAAAACGACGAGCGTAGAGAAGGATGAAAGGCCAAACTCTTCGAAAAACAAGACGAGAGGATGATGCAAACATGCATGTATATATATAGTGCGGCTGTCGCTTTGCTTCCCCGCTAAGGAAGCCGCCTTGAGGAGATAGGGCATCTCGCCCGAGGCATCCGGAATTGCCTCGACAAACGCTCGATCGATCGGGATTCACGATGTGGCGTAATCCCAACCGTCACTCTTGGAGGAGCCTCAGCCCCGAAGGCAGTATGGCCCTGTCGCATTAATTAGGGCATCATTGCACAAGCTGTCTAAACCGAGATGTCCCATCCGAGACACGCCATTTGAACTTGTACTCCCTATGCCCGAACCTACGCTTCGAACTAGGGAGTGGAGGGCATGTGTTGGGGGGTAAAATCGATATTGCATTAATATCCATGCGAGGCGGCTAAGGCCGACCTCCTCCCTTCGCCCTTCCGGGCTTCCATAGCTCGGCCTTTCCGGGCTTCCATAGCTCGGCCCTTCCGGGCTTCCATAGCTCGGCCCTTCCGGGCTTCCATAGCTCGGCCTTTCCGGGTTTCCATAGCTCGGCCCCTTCCGGGCTTCCATAGCTCGGCCTTTCCGGGCTTACATAGCTCGGCCCTTCTGGGCTTCCATAGCTCGGCCCTTCCGGGCTTCCCTAGCTCGCTTCCCCCTCGAGTCTCCATGACCCGGATTCATCAAGCGATCCATGACCTAATACCTACCTCCACGGAACCTGACGCAGGAGAGCCCAGGCTCGCCAGAATGACATCCTAGACAAGGAATCATGTTGAGACGTGGCCTAGAACCTATCATAACTGCCCTAGGTCTACTCGACCGGATCTCAAGACATCAGGGTGCTCTCCCAGCCGTCGATCCCCTAACAAACAGGATACGGATCCCACGGCCCCACAGCGGCCTGATTCTATCCATCTCCGTATCATAACAACCTCTGAACCTTCCAGAAGACGCTCAAGGTCCAGGTGACAGTCTATAAATTGGACACCCCCAGATTCCCTCAGATACGCATCTCCTGACGCATACGCATCTTTTTGGCACACTCATACGTGCGCTCTCACTCTCACTGCTCTCTCCGGCGGCTCGTTGGTGCTCTTGCCCTCTAGAGCTCTCGATCGGCCGTCCCCGGAGAGGTCTCCCGGAGAGATCCACCTCCCCATTATCTGGTTGATCGCCGATTTCTTCTCCACTGACTTGAGCATCGGAGGGTCTTCCGCGGAGGGCCAACCCCAATGCCTCTTGCGCGAGGACTTCTTGTGCAGGTCCGCCCCCTCTTCCCTGGAGATCGACCGCGCTCGAGTCGGAGGACGGATCCCGGCGGCAACAGAAAACATAAACAAAGATCTTGTATTGCATTGTAGGTAATAATTGAAGCACACACATCTCAAACATTATGTTGAACAAAGTTCAGCCACATTGTTCCTGCAATATCATCTTTGATAATTCCCATCTGACTCACATTTGCTTGACTCATATCAATGTCAGGAACTTCTTGTCTCACTGATGTGCTTTCTTCTTCAAGAACTATAAGATCTTCAACAAAATATTCATTAAACATTCTATCTGTCATTGTATGCATTCTAAAAAATTATGCAACACACAACAAGCAATTAGAATTCTACGTTGCTTACGAACAGGATAGTTAGGCATCATTTTTAGTATTGGAAATCGAGCCTTCAACACCCCAAAGCATCGTTCAAAAACATTTCATAAAGATGAATGTCGGTAGTTAAACAACTCCATTGGTCCTGTAAGTTGTCTACCTCGCCCTCTATAATCTTGTAAATGATAACGCTCACATCGATATGGAGACAAAAATCCAAGCATATTTGTGTACCTAGCATCAACAACATAATATTTTCCTATTCAAAATAAACATATTAGCTTCATTCAAAAATTAAATACCATAAGTAATATAACGAATGGGCATATGTATTATGCTCACCTTCTTTAGGCCATGGAAATTGATTCTCTTCTCTTATTATGACACCAAGAAAACTCTTAAGTCGTTAACAGTCCCTTCCTATCCAGTGTATACAAAGGTAAATAGCATGTCAAATGAACAGACATTATATTTTGGGTGACCAACACTTTTCTACCTCTAAATGGTATTTGTTTTGAGGCAGGTGCCCATGCACTAATTAATATGGGTTCCATCAATAGCTCCAATGCAATCCTATATGGTTTCATTAAAAAAGAAAAAATACTTAGGCAAATACATTTGTAACCAATATATGAAACAATATTAATTATAAATATATAGAATAAGTTATCTTGAACCATGGGTAGGTAGTATTTAGGATTGGTTAGGATTTCAGGTGGTGTGTCTTCAATAGCTCGAGGTCTGAATACATGTGGTGCTAAACAATTGATTGCCTTCAAAACTCTACTAAACTTGTGAGAAATAGTTTCCTTCGAATGTTAAAATCTTTTGGCAATAATTCTATTCTGAGTGTTGTCGCATGCTATTACCAAAAACATACCTAATGGCTCTTCAATGAAAACTATTTTGGTATCTTGCAAGAAATCCATTGTCCTCAACGTGTGACATAATGCATGAAACGTACTCTTATCCATTCTACATGAGTCAAACAATCTATCTTCATGTCCATTTAATAACTCTAGCATATATTGATGACCTAATAATTCTGATGTTCTACATGGCTGTTTGTCAGTCATATTTGTGAAATTTTTCATGTACTCTCTGATCAATAAAATAGGTCCAATCATATCCTCTATGTCTGTAGATGAATTAGAATCACTTGGGTCATCTTCGATATTTGCCATCAACTGTACGTGCATTAAAATCAGCAAACATATTGTCCATGATGTCATGCATAATATGATAGGAAGAAAAATATTACCATAAACTCAACTGCATAATTCAAAAACATGATATTTCTTCCATCTAACATAAGTAGAGTTAAAAACAAAACACTAGTGCCATCAAACAACATAAACAAGCATATTGTTTTTTATGCAAATATAAATAAAGTTTAAACAAAACACTACCACTTAAAATTATTTCAACCCATTAAGCCACCTTCTCTTTCGTTCATCGGAAATCTTGAGAAACATGTTCCTCCACTCATCCATTACAAACTTTTCACAGGCTTTATTGTAAGCTTCATCTGACACATCTCCCAGGGCTTCCAATGCATCCATACAAGAATCTATGGAATACGGCTCTGAACTATTAGCTTCTTGATTTTGCATTTGTTCAGCCTTAGCTAATGATGTCTTGGTCTTTGCACTTAGAGATTTAGTCCATGCGTTAAGGGCATCATCCAAGTGTAATAGTTTAGAAGATCTTCCTCCCCTCTTAGAACGCCGATCAGAGCGCCCATGAACAACTTTACATCTTGTGACATGGCCACTAGTAGCCTCTCCTTCAGGCAGCGTATCGCCCTCTATTTCAATGTCAACATGGGTTCCAGAATGCAAAAACTCCTCCTCTAACTGCTCTCATCGTTGGAGTATGGTGGCTCTCGAGTGGAAGCATAATGCATTTGATCGGTTTCAGTTGTGTTGTTAAAAATTTTACCAAGAATGTTATAATTGTCAAGGCCTTTCCTTCTAAAACGCTTTGCAAAAGGATTTTTCTATACATTACCAATCAAGTATATTAGTAATACATCATAAGTAATTAATGTCAAATCAAATATAAAGACAAACTTGTAACTTTCATACCTTAAGGTATGCATCACAAACATCATCAGGTGCATGGACTCTGTTAGTATTAGGATCCCAACCCATGCCAGTATGTTCCAATAGTTTCCAAACTCACAATGCAACTTTTGCAAATGATTGTACTTTGATTTCAGTTTAGGTACAGTACACCTTTTACCATACTTAGAAAATAAAGCAATGCCAATGGCAACCCAATTCTTTTTATCTAAGGTTGAGGTCAGGCCTTTCTTGGCCTCTTCATGTAACAAATGTATAAATTCATTCTCAATTGGAAGAGGCCATTGAGCAATGTCATCGCAATCATCAATGTTGGTTGCCATCCCGCAAACTATTCAAAACAACAAACAAAATGAATAACAAATCGACATGTTCAACAAATAACAGTAAAAACCATGCATACAAAAATAATGGTTTTATATTATTTGTTTTATATAAGAATCTCTTTATAAATATTGAATTCCTTTAAGTTTTGCTTCAACCTTATTCAAACATATGGTAAATAAAAGATCTTCGGTTGCATTAGTAGATTGCTCACCGCACCATTATATTGCATTGCGCCATTATATTTCATTGATTATTAAAAAATAATTGACACCCCATATTAATAAATTTTAATTGACATCAATAACATTAATCATCTAATAAAATGTATCCTTTCTTACATATAAAATGCATTTCTTCTATAAACACAAATTTTAGTTTAAAATTGAATTCCCCTACTCTTTCTGCGTAGAAAATTTTCATCATCAATATTTTTTTATATGGTATGGTGCATACATTAAAAGCATGATCATATTGCATACATCATTCCATATTATTTATTCTTTATAAGAATTTTTTTATGAATATTTAAATTTTTTTTCTTTTTTTTTACTTCAACCTTATCCAAATATATGCTAGATAAAAGTTATCTGGGCTGCATCACTAGATTGCTCACTGCATTACTTGGTTTTTTTATTTATATACAATTAAAAAATACTGTTCCCAAAAGGATCTTCCTTAGGTATCATGCTTCATCATTGAAGGTTATGAAGTCTTTCACATGGGGACAAAAAAACCCACAGCCCACAACGTCTAGTCCATCAACCAATGACAACATCAATGCCTACTTTGGCCAGGCACATTAACTTGGCCTGCCCTACACCCACATTTAAGATGCTGCCCCTCCGAGAACAAGGGAAAACAATATTTTCTATTAAAAACAAAAGAAAATACCTGCATGGGTTTAAGGTATCTAATAACTACTCACTAAGATTTTTATCTTATTTATTGAAATCTTAGCATTATAAAAGACATAGTCCTTTCCCATGCTTTCAATACGTTAAAGAGATCCTTTTCTGTCCATATATCCTCTTAATAATAGATCACAAATTTGCTCAAAAGAATAGATCATAGAAATTCACTCATTCGAGAAATCTTAAACCAATAACTGCCAAACTTCATGAGAAGAAAAGTGCTTATTAGAAGGCCGTGGGTCAAAAAAAAATGAAGATTAGAAAAAAAAATAATTAAAGCCCTAAAATCTTACCAGACGAGGATGCACTAGAACCCCGATCCGAAAGAAGTCAATGAAGCATAGATTTGCCAAACGGGCCTTTCTTTGTAGAAGAAAATGAAGATTAGAGGAAAGGGAGCTGTAGATCGTGTGGAGAAAGGCAGCAGCAAATTGCATAGAGAAAGGTCGCGAGAAGAAGGAAGGAGGCGAATCAGCAAGTTTTGGGTATTTTAAGAAAGGAAAGATAAAGATTTGAAAAACGTTTGAGATGAATTCAAAGAAAACATTGCTACGATGTTTTTAGGTAGCAACATTTTTCAGATTTATTCAGATTTTTAGAATCGTTTCGAAAAAGTGTTTTAAAAAATGATTCGGACAAACACATTTTTATGCTATGGGTTGGATTTCTTATTTTCAAAAATAAAAAATTCAACTCAAATCGGTTACCAAACGGGCCTTAAATTTTTTGATGCTTTAAAGTGTCAAAAAATCATCCCAACGCTTTTTGAAGTATCGAGAAAGCAGGAGTAAAAACAAAATTTTTTACGCTTTAGGAAAGCATCGGGAGAGATTCAAAATTATCAACGCTTTCAAGCATCAACAAGATAAAAAATAGTTATAATAGCCAAACCAACAATCTAAATTAAAATTCAATAAAATCCTCCAAACGAGACAACATCCAAAGCATCTACTCCACATTGCTCAAAGATAGATATCAAAATCCCTCAAAAAAAATCCTATAATCAAAAATAGCGGATAAATGAAGGCAAAACAGATGAAACCATAAACCTAGCAAAGCTCAGGCGAGGCCCTTTTTCATGCAGAGGGAATCTCAACGTCTTCGTCGGTGATTTCCTATTGCAAGTCCTTGGGGTCTTTGCCGTCGACGATGCAGTAGATGAAGATGTAGGTGCTTAGGGTCTCCTTGATGGTGCCGACGAGATCCTAGGCCATGGATCCCGACGCATCACCCTTGCGATCTCGATCACGTCGTCGAGCAAGATGTTGTCGTTGTGCTTGATGTTCTTGGTCTTCTTGCAATCACGCTCTGATTCCTTGAGGTGACGATGGCCTACAGCGATGGAGGAGGGGTGACGGAGGTGGGACGGCGACGATGAGGTCGGTAGCAAAGGTTGGCAACAGCAAAGAAGAGGTTGAAGAAAGAACTGTTCGGGCAGCGACGTTGAAGGAAGAGGGAGAAGGGAGCTAGGGCAAAGATTGGTGTTAAAAGCTCAGGCCAAGGTGGAGATGTGAGAAGGAAGTTCGACGCTGACACTTTAAAGCATCAATCACATCCCGACGCTTTAAAGCGTCGTTAGAGTCATTTTGTTCCAACCCTTTCAAAAAGCATCGGGATTATTCGGGAATTCTCAATGCTACACGGTAGCTTTAGGGAAAAATGGTTGCTACCCACCAATATTTTTGTAGTGATTACATCCTAATCCGACGGCTAATGAGTTTGATGTAGAGGAGCCCCAGGCACATTCCAAGTGCAATCCGTGGCCACTACACCAACAAATCTTACCTGTCTAAAGCAACTAATCCTATAGTAAAGGCCATTCTTATTAATATGAGAAAGTTTTTTTTTATTTCCTATAGTAAAGGACACCCTTGCCTTAATGCTATGTTGAGTTAGGCCCTAGGCTTGATCGGACTCTAGGATCTTTTCCACCTCATCCCTTAGCTAAACTAGCTGTCGGCTGGGTCAACCATTACCTAGGCTAACTTAGGGGTGTAATCAAACCGAGTTGAGTTGACACAGTGCCAAGCTCGAGCTCGACTCGACTTTAAAATTTGAAACTTGAAACTCGGCTCGAGCTTGATCAAGTTTCTTATTTAGAGCTTGAACTCAAGCTCGATGAAATACTCGATATACTCGAGCTTGACTCGAGTCAAATTTTTATGTAAAATTTAAAAAATAATTTTTAAATTAAAATAGAATATGTTCTCAACTAAAAATTCAAAGGAGTTTTATATAGTTAGGATACTATTGTAAATATGTAAAATTATAAGAGTAAAATAGTAAAATTAAGTAAGTCGATTAAGCTCGCAAACTTTTTGAGCCGAGTATTTTTAATACTCGAGCTCGACTCGATAATATACTCGAGTAGCTCGAGCTTGAGTTCGATTCGATAAGCAGCGAGTTGATTTTGAGTCAATTTCGAGCTATTCGTGAGCTGTTTCGACTTAGTTATACCCCTAGGCTAACTGCTAGCTAGCCATATCTAGAACATGAAAAACTCCTCTATAATAGGTTTTATTAGGCCTTTTTACATGGTTGATCCAGCTTTGAAGCTTGGCCCTATAATGAGATCTATTAGGCTTCACTATATACTCAACCTTAGGATCAGGCTCCTTAACCTTTAGGAGACCTATAAAAGAACCTTCACAGCCCTACCCATCCTGCTATGAATATACCTTTCCACCCTATTGCTAGCCTACTATGAGTATAGCTGGTAACCTAACTTCTCGACTATTAGTGGCCTTAGCCACACTAACCTAATTAATCAATGCCTTAAGCCTTGGATCCAAACCCCAAACTGGGCCTAGGATCATTGACCCTAGAACATTAGACCTAGACCTCGACTTCAAATTAATAAAATTAAGTATTTCAATTTAAAAATCAATTTATCTCTATACGTAAACAGTAATTGAAGCCTAGAAAGTGAGCCTAGGATTACTACTAATACAAGTGAGGATCCCCTTCACAAGTTCTTATCTGATTTTAGCATATTGCATTCACTATTTGCTTGAATTTGCTTTATAATGCATGACTTGGTCATATTATATATAATTTAACAATACGTTGACCATGTATAAAATTTGCATATTTGTGGCTTGGATTTTGCTTAGCATGTATATTTCATGTATGTATGTAGACCTTAATGCACAAATCAATGTTATAAGTGTAGTGATGGACATGTGTTGAAACAGAAAAGGAATTTAAAAAATTGTATTTGTTGGCCCAGATGACAACCCAAGGGGGGGGGGATGATTGGGTTCTTAAAAAATTAATCTTTTTTTAAAATAGTTTGCTGAGATTAATGAAGGCAAATGCAAAGTAACTATAAAGTGCAGTGAATAGAATAGAATAGAGATAGAGTCAATAGAACACGGCAAACACAAAAGATTTATAGTGGTTCGGTGTATCCAACACCTACGTCCACTCCCAAGATTCACTTGGGTCCACACTATAATCACCCTAGATTACAGTAGAGTTGTTTTACAAGCTCANTTTCTGGAGTCGACTCTAACTTACCCGGAGTCAACTCTAGGTTGGGGCCAAAAAAATCGACGTTCTGCTTCTTCTGTGAGAGTCGACTCTAACAGTCTCGGAGTCGACTCTAACTTCCGTGCCAGTTCTGGAGTCGGCTCTGTGATTCTCGGAGTCGACTCTAATGTCTGCAATTCTTACCTAGACATTAGATTCGATCCAGAACACTATGTAACTCCTGATTTTGATCATTCAATAGACTTATAATCTGAAACACTTAATCAAAATCATTAGAGCCTCCATTAGTTATACTCAAATAGTTTTGTTAATCATCAAAATCATCAATTGGGTCAACAGTATTGATGTAAGAGGTACTAAACTAGATATATCTTTTCTTAAAATGCTTGTACAAGCTAAACAATACCCCTGTATAGTTATTACCATGAGTTGAAGCATAGAATATTTATTACAAATTAAAATCGTGACCACATATGGTTGTCAAAGTATTTAAAGTATGAAATGCTATAACTATGATCCATAGTTTGGCACCATGAATTGAAGCGTAGAGTGCTTATCATGATCTAAAATCATGACCCTATATTAGTTTTGATTGTGTATCATGGGCTCAAATATGACCCATAACTAGTATAATAGCTATCAGATGAGCTAATATATTATATACTTGAAAATAATCGACCCAACCTTGATAAATTATTCCTAAGAATTGATCTTTCAAATCATTAAATGATACGGTAATGTTAAAGATAAGATGAAATTTGGAAAAGCACAATTATTGATTACATTATAAACATATTGAGATATTAATGTGCTTGTGAAGTCCTTAGTAAAATGATAAACATGAACTTGGATTAGCTGATCCTAAATAAATTATCTCTAAAAATAATCATATGATACGCAATACTAGTTATGTTGATGTATATTTTTATTGTTATATTTAGTTGTTGCTTAATTATAATATTTGTGCATGGTATGCATTTATGCATGTGGGTATGTGAGTATGGATTCTTATCGACTGATGGCTCATTCTTTTTTTTTTTTTTTACAGTGGTACAGAATGCTTAGAATCAATGGTGGACCAAGATTGGAGTGAGATGTAAAAGATAAAAAAATTTAGAACTTTTGATATTAGTATTCTTATAGATAAAATGACCTATAATTTAGTTGTAATCGTATTATATTGCACATATGTGTGGTCAATTTATTGGAATTCTTGATATATTGAAAATTGATAAAATGGGCCTTGTATAACTTTAAGGTCAGGACTATGTAGATGGGACACTTATCCAACCCAAATGTTAGGTTGGGGTGTGAATCTAGGTGTAAGAACCATAGGCATCATATAAATGACTTGAATTAGGAAGCAGATACAAAAGGCAAAAAGCCTAACTTGTACAAATTCTGAAAGCTAGGCTTTTAACGATTTTAAGGATCAAGTTAAGAATTCCACTCATTAAAGGGATATGCCCTTGCAATTGAATCATTGTGACTTTACTATACATTTGATTTACTTATATTGCGGCTTGGATGATGACCTTGCTACCATCAAAAGGGTTAGATGGTAACCATCAAAAAGATGGAAATGGTGGAGTGCTAGCATTAGAATCTCAACCTTGATTTTGACTCGAGGCTTACATGTGCTGAAATTGAACTCATGTTACATCTAGATTGTGAGGAACTAGAGAAATTGGCTCAATGGAAGACTTGATGGAGAATTTTCAACTTGGTTGGGACTTTCAATGTCTATAACCTTCATCACCAGAGAAGCTACATTTATAATCATCAAAAGGAGAGAACTGTAGAACACCTTTTTCAATGAACATTTGAAAAATCTCCTTCTTCTTAATTAGTTAGCCAACCAACGCAGCACCTCTTGTTTGTAATTAGGCCATGTCGTTTAGCTTCAAGTGGCTAAAATTGAGGGCCTTTGTGGTTTGGCATCTAGAATGCAACCATCTAAAGAATTATTATTCATGCCAACCACCAGGCGAAACGCCTCCCAAAGTTCCAAATTATGGAACATCATCTTAACTATTGCACCAATATTGCCCTCTTCGCAGTATGGGGTGCATGTTGTCTCTATAAAATATCATTCAAAGGGTACACAGCTGCATCCATGTGGTTCCAAAAGGCAGTGGGAGTGTGAATCGTTTACGAGGAGGACACGTCTTGAGAAAGGGTTATGGTCTGTAGGACAGGGTGTACGTAACCCAGTTTTGCTTGGGTCTTACCCTACTACTGTAGGGGCTGATAGCAGCTGCGACAGAGAAAGGGACGCCCAAACCACCGAAGAGATCCGTTCTTATTTGATGTTTGTGGAAGAGTGGAGAACATGGATATCTCCTTGAGAAAAAAAAAAAAAAAAAAAGGGAAGAATATTTATGTGAAGCAACAGTGCAGTACCCCTTCACGCAACGCATAAGATGAGGTGTGTGTGATGGAATCCGAAGACACGAGAGAATGGGTGCCTATCATGTACAGTCTGTACGGGCTTGGTCCTTTATTGCGACCTGCGAGTGATCAAAGGGCCAATGGGTGCAGCAAGCTTAGCAAGGTTTTTATCGAGACAATAGCAATCATTTATCAACTTGGCCTTGGCTGGTCCATCCCTTCTCCATGTATAAGGGCAGTTGTGATGCTCCTCCCAATAGATCTATTTAAAAAAAAAATTAATAGTTGATTGAATGGTTTATATGTTGTAAAGCAAGAAGGACAAGCATCAATTGGATTCTTTTGGATTGTGATGGTCCAAGTGGTGTGGATCTTATCGTCTTACTTTCTTGTAAAAATGGGCTCGTGGTGCTGTGAGCTTGGGTCGTCCGGGCCCAGATCGTTACAAATGGTATCAGAGCCATGCATCTGCCGGAAGTACATGAGCTAAGTGCCACATAGGATAAAGTACTACATCGATGGAAGCCGCCTCTTGAACCTGTGAGAGCCATAGGGCAAAGTACTACATTGATAAAGCCACCTTTGAATATGTGGGGACTACCTCTAGAATCCTATATGCTTGGTGGTTGCGATCGTGTACCCTGGATCGCCTCTGTAAGGGGATAGATTGTGATCCATTTCTAATAGTTTCACATCGAAAAATTGGACAAGCACCAATTGAATCCCTTTTGGACTATAATGGTTCAAGTTGGTGTTGTTTGCTTTTTGTAACGAAATGAGCTCGTAGATGCTGTGGGCTCGGGCTCGGATCGTACAACAGTGAAGAGCACGCCCTGCTTCCATTTTTTTTGGCCGGTGAATGACTGTCAAATATTCCATGAAAGAAAGTATTGGTAATTTAATTAACTCTCTTACTAATAAATGGTTAATAATGTGGCTTCCGATGGGCCCATTCATTCCCCCACCCACCGCTTGTGCTCACCCCAAGTTGGCGCAATTAAAAGAGTTATCATAATTTCTTTGCTCAACAAAAGTGTCCTGGTTTACACTCTTTCTAATTAGATATTAGATCAGAAAGGCACTATTAACAAAATACTGATAATATTTTCGTCACTTTTATATTAATTTTATTTCAAACACAGATAATGATTATATTTGTATATGTCATTCCATTCACAATCACGATTAATAAAAAAATATATCTTTAAAATTTGTATTAAAAATTTATTTAATAAATTTTCATCTCGATATTTTATTTCAACTCTCTATACCAAGTGGTATCACTAGTTGGATTGGCATTGCAAGGCTTCCCCCTTCATTTACAAAAGTAATGTTTGCAATAAAAGCATATATAATTTTAGCATATTTACTCCAGCTTTCAATCGAATTATGTGCTACTTTTTTTTTTTTTTTTTGGTATAGATAATGATTCACACCATTCTAGATTGGATTAGACTTGATATATCAGAATATAATAACTGAAGCAACCATAAGACAATGGTTTTCGGTCTTCATCTCTACTAATCAGAGTGAGATGCCACCCTGACAGCAATACAATCAGCTACAGCATTGCTTCGCGATAGACAACGAACTGGATGTTAGAAACTTTTAAAATCATAGAGCGGATATCGCATAATAAGGGATAGAAGGCAAGTGGAAACTGGGCTTTGCCGATCCAAAAATAACATTAATGGAATCACCTTCCATGATGAGATTGTGGGCCCAGAATTTGAACAGCATAGGATATATCCGCCCATGCCGCGTACAACTCGATTAGAGGCATCGAGGATCGAGTAGATTAAACATCATGTCGTAGTATCATACTATCTACATCATAAATAACCTAAGTTGATCCAATGTTATTACTATGAATACCTTTATCAAAATTTATTTGATAAACCTGAGCTCCGAGGAAATAAAAGCAACCTTTCTTTCTCCTCACTAATCGTAAAGGAAACGTAAATAATATCCTCAGCGGCAAAATAACATCATGTCCAAGAGATACGAGGTGAAAGTTATGTGAGCTTTGAATGATGCTGACCGCCTTGCCTCCTTTGGTCACGTCAAATTATTGTGGGACAAGATGGGAGCAGCGTACATATGAGTGAGATGAGATATCACTATTGCAATGTAACGTAGCAATTCAAGTGTGAGAGCTCATTTTTTTTTCTTACGTGGATTGAAGCTTGAACAAATATTGGATGCTACCTCATTTTGTCTTTTATTTGAGATTTTTTTTTTTGATAGCCCACCATGGTTTCTAGCAATGCCAACGCAAGATACTACAAAACTATTTATCATAGAAAAAAATGTCTCTCAAATGATCGAAATGGCCACGACCACAAGTTGCTCAAAATTTTTATGGACCCTCAAACTATCATTCAAAATTTATTTTGATTTTAAATTTTTTATTATTATAATTTATTTTTTTATTTTAAAAATATTATATTTGTAATGTTTTATTAAATAAAATAAGTTAAATTAACAAAAATGACACATCAATTCTTTTATTAATTTTAACTGATCCTAAATATCAAAAATATAATATTTTTAAAAGATAATGATGGATTAGACTACAATAAATAAAAATTTTAAAATTTAAATAAATTTTGAATAAAAGTTGAAGACTAAAATTATATTTTTAAAATTTTTATTTTATTTTGAAATGTACGAAAAATGAAATCACATGAACACCCTCGGTCCATTACAATAATCACTTTTCCAAATTGATGTTAACTATTATAGTGATTATGATGATCATCACCTACTGAGATATATTCTGATCAAAATATTTTGAGTATAAGGTAATGAGCGCTATAAGGACGGTTACTTTTCAAATAGCCGGGAACTAACGGCAACGTCAATCCTATTATCTGAATTATATATATATATATATATATATATATGTTTGAATAAACAATGCCAAAATTAAATAACAATCACACTAAGTTGGTGTAACGGAATAAAAACATTCTGAATTTGTTTTGTGGGTCATTTAATGGTAAATTATAAGATTGTTCTGGGAAAGGATTGGCCTTCTAAACTTCTATGTTTTTTTGGCTGAGCTTTATGCAGATTAGGTTGACATTTTATACTACTCGAATCTTAATCCTCATAGTTTAGAGAGACTCTCTTATTATCATCCGATACTTCGATAGGATTGCTATGATCATGTACATATTTCAAATTCGTTATGTCTATGAAAAGTCAATTCTATGGTTGACTGACGGTGACTTTTGTGGCCTATCATTTCAGAGTTTGTTTTGAAACAAAAAATTCCTATTCTATTGTACTTAAATAAATTTTATTTTTAATTAATTTAAATTAATTTGCATTAAATTAGTGCGATCATTATAGAAAAAAAACCAGTATTATTTTAAATCTAGGTAACAATACATTTATTTATGCTTATTTGGCACACAAACCAAGTTTCCCACGTTTATGACGGAGGCTCTTGGAATGGTCACCTGTCTGTCAGCAGCCTACTAGAAGATTATGGACTGATTCCAATCTAACGTGGCATCAAATGTACAAATATATTTACCTCGGATTTTTGCTATTGCCAACGATCACTTCTAACTTCGTTTCGTCTATTTTAATTTGTTTTTAGAAGCACGGCCACACCTTAATAAGATGATATATCATTATCATTATAAAATTAAGTGGAGAAAAGAGCTGGCCACCATTAAAAAAACAGACTAAACACATTTATTTATTTGATAAGGTGGAGCCCAAATTAGATTTGGGGCAGTGGTTAGAAGCTAGGATGAGGGTTGGCATCAGGGCTAGCGTTAGGTTTCCATTGCAATATATTCAGAAAAAATCCTATACGCCAAACTACCATGCTGGCCTATCAATAATATAATATGATGTATAACTTAGCTTCTTTGCAATGCAATTGTTGAAATAAAGCTGCATTTTTTTAGATGAAGACTTTCTACACTTTTTTTTTTAATTTCTTTCTAACTTTTTTATAATCACTTATGTTTATCGTTTAAGCACCATATGATGATAAATGAAAGAGAGAGAAAGCGAAAACCAAATGAGTTGCATTAAAGAACCGCACATTTTTTTTTTTTTTTGGTATAATCGGATGATCACGTCAGTTTAAGATAACATAAATCCAAATTATCAAAATATAAAAGTTGAGCAAAATAGGAGGACAGCTGTCACCTGGCAACTAGCGCCAGATGTCAGAATGATCGGTCATCCTAGCGACAATCCAATCAGCCGCTAAATTGGCTTCCCTGTAGATATGATAAATCTGAATGCTCTGAGCCTCATGAAGGAGAAATCGAATGTCTGAGATCAAAGGGTTAACATATTTTCTACTTATTAAGTATGTACTAATTAAATTGATTACAACGGCCCATGCCGATGAAATGTTAATGGATAAGTAAGAAATGAAAATGCTCTCTAAAATAAGGACCGTAGTCTTTGAATTTGATCAAAACACAACATTGTTGTATGGCATCACAACTACGTGACAAGGAAAGGCACATGGCTATGTGGTTACAAAATAAATGAGAAGATTAATGTGAATGTTATTTGGAAAGAATTGAGATGTGCAAGGGAGCCATACCATTGATTTGAAATGCAAGTGCAAGTGGTATTCACTCCTCTAGAACTCATTTGATGCTGGCCAGTTGGCAAAGCACATCACATCATTCCTTTTTTGTTTTATTTTATTTTATTTTTTCATTTCCACTCTTACTTAAAAAAAAAAACATTACACCTAAGCACCCTTAAATGAAAAGTAAAGGCATAACTGCCAACCACCTCAGCGAGTAATAGTTTGCAACCCCATAAATACCTATTGTTGAAATAAATACACATTCATTGATTTTTTTTTTTTTTGAAAAAAGGTTTATGATATGATAATGTGTGCATAACAAGCCAACAGGTTGCCTTGTTGATTATTCTTGGCTAAAAAGATCTCCTTTATTGTGTTAGCAATGCCTAATTATATTGCTAAACCTTTCATCAGGTACTTGATATAATTTCAAAAATAATATGAATGTGTTACACTTTCTTTTATTTAGGGGAAAGAGTATTTAATGGTTAGAGATATGATCCCATTTTCTTATCGTTGTCATATTAAATATAAGTAAATTAAAAATTCTATTTTGATGTATATAAGCCTTATATATATATAATATAATAATAATAAAAAATATTCATAAAGTTTGTATAGTTGTAATACTTAGAAGTCTATTTAAGTTAGCTACTTAGAATCATTAAAATATTTTTAAGTGGTTATTGGCGGGTAGCTATGTGAGATATCTATTGACCAATAGTTGGGTTAACAGCTAATTCAGGCATATTCTTCATTTGATGGCAATGAAATTAGACCGAAAACCTAAATTTTTATTTCTATCTTCAAACTTTCACTTCATCCTTGTGTATTCCATTTCTTCTCTAAAAATATATGTATATAAATAAAATTATATATATATATATATATATATATATATATATATATATATATATATATATATATATATATATATATATATATTATATGGGATCAACAAGATAGAGAAGGAGATAGAGTGATAGACAAGTCAAAAGCAGGATAGAAATATATTTATCCTCATTTTGGACCCATTCTGGCAAGCAAAAATTAAAAAAAAATTCTTTATCTCCACCTTTGTAAAACATCTAAAATTTCCTTCTATCCTTCAGGTTTTATTTTAATTTTATGTGAACTGTGACAAAGAAAATCATATTTTTCTCTTTCTATTTTAGGATCAGGACAGGGGAATTTATTGAAAAGTTTTTATAGTTAGAGCCATTTGACTTCCCTCCCTCCCGGTACGCTTGCTCATTTGTAAGAGATATATAATTATTTTTAAATTAATTAACGAAATAAATAAATAAATTTCATATATTAGCAATGCTATAAGTAGTGAAAATCTATGTCCATTTTTACTAAAATAACAATAAAATGCAATTACTTAATTTTAAGCAAGATTGAACAAACGGTCCCCCAAATCCCTATCAAACCTATCTAAATTGACAAATACTTATAAAGCAATAAGATTTTAAAAAAAAATCTATGAATTCAAGGTTTTAAATAGTGCATTACAATAGATCTTCAACTATTTTATAATTATTATTTATCTCAAAAACAGCATGTTCCGATTGGAAAAAAAAAATAATGGTGTTATCTTCTCATTCATTTTAATTTTTGAATTAAATGATAATTTCTATAAATTTAGATAATTATAATGAAAAATAATGCATCACAGTGACAGCTACTTATTTATACATAGGATAATTATAATGCTATTATTTAAAATCTTGCTTGAGATAAGAAATAATATTTTACTCTTCCTCTTGGCTCTTGGATATTTGTGAAGTAAAAAACAAGGCACCCTTTCTTAACGTACGGGGATTATACATCGGGGTTGGCGTAAAGAATTGAAAAAAAAAAAAAAAAAGAGAGAAAAATAAAGGGGAAATAATTCGGCGAACTATGGGCGGGAATAAGGTCGAGTCGGTTTTAAAAACCGACACAGCGTCGCCCGGGCCGAGGAAAAGAAGGTTGAAAAGCGCCGGAAGCCAGGCTTTTTTCCTCCTCCTCCCCCCCTCCACTCAGCAGGTAAAGATTTTTTTTCTTTCTTTTTTTTTTTTGATGCGGTAAATGAATAATTAATTTAGTTTGTATATTTAATGAATAACCCGTAGATTTTTTTTTTTTATAAAAAAATCCATGTTGGGCTCGCAATCCCTTCTCCATTATTCCTCCCACCTGTCTCTCTTGCCTTTTCAACGCCATCTTCTGGACTTTTTTCCTTTTTTTTTTTCTTTTTTCAAAAGATTTGGGTTATTTTCTTATCTTTTTTTTTTTTTTTTTGGTAGCTTTAATTCCTTAGACCTTCGCTTTCTTTTATCTTCCCTGCAAAAGAGTTTGGCAGAACCCAACCTGCTCTGATATTTTTTTTCCTCCTTTATATATTAATCGTTTCAAACAAAATAATAATATAGATTGGATGGTTTTGATGGTATGTTGAGGTACCGTTTGGGAATTTGCTTTTGATTTCATGATTTTTTTGGGTTTTTTTTTTGTCGGGAAAGGTTCGATAGTCTGGCTCTGGTGATCATCTGCGGAAGAATTAGGGATTGAGAGGCGTTGGGATCATCTGATGGACAGGCGGAGTTGGCTCTGGAGGCGGAAGTCGTCGGAGAAGAGCCCCGGCGAGACCGAGAGCTCAGGGTCGGTGTCTTCTCATTCCGAGCGGTACTCCGACGATCAGGTTTGTGCCTGCTGATTCCTTTGTTTTCGCTGTACTTCTATTTGCTATTTTCCAGTTTTACAATGCCTTTTTAGCATATGAAAAATTCTTCTCACTCATCAGGATGGTTTGTTGTTATCTATGTTCCTTCAATTTGAAGCAAATTAGCTCAATATTTGTTTTGGACCAACCAATGCTGGAAGGAAACTGGAGAAAGCTTGAGGTTTTAGTCTTGTTTAATTTTGTGTAAATGCTATTCACATTGTTCTAACAGGACATTGTTGACGGCAATCACTTGCTGCCAACAGGGGTCCAGCTGGTTCGCACCCTCTCCACTCGGGAAGAGGTTCACGTTTCAATCCGTTGTCGCGATGTATTACCTCCTTATTTGTCATGGAAAAAAAAAAAAAAAAAAACTGATAGAGTAGTCACTACGCAGTTTCCCTTTGACTTATGGAGGTGGGTAATCATGCCCTGTTTGATGGGTTGCTAGAGAATCCCAGCCAAGGAAAGAATTTTGATCATATGTTTGGCTGGCTAGAATTGGTTAATCACATTCTACAAGCATGAAGCAAAAATCCTGCATCACATAAAAGGCATTGAGGTAAAAGATAGGCAAGAATGGCTGTGTGCTTCTTAGACCTATGCTTTAATAATGAAAAACTGATTTTTTAATTGCATGTTATATATAAAATGCATACATTGCTGATTGAAATATCTAATCTCCAAGGAATGACTTCAAACTGAGTGATTACACTCAATAGTTCATGGAATTCTATTTAATCAGAAACTACCATGCAAATTTAGTAATTGACTTGACAAGCTGATTCTATGTTATTGAAAATAGATTATGAATGAAAGGATGTTTTATTTTTAGATATGCCCATTCCAGAATGAGTCCCCTTTGGAATAACCTTGAATAAAGCCAACTTACTCAACTTTCTTTTGCCTAACAACCATTTTGGTACCAAAATATTTAAAGTTGAAGGAAGAGTACTTTTGGAATTTTAACTGAAAATGGCAGAACCAAAACAGGTCTTTGGTAGCTTACTAATGTTAAATTTGTGCAGAAACAAAGTCTAATGTAACTTCAGAAACAAAGTTGAATAATATATTTTTTAAAAATAGAACTATAATTTCCACAAATTGCTTTAGAGAGTTGCTTTTACCATGCCCAGCATGGATGTTTCTCTCACATGTCCTGATTTGTCAATTAGTGGACCACAACTTTCTTAAATATTGCTACACGGACTTCCTTTGAATGTTGATACCATCTGTGCTAACCATAAACCCCTGAATTAATTTGCTAATCATGAAACTGCACTTCTTCAAATTAATATGCAGCTTGTCTTGTAGCAGAGTGAGTATTTCTCCTAGATGATTCACATGTTCCTGTTAGCTGTGACTGTAAATCAAAATTTCATCAGCGTATGTGACTACAATCTTCTCAATAAAAGGCTTGAGCACTTGGTTCATAAGACTCATAAAAGTGATAGGAGCATTAGTTAATCTGAATGACATAACCAACATTCATACATACCTTCTTAGTTTCAAAAGTTGACCTACACAGCATCAATTTTGTATTGGACCAAGTGACAAGTGCATGGAACTCATGCACTTTCTCTAATATGACCCTTGCAAATTAACTCTTCTATCTTTTATTTTAAAATCACTCTCCTTTTGGTTCATCCTTTAATGTGGTAGATTTGGCAAGCTCATACCATGAGTCGAATCAATGTGGTGCTCTATGTCTTGAACTGGTGGTAACCCATAGGCAAGTCATCTGAAGTTATCTCTTTAACTCCTCTAATAAAGGCTGCAACTTAGCTAGAATTTCCATGACCGGTGCCACCTTTCATTTGGCAAGTGCAAAAGTCTCATCAACCCCTTCAGCATCAACTAGTATTTCATTCTTACAACTAGTATGGAAGCAAAGGTTTTCCCCTCCACTTTAAAAGCATTAAGGCATGTTTCCCTACTTGAGGAAGAATAACAATTTTCTTATCATCCCATCTGAAAAGTAATAATTTTCCTATCTATATGAGCTGTGTCTGTATCATATTGCTAAGGTCTTCTAAGTAAAATGCGACAAGCATCCATGTACCTCACAAAAACATCATCTTTATAAATTTTTTCAATCGAAATTGGAACATGACAAATTTCAGTTACCTTGAGTCCCATGGCTTTCTTGATCCATCCAAGTTGGGATGGTTTGAGTTGTGTTTTTATCGGCAACTGCAAGTAGTCAACTAATGACTTTGACACAATGTTTTCAAAACTACTGCTGTCAATAATTAATTCGCAAGCCTTCTAATTAATAGAGTACTTTGAATGAAAAATCTGATGCCGTTATGTCGGCTTTTCCTACTTAGGAGTATACAACAACCTCTGTGTGGCACAAAGAATTTGTTCACCATCTTCCTCTGCAATCCCTGCATCTTCTAAATCTTGTCACCGCTCTCAAAACCCTCTATCTCAACATCATAGTTTGCCAGGTGTACAGACTAATGTGCAGGACATGCACTTGAATTATGACTGGGCTCACCACATCTGTGGCACTTGTTTGCAGTAGGTTTCACTTATGGATTCTTTGCAGCCTCCTTGGTAATAGCTCTACTAGTCTGCTTTATAGCTCTATTGTTGCTGGCTCCTGCACCTTGATGAGCAATGGCTGATGGCAAGTGGCGATGATAGCGGATTGTTTCTCCTTGTCAGAAGATATGCATGACAGTTTAAGAGAAACTTGTCTAGCATTCTCAGCCTTAGCTAGTTGTTGTGATAATATCCTCTCCGCCTTTAATGCCAAGTTAATTGCTCATCTACCGTCCACACGATAGACCAATCGGCTCCTGAATAGAGAACTTCAAGCTGTAAATATATCTCAGTGCTTGCTGTTCATCTGTTTCTGATAAATCACAGCATGCTGAAAATTGAAGGAATTCTTTTGTATATTCTGTGACCATCTTGGTACCTTGCATTCAAGTTTGATATTTTAAAATAAATATTGTTCATAATTAAGAGGCAAGAATCTACCTCTTAATAATTTCTTCATCTCGAACCAAGTTATCACAAGTGCCTTGTCTCTGACTACTACTCTGCATGCAATCCCACCAAGCAGAAGCTCCACTCAAGTTTATATGCAACAAGCTTGACTCTTGTCATCTGGCACATCCATATCTCGCAGATCTTCTCAACCTCATAGATATAGTCTAAAAAGACCTCAATATCCAAGTTCTTGCTAAAACCAGGAGTAATGACTTTAATATGATAGTCTTCAGCCTTTTTATGAGATCTTGTTTCTTTTTGAAATGCTGCATATCTTCCATCCTCATCATCTGAATCATCAACATTCACTTGCTGCCCATGTTGGTTTGTGGACTATGATGATTGACAGGCTAGCCACAAGCATGATCTTCAGTATGGTTGTTCTGGCCTGCTTCATGATTCTTGTCAACATTAATTCTAACATAGCTCACATCTTGTGCATCTCTTCAAATCCACAATCCATTGCTTGGCACCAAGTCTCCAACGCCACCCAAAGGGCTTGCATCCCATGATTACCATTGACAGGGTGGTCACACTCATCTCCACCATTTGTTATATTAGATTATTGAAAAGCTTTGATAACAATTGATGTAGAATGAAAACATGAATATGTTAGTTATCATACTAGCTTAGCAAGACCCTTAATTCCATAGGGAAAAGACTTAGACTAAGTTTGGAAATTTGAAGAATCTTTAAGAATTTTATTGATGCTGAACTGTTCCAATTGAGTGGTTATAATGGGAGTTTATAGATATGCTCTCCTTCTAGAATAAGGAAACTTGCAAAGCAAGAAATGAAAGACTAAAATAAAATTCCCTAATTAAACAAATAACATCTTGCTAATTTTAGTAGGAAATACATCATAGCGATAGTGGTGAAATTTGGCTACACATGACTTTCACTTAGATGGTGGCAATGCCACTACTCGTGAAAATTCATGAGAACTTGTTCTACACCATTGCATGCTCACTGTAAAAAGCGTTTAATGATTTTACTTGATAAGGATGATTTGTCATCTGCTCTATGAGGATATGAGCAACTATATGGAGTAGGAGGATGGTGACAAGGAGAAACCACTATTGGCATGCTATGTTTGTAAATTAGGTTTGGAATGCAATACATTAGCATGGGATTGTGGATCTCTTAATGATTTGGGAGGAAGAATGGGAAGTTATGGAAAATAAAATGTTACATTGTAGTTCATTCTAAGTTCACATGCTTTATATCAGCAAATAATAGCATGAAAGGAGAAGTATATAGCTACTCTTGGCTAATTATGAAATTAAAATATTCCCTATGCACTTCCAGCCCAAACCAATTTTGATTGAGTTGGCAATGCCACCCTTTTTCCTTTTGTGTGTATGTGTGTGTGTGTTTTTTTTTTTTTTTGGGGGGGGGGGGGGAGGGATGATTGGTTCGATGGATGGACATTACATTGCTTCAGTGGATGGAGTTGACAACTCAATGCTCTCCACTCTTATGTGATATTGTAAAAGATGATGATGCATGCAACCATTTGAGGGAAAGAGCCAGGAAGTCTAAGCCATTTGGCTGAGGCAAAAATAGAGGTGGAAAACTTATTCTAGAAAAATACCAAATGAGTACTAAAGAGAATGTATGAAAATGTGAAGATAGAGTATTATGTGCAAGTTGTGCATGTGAATTACAATGTACATGCTTGGTTATCCATCTAATAATAATTGGTTATCCATCTAATGCTTAATACAGAGTAGCATTAGATTTACCCATGCATTTTTGTCAAACTTGTGACTAACAAATGGGTTGTGCAACTGACATTTCTTGCAACAAATCGAATGACATTGGAGAAGATCATCTTGTATATTTGAAAATTTAGGCTGCACTCATGAAATAATTTAATATGATGGAAAGTCTCCTTAGGCATTCTTCATGAGCACAATTATTCAATATCCCACCAATTATATTATTAAAAATGCCTTGAAGTTGCTATTTGTTGCCCAACATATGCTATTTTTTCCCGATCTCCTGGCTTTATCCAAGGTTGACGGCATTACTTTCTTTCTTTTATCTTAGATGATAACTAATTTCCATGTATATGGACAGGTGGGTGGGCATGCTTGTGTGAGAGACCTGCCCCTCATTTGTATATTTAGGAATATACTGCTTGAAGTTACAAACTGTTACTTCTTGAGATGCCTTTGTGGATTTGGGATTAATTGTTGAACAAGATACTGAGCGTATTAATTGTTGAACAGGATGTGTTTAAGGCTTCTCCGATAAATGCTTCTCCAAGTCATGCTCAATCGCCTGAGGTTTCATTAAAAAATACTGGCAGTGAAGTCAATGAAACTGTGAAGAGTTTGACTGAGAAATTGTCAGCTGCACTTTTGAACATTAGTGCTAAAGAGGATTTGGTGAAACAACATGCTAAAGTTGCAGAAGAAGCTGTTTTAGGTAAGCTACCTCTTTCATATCCATTCATCTGTCTCTGTGAATACATGGAAATATTGATTAGTCCATACGATTGTAACCTTTGTAGCATGAATTCATCCCTTGGTATCCAAACGTTTCCGAGAAGGCTAATCTACAGTCTGGGAATGAGCTGACAGGAGACATTTCTTGATTGCAGAAATTGTATACTCCTTGGGTTGGAATCATGCATGAGGATCATATTTTGCTTGTTACTGCAAAATCATCAATACATGTGCATACTCTTTAAAATTGGATTTAAGTGCCAAAAATGTTTTTTTTAAGTGGAACTTGCTATATGTATCAATACAACTCTGCCTAAATTTGCTTTTCTGTACTAATTCCTGATATGGGATACTTGGCTGATGTGGTCTCATGATGAATACTATTCAAATGGTGTGTTGTCAAATCATCACCAAACCTTTCTATTCATATGCAGTGACTTTTTAGTATCTGTTAGTGTTACGTTAATGATCTAAATAATAAAGTGATGTAGTAATATCCATTGCAGCATTATTGTAGCTTATTTGTTGTTTGATCTTGATTATGTAAAAATTTTACTTTGTATTGTCAGATCATTGTAGTTTATGTACTTAATAGATAAAATTTCATCGCATTCCAATCATTTGATTCTGTGAGTTATCAAACTGCTGAATTATTTACTCGCATTTGCATGCTAGGAAAATAGGGCTACCTAATTAACCATGTTCTTGGGTAAAAGGCCATGTGTGCATGTGCTGGCCCCCACCATTTATGGATTCTCGGTGAACTCTTCTAGGACATAGTTCTTGAATGTAATTTGTTGTTTTGGTGGTAAATCTGAGGAAATACAATATTTGAATTTTCTTTTTCCTTTGAGTCAAAGAATATTGCTATGTAGGCATAGATATGCAAACCAAGTTTTAAAGATTCTTTGAGAATTTGATTTGGGAAGAGCAAGGAATCCGGATCAAAGGACTCAAGCAGCAACATAAATTTCGCCAATGTAATGAGAAACTCTGTCGAAGAAGCATGGTTTTTAAATATTAAGATAAGGAATTACTTAAATCATTTTCTTCTTTGTGCTATTACCTTCAAGGTTTGCCATACTAGTATATACCACCTTGAATTAGATGTATCATATCATATTGGTACTGAACCGAGACTTGATATAGGGAGTGTATCGGGTCTCAAAATGACGAAAGGTCATTGAAAACACATGTTATACTTTTTTTTCCCACTATTTTTGAATGGGTACAAGAGTAAGTCACATTGCTAAGAAAAAGCATATGCCTTTAAATATAAATTGAGCTATAATATTTGCTCAAGGTGAAATACATAAGCTAGCTCAAAGCTGGTAACAACCATGTGAGTTGTTATGAATTGCTAAATGTTTTCTCATGAATTCACTTCCTTCTTTGACAATGACCATGTATTATAGCTCATTTTATGCACTTGTGATGCTATTTTTCTTGCTAGGTTGGGAAAAGGCAGAGAAGGAAGTTGCCACTCTGAAGCAGCAGCTTGAAGCTGCAACAAAAAGGAACTCTACCCTTGAAGATAAAGTTGGACACATTGAAGGTGCCCTCAAGGAATGCGTTAGGCAGCTCCGGCAGTCCAAAGAGGAGCAAGAGCTAAGAATCCATGATGCCCTCCTCAAGAAAACCATCGAATGGGAGTCTGACAAGTTTGAGCTTGAGAGTCGGCTTGTCAGCTCCAAGCCCAGCTTGAAGCTAAAGCTGAATCTACCACCCCTATTTACCATGGCCTCCATACAAAACTTGAAGTCCTTGAGAAAGAAAACATGGCTCTCAAAGATGAATTACATGCTTATGCTGAGCATTTCCAGATGTTGATACTAGAGAGGGAGCTAAGTACTAGAGCAGCGGAAACTGCCAGTAAGCAACACTTGGAGAGCATAAAAAGGTGGCTAGACTGGAAGCTGAGTGCCGTAGGCTGAGGGCTGTAGCACGTAAATCCTCACTAACTAATGATCACAAGCCTATTTCTAGCTCCGTTTATGTAGAGTCTCTTACAGACAGTCAATCAGATGGTGGGGAGCGGTTGCTTGGTCTGGATAATGAGCCAAGCTGCTCAGATTCATGGGCCTCGGCTCTAATTGCTGAGCTTGATCAGTTCAAGAACGAGAAATCCAGTGGCAGAAACCTCTCCAATTATGCAGAAACTGACTTAATGGATGATTTCCTTGAAATGGAAAGACTTGCTGCATTGCCTGAGGCTGACCATAGAAGCTCTAGCTCTGTGCTTAAAGCTGAATCGGACCGTGTTGTTACTCAAGATAGCTCATCAAAAGTGAAGTTAAAGCTATGCATCAGCAGATAGCTGAGTTAGAAGAAAAGGTTGCAAAAATGGCATCTGAGAAAGTGGAAGTTGAAATGTCTTTGAATGAAACCCGAAATCAGCTTAAGATTTCTTGTGATCATCTAGCGATAGCTGAGGACAGGTTGGTAGAGTTGCAAAGGCAGCTAAATTTGGCTAATGGAGAAAAACATGTTCTTGAGATGGAAGTAGAAACTATGGAGGCAAAGAGAAATGAATTGGAATGTCAGATTGAATCAGCAAATATGGAAATTGGGAATTTAAGTGAAAAAGTGAATTGTTTGGGAGCAAGGGTTGAGAAAGAGAAGGCAATGTTCACAGAATTAGCAGCCCAGCATCAGAATGCGGAGTTCCTGGAGGCAAGGAGAAAGGAACTTGAATCTCAGCTTGGGTCAGCTCACATAGAAAATGCAAATTTATGGGAAAAGGTGAACCTATTAGAAAGAAAAGTTGAGGAAGAGAAGGCATCGTCTTCAGAACTTTCATCTAGGTGCCAGTATATGGAGACTTTGGTGGCAGAGAGAAAGGAACTGGAGTCACAGCTTGAGTCAGCTTATTTGGAAAAGGGGAAGATTCATGACAAGGTTGATTTATTAGAAAGGAAACTTGAGGAGGAGAAGGTGCTTTCTGCAGAAATATCATCCAAGTGTCAGAGTTTGGAAGTCATGGATGTGAAGAAACTAGAATGGGAGTCTCAACTGAATTCAGCACGTTTCGAAATTAGAAAGCTAAATGAGAAGGTGAGCTTTTTAGAAGGGAAAGTTGAAGAGGAGAAGACACTTTCTTCAGAATATGCAGCTAATGCAGAGGCTGTAGAGGCAAAGAGAAAGGAATTGGTGGCACAGCTGGAGGCAGCACATCTGGAAGTTGAAAGACTACTTGAGAAGTTGGCTCTATTAGAAAAACAAGTTGAGGAAGAGAGAGTATTATCTCAAGAATTTGCAACCAAGTGCCGGGAATTGGAAAATGAGCTATCTTGGAAGAAGCGGGAAGCTGAGCTCCATAAATGTGCACAATCAAATGGAGAGATAAAGATCAAACAGGTAAATTTCAGTTGCATATTTTTCTTCACAATTTCCTTTTCCTTGTTTGAGAACTAGATGGGAGAATTCCTGACTGAAACTGAGATGAGGCCAGGACTTGAATCAGGTCCTTGTTATTAACCCTCAAAAACTTAACTACCAATGGTACTAGTTGACACCTTTCAGGGCCTGCTTGTTTGGGATCTTCATGTTTGTTCACATTACTTAAGATCTTAGGAATTTTGAGTTTTTTAGTTGTTGTTTAGTTAAAAGAATTGACGTTGGTAAATTGATGCTAGCATTGTAAATTGGCAGACATCAATCCATAATATCCTGAAGTCACCTCTAATGCATACTTGAGTCTTATTCTGTTGATGTTGTTTACAAATTCATGCATTAATATTTCATGATTGTGCGTTTAATATAATTGTTTCCTTGACAGGAGAAAGAGCGAGCGTTGGCTGCTGGGAAATTGGCGGAGTGTCAGAAGACAATAGCCTCTCTTAACAAGCAGTTGAAATCATTAGCATCATTAGATGATTTCTTGCTTGAAGCCGGAAAGCCAGATTTAGATGGAGATTCACTGGATCTTAGAGGCTGGAATTTAAAAACATTTTATTCTAGCAGTTCTCCAGAAAATTTTGGTAGTTCAACTCTGTCCAGTGGTAAAGAGAGTGGGTCCCCACCTTCTGCATCCTCTGCGCCATCTGGTTTCTCTGAGCTTTTAAACCTAACTGGAAGCAATGGCCGTACAGAAAGCTAGTGGATATGTAAAAGAGTTTTTGTGCTTAGCGTACAACTGGTACAAGAGATGTGTTACGCCAGAAATTTTATAAATTGGAAGTTTACAGATGATTTTTCTGTTATTGAATCCTAAGTAAGACACAGGAGAAAGATGAAGATTAAAGAGTGCAAATTTATATGTATGTATCTTGACCGTATTTGCTGGTGTCTGGAATGTGTGAATAGAGTAACCTAGAGTAGCCAAGCGTCTTCACTGCTTGTGAGATGGGGGCATTTCCGCTTGATCAGTGAGCTTAGTAACTTGACAATTGATAAAAAGTTTTCAATAGCCCATTGACCAAATGATTCTCCTCATTTTACTCTATTAATCAAACTAATTGGGAATTATTTGGTGTCAGAATTCATTCACAGATTATATTCATCCTTTATTTCTTATTTTAATCATCCAAACTAACTTATGCTATTGAAGTGAAGGGCATGGCTATGTGGCCACCAGCTAATGACCCCTCTGGCAAGTGTGCACTCACTCCGTTCCGGGGGTTACCGTTGAGGTCTAAAATTGACCTTTACACCTCAATCAAGAAAATCAGCCACTGCTTGAATGACAGGACGTTCTTCAATTGATTGGTTTTGTGCTCCTACAAAAGAGGAAGAGCTGATGAAGTATCGAGGTTTTCTTCGGGAGATCTTCTGGTGCTCATGTCAATCCAAGTAAGAAGAAGACTTATAGACCTAGATCTTTTGAGCTTGGAGTTGAGCTTGGTTTACATGAGAAGTTAAAGAGGACTCTTTTATAGATGTTTGGAAGAGTCATTATTCATTGATGGATAGTTTGGGTGAGTTGAATCTCTGAATAAGACGATATTTTTGGTGAAGTTCTTTCTAAATAAGGTTCTAGAATCCCTTTCAAACAAGACAGGGATTTATACTCAAATTAGTCAACATCTTTTGTGAGAGCTTTTCAAATTGATTGGCGGCTTTAGTAGAATTCTACTCTGAAACTTTTTTATTTGGAAGAACACATGCAGCGATCTATTTGGCCACATCATATCACTTTCTACTTATTTGTCATGCACTGCCATGGATTAACTTGATAGGTTGACTCATACCACATTAGTTACTATTCAAGATTTTCTCTTTAGAAAATTATACCTTCCAATGAATTTTAAGGCAAAAAAAAAAATCTATATTTTCTATACCATATTCATGCTTATCTATATTTAGAAACTCAGGTAATTTTTCTATCTCTACTCCTAACATTATTTTAAGAGCCTTAGTATTCTTGACAAGGTTGTCAATTTCGTTTCGGATTATGTTTCGGTTTAGCTTATGAAATAAAATGTTTCGGTATCGGACCGTTTCGGTGCTTCGTTTCGGAATATATATATATATATAATAAAAATTTTATTCATAATTCATATTCTTTATAATAATAATAAAACATAAAAATAAAAATTTTAAGTTTTTAAGAGTTTGATATATATATATATATATATAATGAAAATTTTATTCATAATTCATATTATCATAAATAATAATAACAATATAAAAATAAAGTGTTTGAGTTTTAAGAGATACGACCGTGGGGATAGGGTAACTAGGATTTTTTTTTATATATTTTTAAAATGGGGATAGGGTAACTAGGATTTTTTTTATATTATATATATATTTTTTAAAATGGTTCTGAAAGGTTTAATAATTCATAAATTGGTCTCCAAAGCATATTTTACCGAAACGGCCGAAACATACCGAAACGGTCGAAAACGGCTGAAAATGGCCGAAATACACCGAAATGCACCGAAACGACCGAAAAATCTTTCGAAACGAAACATAGTACTTATCTTTTCGGATAAGCTACCGAAACGAACGTCTCGACCGAAACGGCCGAAACGAAACGAAATTGACAACTTTGATTCTTGAGGCCTTCAGCCTATGGTCACTCCCCTAGCGAAGGTGATAAATGATCGATGCATGCGAGACTTGCTTTATCATTGGCATCATCTGACTTTGAATTAAATTTTATGGCTTACCATTGAGCCACCAAAGGCTCATTTCTTATCCTTCATTTGCTGCCTCACCTTTGCCTTTCACCTTATAGAATAATGTTGTAAAGAGAATAATACGAAGCATCTGGGGTAAAAGAAATTATCAATAATACGAATACCATCCCTACACTCTAAATTGCTTTTCGTCATGAATCTTTTAAAGGAACCATTTATGCAATGGCTATCAAAGATTTTTAATCATCCCTTGATAGACATCCCAGTAAAGTTGAAGTAGTACAATGATGGCTGATGTGCATAGCTAGAACTAGGGTTTACCACTGCAGGATCACTCAATTATATTAATAAAGGCAAGATATATAAGGAATAAATTATAGGAAAAGAAAATTTTAAGTATGTTAGTACCATTACATAAATAAAAATCAAACAATAATATTTTTCTTATGATTAACCTTTGACGAGTCTTCATATTTTGGAAACGACACATGATAGCTTCATTAGTAATGCTTGTCAAATTTAGGTTTTGTTCTCCATCCCTTCTTGTGAGGGTTGCTCACTTTATATAAAAGTTATCGGACTAATTACAAGGCTAAAAATCAGCCATAAGATACACATGATTATGTAAGGTAAGAATAAATGTCTATCAATTCTATGCATATATACAATATACTCTACACTTATGGCAATGATGCTGATTTTCTGCCTAAACAATTCTCCCCTTGATGCGCCCTTGGTTAGCCAATTTGAATTTCAAAATTTAAATTCTTAACTGGTCCTTTGGCTCGCCAAATTAGTCATGAAATCTGTCATTTTTGCATATCAAATAAGCCTTGGAATCTAACATTTCTGAGCACCAAATCAGCCTTGGAATCTACCATTTCTGCTCCCTTGACTAGCTGTTAATTCTACTAATACCCCCCCTCAAATTTATGCTGGGCGATTGAGAAGCATCAATTTGTCAATTAAGAACTGATGTCGGGGATGAGAGAGCTTGGTGAAGACATCAGCAGTTTGGTGTTCAGTAGAAATGTGTGGAAGAGTAATCTCTTGACGAGCAAAAGCTTCACGAATGAATGACAATCCACTTCAATATGTTTGGTGCGCTCATGAAAAACAGGATTGACAGCAATTTGAATAGCACCGGTATTATCAGCATGAAGAGGAGTAGGAGTAAGCTGTGGAACACTAAGTTCGCCTAACAACCCTCGAAGCCATATAATTTCAGAACAAGCATACGACATAGCCCGATATTCAGACTCGGTGGACGACTTCGATACACGAGCATGCTTCTTACTCTTCCAAGAAATGAGAGCGTTGCTAAGAAACATACACCAACCCGTAACAGAACGATGAGTATCCGCACAACCAGCCCAGTCGGCATCACTAAAACCCTTCAACTGTAAAGAATTCTCAGAGGAAAAAAATAAGCCACGACCAGATGTCCCTTTGAGATATCGAAGAAGACGACGGACAGCGGCCAAATGTGTATGGCAAGGAGCCTGCATAAACTGACTGACCTGCTGAATAGCAAACGAAATATCAGGTCGAGTAATGGTCAAATAATTCAAACTGCCCATCAGCTGCCGATACATTGAAGGATCAGATAAGAGATCACCATCCGCCTGACGTAATTTTAAATTGACCTCCATAGGTGTAAGAACCGAATTTGCGTCTTGAAGGCCTGCTAAAGAAAGAAGTTCTTGGGTGTACTTATGCTGATGTAAGAGCATGCCATTTGGGCAATGGTGAACCTCCAGTCCAAGAAAATACCTCAGTGGACCAAGATTTTTCATATGAAATGAAGATTTGAGACGCTGTTGGAGTTGCTCAATTAACTGGAGATCAGATCCAGTAATCACAATATCATCGACATACACAAGAAGTATAACAATCCCAAGGCTAGTCTTGCGAAAGAATAGAGAGGAGTCATACTGACTCTAAGAAAAAGTGAAATCCAGTAGAGTAGTACGAAACTTCTCAAACCATGCCGCGGTGCCTGCTTCAAACCATACAGAGATCGCTTTAAGCGACAAACCTCAACAGAAGAGGAAGGAAACAAGCCAGGAGGAGGAGACATAAATATTTCTTCCTTCAGATCACCATGTAGAAATGCATTTTTCACATCCATCTGGTGAAGCGACCATCCTTTCGAAACAGCAATGGCCATGATAGTGCGGATAGTAGTCATTTTGGCAACGGGAGCGAATGTTTCCTCATAATCAAGCCCATACTCCTGTCTATTCCCGAGTGCTACTAGACGAGCTTTATATCTTTCAATAGATCCATCAGCACGTAGCTTGATGGTGTAGACCCATTTACACCCAATAAGTTTAACTCCAGCAGGACAAGGGACGATGTCCCAAGTGTGATTGTCCTGAAGAGCCTGAATTTCATCCTGCATAGCTTGGCGCCAACACTCTTGAGTAGAAGCCTGAGAATAAGACTTAGGCACAAAAGTAGTATCAAGAGTAGCCTGAAGAGCCGAAGAAGAAAAACCATACCAATCTGGGGGCCGGGAAATCCTAGTAGATCGTCGTGGCTCATGCAAGACAGGATCAGGTGGGTTCAGAGGAAGGAAGAGGCAGTGGGCGACGTCGCTGATACACGATATCGGGCTTAGAAGGAGTATGAGATACATCATCAAATGCAGGAAGTGAAATAGAGGGAGAAACAAGATTAGTACGAGATGGAAAGAAATATTGATTTTCAAAGAAAATCACATTGCGAGAAATACGAAGCTTGTTAGCATCCGCATCATAACACACAAATCCTTTATGAGAGTTACTATAACCAAGAAAAGCACACTGAACAGATTGGGCAGAAAGCTTGTGACGTTCAATGGGAGGTAAATGAACAAAACAAATGCAACCAAATACATGCAAATAATTATAATTAGGAGAAACACCAAACAAACGAGAATATGGAGAATCAAGATGCAAGGTAGGAGAAGGTAGACGATTAATCAAATATACAGCTGTAGATAATGCTTCTACCCAAAATCTAGAAGGTACAGAAGATTCAAGCATCAATGTACGAACAACATCTAAAAGATGTCTATTCTTACGCTCGGCGATGCCATTTTGTTGAGGGGTGTAAGGACACGAACGTTGAGAAAGAATACCCTTCTGTTGGAGAAAAGATTGAAAATCATGAGACATGTATTCTCCCCAGAATCTGAACGGAAGATCTTAATACAGGTAGAAAATTGAGTTTCTACATAGGCAACAAAAGTTTTGAAGGTTGAAAACACATCAGCTTTAGAACGAAGAAAATAGACCCACGTGAAACGACTGTAATCATCAATAAATGTCACAAAATATCGGTATTGAGCATGAGAAAGAACAGACTCATACCCCAAACATCAGAATGAATAATATCAAAGCATGTAGAAGCACGACTACCTTGCAAAGGAAAAGGTAAAGATTTGCTTTTTCCTAGTTTACAAGGAGCACAATCAAAAGGCAAGGAAGAAAACTCATTTGTATTACTCAAATAACCATGTTTCATAAGATGTGTCAAAATTACAGAGTTGGGATGACCCAATTTCTTATGCCAAAGATGGCTATTATTATTAGCAATAGCAGAACAACCAACAAAATTTGAACGAGGAACGGAAAACGACTGAAGAGGAAAAAGACGTCCCACTTTAGGCCCCTTCGCTATCTCCTGTCCCGACGCTTGATCCTGCACACGACAACCAGAACGATCAAAATGAATAGAACAATTATCTTCTACTAATTGTCCAACAGAAATGAGATTGGCAGATAAATTAGGAGACACAAAAACATCAGTAAAGGAAGACCCCAGATTTCCAACTGCAGTAATGGGAAGAGTACTGCCATCTGCAATCTGAATATGTTGCTGACCATCATACTTACGAACATCTTGTAAAGCTGCCAAACTTCCAGTCATGTGATTGGAAGCTGCAGAGTCAATTAACCAAGGAGAAGGAAGGAGATGTTTCTTGCCTTGGAGACCAAGAGCAGAAAGGGCAGAAATAATCATCTGTTGAACCTGCTCGGCGTAATGTTGGAAGAAGAACTTGGAACTGTGGGCAGAGTGGAAGACATAGGCACAGAAGCAGACTGAACAGCAGTATGAAAAATAGGAGCAGATTTATTCTGAGGGCGTATACGACAATCCTTAAGGATATGACCCTCCTTCTTGCAATAATTGCAGAATTTCTTGCTGCAATATTTTGCAATATGCCCAATTTCCTTGCAACTATAACATTGTGGTGGAGATCTAGATCGTCCTTTGCCTTGAGCAGCGTATGCCATATTAACCATCTCAGAACCACCAGTGTTTTGATCAAGGCCAAGCTGTGAGGCAAGACGCTGTTCTTCACGCAAGAGTTCACCCAAGCAATCCTCCAAAGAGGGGACAGGTGTGCGATTGATTAACCCAGCTCGTGCACTTTCAAACTCGGGTCTGAGCTTCATCAAGAATTGATCCCGCTGGCTCTCAGAATGAACCGCTTGTAGTGCTGCCAAAGCTTCTTTGGGAACCTGAGAATGCACCAATCCAGAATAATCACTCCATAAATTAATAAAACCAGAATAAAATTGCTCAATAGAAAGATTCCCCTGGCGATAGTTTCCAATGTCTAACTCCAATTGAAACTTTCGGGCAGAATTATTTTGATAATAAATTTGCCGAAGGTAATCCCACATTTCCTTAACAGTAGTGAACCTACGAAGATTATTGACCATATGAGGTTCAACAGAGCTGAGTAGCCAGGAAGCAATTTTAGCATCCTTGCTTTCCCATAAACTAAGCTCCTTGGAATCAGTTGGAGCCTTAGAAGACCCATCCAAATGACCCCATAACTCCTTCCCTTTCACAAACATCCTGAACTGGAATTCCCAACTGGTGTAGTTCTTGCCATTAAGGCGAATAATAGAATTTTCTCCAGACATAATAAAAAAATTGACAGAGCAGAGAAATCACAACAGTTACTCTTCAGAATCTATCGACAGCTACCAAGCAACAAAAAAACAAGATCCGACAGTCACCAAGAAACCCTCAAGAAATCAAGAATTCAAACAAGCCAAGAGAAAACCACGAAAATAATTTGTGGTCACCAAGAAACCTCAAGAAATCAAGAATTCAAACAAGCCAAGAGAAAACCACGAAAATAATTTGTGGCTCTGATACCATGTCAAATTTAGGTTTTGTTCTCAATACCCTTCTTGTGAGGGTTGCTCACTTTATATAAAAGTTGTCGGACTAATTACAAGGCTAAAAATCAGCCATTACATAAGATACACATGATTATGTAAGGTAAGAATAAATGTCTATCAATTCTATGCATATATACAATATACTCTACACTTATGGCAATGATGCTGATTTTCTGCCTAAACAATTCTCCCCTTGATGCGCCCTTAGTTAGCCAATTTGAAATTTCAAAATTTAAATTCAAAACTTCCGCTTAACTGGTCCTTTGGCTCGCCAAATTAGTCATGAAATCTGTCATTTTTGCATATCAAATCAGCCTTGGAATCTGCCATTTCTGAGCACCAAATCAGCCTTGAAATCTACCATTTCTGCTCCCTTGACTAGGTGTTAATTCTACTAATAATGCTGTCAAATGCATTTTCTCTATAAATATCACTAAGCAATCGTTCATCCACTGATTACATATTTAGTTATGCAAGCAATCATTATAAACTGACCTTTCCGTAATTGCAATTGCAATTGCAACCGATAGAATTAGTGCTAATTTCAAAGACAAATAAACCTTAGGGTACACAATATGTTTCTTTATCTCCACCAACTTGTTAGGAAGGTAATTTCAAAGACAAATAAACCGAAGGGTACGCAATATGTTTCTTTATCTCCACCAACTTGTTAGGAAGGTCATTAAGTCCTTTTGAGTTACAAAACCTCTCATGAACACATCGACAATGTAGTTTTTAAGTTGATGAAATGCTAGGGCATGAACACCAAAGAAGTCATATGGATAAAATTGAGCCAACTTTACCGGGTTGAACTTGTCGAAAGCATAGAATGAATCATTTGGATTTAAACAAATCATGCAAGGAAGCAACCCAGCATTTACCTTATTAAAATGATTATTTATTTTTTAAAGTTGCAAATCAATAACTATATAAAACAATTGAACATGGTAATGAAACAAATTGTGATTTGTGGAGCTTGACACCCTAATCTGCCTTGAAGAACATGTGCACCATCCATGCTTGGGATAGGAATATCATGTTTTTTAGAAATATGAAGAAGCCTCATCGAAAAGAGATTCTCATCCTTCATCTCTCATCTTTTGCAAACATTGGTTAGACACTTTATTAAGTGCAATGGCGTTTACAATATCTTGATCTCATCTCTGTAAAGCCAATGACAACTCATTTGCAATCCTCTATATAGTTTGCATCAAGTACAGGTTAAAAGCAAATTCAAAGAATGGTAATAAATCCATGAGAACTGCTTCAATTCTTTGATCTACTTGTAAGCAAGCCTTCCTCTTTAATAATCTCAAGCACATCAATTACAGACTTGAACATAATAATCAAATTTAAAGCCTTCCATAATGAGATTCCTAGCATGTATCACCTAGCATCTTAATGTTAATTTCTCGATTCAAACCTCATCTTCTTTGAAGCTCGCTATTATTTAATGCTTTCAATTTCAGCAGCATACTTCTCTTGATGCTTGCAAGAGGCTCCAACCACATTCAACAAAATGGTAATCAAACTAAAAAGCCAAGAAACATAATTATGATTTTTGTAACATCTACAAGTGTCAACTGAAGTTGGTGAGCGAAGTAATGAATGCAATATGCCGATTCATTTCTTCTCATAATCAAAGTCTTAAGGCCATTGAACTTATCTTGCATGTTGCTCACTCCATCATATCCTTGCCCAGGTATTCTTAATAAACTTAAATCCATATTCCAAAAGCAAAGAATCAATTGCTTTCTTAAGTGACAGAGCAGAGGTATTTGTGACATGTACAATACCAACAAACTACTCCATACACTCCCCATTCTATCAGCATAGCGCAAGACAACATCTATCTGTTCTTTATGGGACACATCACGAGATCCATCAACCAATATTTCAAACCAATTATCTCCAAGGTCTTCAGTAATGGTATTAGTTGTTTCTTTTGTTGCAGCGTACACAATATCTTTTTGAATTCCAGGGTCATCATTTGTAGATTTGCTGAAGCATTCAGTAAAACAACACTTACTCTGTTATCATTGTGATCTACAAGAAATTATAAAGTTTAGAAATATTTCCTCTGTTTCTTAAACATTTAGATTCATCATGGTCACAAAAAAGCTAAGCCTTAATGCAAAAGGAACCTTATGCCGAAGCTTTTAAGTGACTACAGTACTTACTTTTAGCTTGCTCTAATTGCTTCTAGATGGCAATTTAGATAAATTATTTCTGCTTCATCAAATCTTCAATTTCTTCATAACTTGGTTAACTCCACTAACATGAACTTTCAGCCTCTCTTTTTTATTCTAGGCTGTAAATTCTTCTGTAACAGAAGTCTTCTCTAGTTTGCTTGCCAATATCAGGCTTCAATAAATAACAACACAAATAAAATGCTGCATTTTTTCTGATGCTATATTCCAACCAATTGCCATATTAATTAAACTAACTAGGGTTAAATTGACATAACTTTCCTCTAATATTTCTTTAGGGGAAGTTGTGGCTACGTGGCTGGCAAGGGCCTTTTCTAAAGACATGCTCTTCTAATTTCATCTTGATCATTTGAATGATAATCAGAACTTTTTACTTAGTCCTAGATCAGTCGAAAGAGTATTTAAATCAATTCGATTTTGTTTATTAGATTGTTGGGTGGTGTTATTGGAACCATTCTTACTTCTACTTTCTTGAGAGTGAAATAAGTTTTGTGATGAAGAGGGTTTATTTCTTTTCAAAAATCTCTCCATAAATTTCCCTATAGTTTCACTTTCACTAGAAAAAAAAAAAATCACAATTATTAAAAGAGATTATTACATGCAAAATTATAAAATCATCATCATTCATGAGGAAAATACTAATAATATACATATCAAATAATAGCAACACTTTACCAAAAATTTATCATGATAATTTTCAAAAGACCTTGATACTAAGATGTAAAATTTCAATACAATTATTATTATTATTATTCTACTTTTTCCTTTGCTCACATGGGGACTATGGGGTTCTGGGGGTCTGATTCTCTAAGTTTCTGCTTTTATTAATTTTTTTTGTTGATCCAAAAGGACAAGTGTTGGGAACCATGGGTTCTAATTCTTTAGCTCACAGGCGCTTTTGGCCTTTGTTATATAATCAACTCATTTGTCTCTTTTTTTTTCACTCTCAATGGGCAGAAGGGTCCTCATATAAAGTCAATAATGTTACCGTAGGAATTTCACATGAATCACATTATATATCTTCCTCGAGAAGCACTAGGGTCCTTGTGCACCACAACCTATAACATATCTCTACCCACGTTGGTGCATCAATGAATAAAGGCAACAAACAAGTCAAAGAAAGGTTTTGTAGTAAAGAAAAAGAAAAGTTTACAGTCCCTGCAAGACATCCCTGGTAATATAAAAGAATATGAGAGGGTGCCAACGATAAGTACACAACAGAAGAGATGAAAAAGAAGATGAAAATGAGATTAGAAGATAGGGCGCTAATTTTGACAAGAGCTTTAGAAAACTACCATAGTAGAGACGCCGAATAGCCTGCTGTGCTGGCCCTAGAGGGCAGCCCATCATGGCCCACAAGTCCGTGGTGGAGTCTGGGTCGTGTCCACCAGCATTGCCACTTGTTGCCCAGTCAACACAGCCAAGCTATTTTTTTTAATTTTTTTTTGTAATATTAGCCTAGTTGATCTATATGGTGTAATAACTCGTCGCTTTCAATGGTCCTAATTTTATTACTATCATTTCACTAATTAATAAGTAATAACGCCCCCCCCTTAAATGTTGAACGCCTGCTTGATGGGAGGAGGCGGTGAAAGGATTTGAGTATAAATAGGAGCTTTCAACAAGGTTATCGAAAGAAAAACCAAAATAAACAGAGGCATTGAGTCCCTGATCAAGAGCACATCCTGAGGGCATAACACCATCAGAGTGCGATGGCTCATTTGGAAGAACTCAATCAAGATCCATCGAGAGGAGGAAGATCAATCAAGATCCATCGAGAGGAGGAGGAAGATCAATCAAGATCCTTCGAGACGAGGAAGATCAAGATCCCTAGAGAGAAGGAAGATCAAGATTCCGTGCAGCTGATTCAAGGAAGATCAAATTCCTTACCCTCATCGGAAAGAAAATTAATAATAATGGCTGGAGGTATTTATCGATCTTAACTTGCATGATAAATATATTGATACCGTATTTCCGTATATTTGATATCGTGATCAATATATTTAAATTAAGTCTTACATTTGGTATCAGAGCAATTTAAACCTCTGCCTTATTTTGTGAGTGTTTCCATCAAAGTTTCTCTTTTCAAGCAATTTATGCCGCGTGTTTTTCGTTTTCAGTTTTTCGGATCTCAGGTTTCGATTTTTGCTCAGTTCTAATTTTTTGTTCACGGAATTGAGCAGAAACCATTAAACCTATCTCAGATTTCGATTTTTTACGGAAACAAAATGTTCCTCTTCCTTTTCTATTAAAGATTTCTTTCTAGCATTAAAGGTTTCTCGGATTTCTTTCTGGTATTAAAGAGATAGCATTAAAGAAAGGAAAAGTAAAGAAAGAAAACGCAGCAGAACGTGGCTTTCATAACCACATGCGGTAACATATTAAAAAGAGAGAAAACGTGGCCTATTTCGGTTTTTGATTTTCTCGCTTATGGTCTTTCCATTCTCTCATTTAAAATCTGGATTGGTTGAATTTTAAATACATTTATTATCTATTTAATGTTTTATTAAATCATGTGACATGATTTGTTTTATCATTTATTTCTTAAGTTTAAATTTTTGTATTAAATACGCTTCCTGAGTCTCTATGCCTACGGTGTTTTGCATAGACTGGCCCAAGGGAATAATGAGCTACGGCCGGACGTGTTTTAATTAACAAAAATTTTTCTTAAGATGATAATTTTAAAATTTATTAAATAGATAATTAAAATATTATCTCCTGTTCTGCATACTAGATTTATTCTATGCATAAATTTGGTGGTAGTGTGAAAATTACAGTGCAAATACTTTCAAGGTCTGATTGATCAGTTGGTGTCTAGAAAGGTAAAGAGATTGTGGTTACTTAATTGGTTCCATTGACTGACCTAAGGAAAGCAACGGGGGGACCCCCACTTCTCTTTCACTGGCCTGGCCAATTTGACTAACTCAGATCTTGATTTGGAAATGTTACGTTGATTAAGATCACTACCTAATAATCATGCTAAATTGGTTAGTCTATATGCATATAATGGAATTCAGTGTCATATGATCAATATGATTTTGATTAATTAAGGAGTAGCCACAGCATCTTTGATTAATCAAAATTATATATTGAGTTGCAAAGATCACATAAGGTTAGATGACATTAATTATGGCTAATTATATTAATGTAATGAATCTTATCCCACAGGAATTTTTATTGCACCAATATAATTAATTAGGATGCGATAACAAATTATTTTCTTAATTACCTATAGGAATTAAGAAAGAAATATAATTTGTTAGTCACATCATTAAGTTAATGAGTCTATTTGAGTATAATAACTTAGCCCACAGGTAGTTATTATATGTTATTGATTCATGTTATTGCATGTTTACATTGGTAAAACATGACATCAAGTTATATGCCTCAAATTCAATTACATGAACATAATTTTATTTTTATGCATCTATTTTGCCTATTAATATTTCTGATATGAAATGTGACGTTCCCGATTTAAGTGGTGATTATAAATTATGGAAGGAGAGAATTTTTCTTCAATTAGGGTGCATGGATATTGACTATGCTATCAGGAAGGATGAACCACATTCAGTTACATCTACTAGCACTCAGGCTGAGATTGTTGCGTATGAACGATGGGAACGGTCCAATCGCCTCAGTATGATGTTCATACGTACTAAAATTTCTGCTAGTATATGTGGTTCAATTTTTGAGTGCAAAAATGTCAAGGAACTTCTGAAGGCTATTGATGCACAATTTGAGTCTTCAGATAAGGCACTGGCTAGCACCCAAATGATAAAATTATCATCAATGAAGCTCACTACGGTTGGAGGTGTGCGTGAGCACATCATGAAGATGAGGGACATTGCGGCTCAGTTGAAATCCCTAGAGGTTGAGATGTCAGAATCTTTCTTGGTGCACTTTATTTTGAGCTCACTCCCACAGCAGTATAGTCCCTTCAAAATATCTTACAACACATAAGGACAAATGGTCAATTAATGAACTTCTGACCATGTGTGTTCAAGAGGAAGGGAGGCTGATTTTAGAAATGAGAGAAAGTACATATTTAGTCACTCAAAGAAAGAGTAAAGCTCCCAAAGCCAAACGCAAAGGAAAGGGTAAAGTATCCATCCATACAGAAGACAAGAAGGAGTCCAAGTGCTTCTTTTGCAAGAAGAAAGGGCATATAAAGAAAGATTATCTCAAATTCAAAGCTTGGCTTGACAAGAAAGGTACTCTAACCTCATTCGTATGTCATGAATCCAATTTGGTTATATGTCATAACACATGGTGGATTGATTCTGGTTCTACAATCCATATTTTAAATACCTTGCAGGGTTTTCTAAATCAAAGGAAACCATTGGGAAGTAAACAAAGCATCTATTCAGGAAACAAGATGGGTTCACATGTGGAAGCAATTGGGACGTGTAGACTTATTTTACATTCTGGTTTTATTTTGGATTTGGAAAAGATATTTTATATTCCAAGTTTCTCTAGAAATTTGATTTCAGTGTCAAGCTTGTACCAGCAGGATACTCCTTTAATTTTAATAAAAGCTCTGTTGATTTATTTTATAAATCTAAGCTTATTGGGACTGGTACATTGTCAGACAATCTTTTCCAAATTAATTTAAAAAAATAATACCACCTATAATCTGATGCACACCCAAACTGGTATGAAAAGATGTGTTATAAATGAGAATTCCTCTATTTTGTAGCATCGGATATTAGGTCATATCTCCATTGAGAGAATTAAAAGATTAGTAAAAGATGGAGTATTTGATACTCTTGATTTTACTGATTTTGGCACTTGTGTGGACTGCATAAAGGGAAAGCAAACCAACAAGTCCAAGAAAGATGCCAAGAGAAGTTCGAAAATACTAGAGATCATACATACGGATATCTGTAGCCCAGATATGGATTCGTATGGTCAGAGATACTTCATCTCATTTATTGATGACTATTCACGATATATGTATCTCTACCTACTTCATAATAAGAACGAAGCATTAGATGCCTTTAAGGTATTTAAGGCAGAAGTAGAGAAATAATGCGGCAAGCAAATTAAAATCATGAGGTCAGATAGAGGTGGAGAATATTATGGTAGATACATTGAGAATGGACAAGCACCTGGTCCATTTGCTCGGTTTCTTGAAGAAAATGGAATTGTTGCACGCTACACCATGCCAGGGTCTCCTGACCAAAACGGTGTAGCTGAAAGGAGAAACCGGACATTATTGGACATGGTAAGGAGCATGATTGTCAGCTCTAACTTACCTAAATCCTTGTGGACTGAAGCTCTTAAAACTGCTGCGTATATATTGAATCGGGTTCCAACCAAGGCTGTTTCCAAAACGCCATTTGAGTTATTTAAAGGTTGGAAACCAAGTTTGCAACATATACGTGTTTGGGGATGCCCATCTGAAGTAAGAGTCTATAATCCACAAGAAAAGAAACTAGACCTAAGGACTATTAGTGGATACTTTATTGGATATGCTGAGAAGTCCAAGGATTATAGATTTTATTGTCCATCTCACAGCACTAGATTGTGGAATCAAGAAATGCAAAATTTCTTGAGAATGACTTGATCAGTGGGAGTGATCAATCTCCTTATGAGAAAGATCATTCAGTTATTCCAGCTTCACTTCAAGTGAGGGATTGGTTGTTATTTATAGCACTCCTCAAACTCAATTAAGTGCCCAACAACCAGTCATTGAGATTTCACAAGCTGATGGTAATCTAGAAGATCATGTTGTTCATCAACAATCAGTTGTGCAAGATACTCCTCAAGAGGTCATTGACACAACATTAAGAAGATCAACTAGAATAAAGAAATCAGCAATTCCTAGTGATTATGTTGTGTATCTACATGAATCTGACTATAACATTGGAGCCGAAAATGATCCTGAAACGTTTTCACAAGCCATGAGTTCTAAGGAATCAAACTTGTGGTTCAATGCCATGAAGGACGAGATGGAATCTATGGCATCTAATCGAGTCTGGGATCTTGTTGAGTTGCCTGATGGTGTAAAAGCCATTGGATGTAGATGGATCTTCAAAATAAAGAAAGACTCACAAGGCAACATTGAGAGATATAAAACAAGACTCGTTGCCAAAGGATTCACTCAGAGGAAAGGAATCGACTACACGAAGACATTTTCTCCTGTATCCAAGAAAGATTCTCTCCGAATAATTATGGCATTGGTAGCTCATTTTGATTTTGAGTTACATCAAATGGATGTGAAGACCGCATTCCTTAATGGAGATCTAGAGGAAGAGGTTTACATGAAACAGCCTGAAGGATTTTCCTCTGGTGATGGTGAGCATTTGGTTTGCAAGCTTAAGAAATCCATATATGGATTGAAACAAGCCTCACGTCAGTGGTATTTAAAATTTCATGATGTGATCTCTTCCTTTGGTTTTGAAGAGAACATCATGGATCAATGTATATACCAGAAGGTTAGTGGGAGCAAAATTTATTTCTTGGTCCTATATGTGGATGACATTCTACTTGCAACCAATGATAAAGGGTTGCTATATGAGGTGAAACAATTTCTCTCCAAAAATTTTGATATGAAAGATATGAGTGAGGCATCTTATGTCATTGGCATTAAGATCCATAGAGAAAGATCTCGAGGCATTTTGGGATTGTCTCAAGAAACTTATATCAATAAAGTCTTGAGAGATTTCAGATGAAAAATTGTTCACCAAGTGTTGCACCTATAGTGAAGGGTGACAAGTTCGCTTTGAACCAGTGCCCTAAAAATGAACTTGAACGGGAACAGATGCACAACATTCCATATGCTTCAGCTGTTGGAAGCCTAATGTATGCTCAGGTTTGCACAAGACCTGACATTGCATTTGCAGTAGGAATGTTGGGAAGATATCAGAGTAATCCAGGTTTAGACCACTGGAGAGCTGCTAAAAAGGTCATGAGGTATCTTCAAGGGACCAAGGACTACATGCTCATGTATAGACAAACTGATCATTTGGAGATAGAGGGCTACTCAGATTCGGACTTTGCTGGCTGCGTTGATTCTCGGAAATCAACATCAGGATTTATATTTATGTTAGCTGGTGGAGCCATATCATGGAGGAGTGCAAAGCAGACTTTGACTGCTACCTCTACTATGGAAGTGGAGTTCGTTGCTTGTTTTGAGGCTACATCGCAAGGTGTATGGTTAAAGAGTTTCATCTCAGGGCTTAGAATTGTTGACTCTATTACTAGGCCAATTAAACTGTACTGTGACAATTCAGCTGCTGTATTTTTGGCTAAAAACCATAAGAGTGGTAGTCGAAGTAAACATATCGACATTAAGTATTTAGCCATAAGAGAACGTGTTAAAGAAAACAAAGTGGTCATAGAACACGTTAGCACTGAATTGATGATAGCTGATCCTTTGACTAAAGGCATGCCAATTAAGAATTTTAAGGATCATGTGATAAGAATGGGAGTTGTTCCATGATATAATTGTATGGATAAAAATTTGTACAAAGAAACTCTTATTTCAATTATTTGTTTATTTCTCATTCAGGTGTACACGTTATTTGACTTTTGAGAAATGACAAACTTTTCTTTTGGACTCTGAATAAACATATGGTTTATTCATTATGTTATGTTGTCACATTTGGAATAGTGGTAAAGAAATTGAATGCATTGTAATACATAGAAGATAATACTCAATTATAGAGGACCTATCGCTATGATTCATGTATTTAGTTTCTTGTTCAGTGTTGATAAAATATACGGACCAAGTGGGAGAATGTAATAACCCGTCGCTTTCAATGGTCCTAATTTTATTACTATTGTTTCACTAATTAATAAGTGATAACAGCCCCCCCCTTAAATGTTGAACGCCTGCTTGATGGGAGCAGGCGGTGAAGGGATTTGAGTATAAATAGGGAACCCTTCCTAAGGCTTTCAATAAGGTTATCGAAAGAAAAATCAAAATAAGCGGAGGCATTGAGTCCCTGATCAAGAGCACATCCTGAGGGCATACACCATCAGAGTGTGATGACTTATTGGAAGAACTCAATCAAGATCCATCGAGAGAAGGAAGATCAATCAAGATTCATCGAGAGGAGGAGGAAGATCAATCAAGATCCCTCGAGAGGAGGAAGATCAAGATCCCTAGAGAGAAGGAAGATCAAGATCCCGTGCAGCTGATTCAAGGAAGATCGAATTCCTTATCCTCATTGAAAAGAAAATTAATAATAATGGCTGGAGGTATTTATCGATCTTAACTTGCATGATAAATATATTGATACCGTATTTTCGCATATTTGATATCGTAATCAATATATTTAAATTAAGTCTTACATATCGTGCTTGATTTATTTGTATCATGCATATATGACTCATGAAAAACTCTTTCTGCATCATTGGTGGTGCAGAAAATCTCGCATCGCTTGCGCTTATTGGTCTGCACCAAGGGCCCGCCTATTTGAAATGACTACAGACTCGGTGGGCCCTCATGCAGACCAATGAGCGTGGATGGTGCAGAATTTCCTGCATTGCTAGTGGTGTAGAAATTTTTTTTTTTGACTCATTTATATTGTTGGAAAATTCCTTTTGCACAGTACGGTGATTGGCCATGCATGCGTGCAGCCATGTGTGTGTGCAACAAAAAATATTTTTGTCCTTAGGCGATCATGGCCGCATGTGCATGGAGCCAATCACCATGTGCATGGTGCATTAAGAATGATCCTTATGCTGTCATATCGGCCCGGTCCATTGGCCAGCAGGAGGGAAGCTGACACGACTTAGAGGGTTGTGTGGTTTCTAGCCTGGCATGGCTACTATAATGGTCATACATGATCCACTTTATTTTGAGAAAAAGACTTGCAGCATCGCCATTCGGTGCAGCAAGCGTGCATCGAGTGCGCAGATTGGCCGTATGCATGTACTGCTGCATATGTCGAGGTTCAATGAATCTTATCATATATCGCATGTGTGGTGGCATGCATGATCGATAAATTTGTGCATTGGATGCGCACTTATCATACGAAAGGATGGTGCAGCAAGACTTTCGCTATTCTGGGTTTGGATGGGCTATTAAATGAGTTAGGCAGCCTCTTTGACACCTTTAGGATGTGATGTATCGAAGTGTGCTGAAATGATTGACAAGCATTGGCACTAGAAATAGAAAGCTTGGTTGATGGGCTCCAGCAATAGGGACAAGAGTGGTTGGTGTAGGTAATTGCTCAATCAACCTCCATTTCTAAAATCTGAAGCATCCATATCATTGATCATGAACACCACCACCTCAAACTGCTGATAGAAAATAAGAGCTCTGAAAGCAAAAAATGGTACTAGCTATATATATTATTCCAAGAAACAAATAGTGCAACAAGGCATCCATAAATATAATGAGAATTCAATTCTTTTACATCCCTTACATTTACAGGGCTTCACCATGCTCTCGAGCCACAAAATTTGAGAGCATAGCCCAGCTTCAATTCAAAAATTTCAGAGAAGATTCACAGTCCATGATTATTTTTGTGACAGAAGAAGATTCCTCGGTTGCTGCAACCAAACCAGCAGCCATGGCTGCATCTGAATCCTGCAAACTCTGTAAGTTTTCCCTAAAGCTGTCATCCGCCATTAAATCATTTAAAATGCACGACGTGAACGTCCAAGCAAAGACTTGATAGCTTCCATCAAAGTAGATAACATTCTCATCAATTACACAGGCTGAAAGTAAAATAAAATACAGTTTTGCAAACTGCACCAGCTGTTAAATTTGAAAGGTTGAACATGTTTAAATGCAGCATCTTCAAAACAGACAAAATCCATCTGAGTTGCTAAACAAAGAAAAGAAAGTTTGCAATCAGGTAAAACCGGAGACAAAGTCTATGTTGCCACAATCTTATCACCAAAATGATAGACGTTGGTTAAAAGTCAAATGTTGGGCCTGTGACTTTTGTTACTATTCTTGCACGCATTCACTCTGGTGCAAATAAAGGTAAATACTCGAGTCCCCTTCTAGATCACATAAAATTCTCCTTCGGCAACCATGTTAATTCTCCCGTTGAGTTGATAGCATCTCACCATTTAATTCATATTTTAGGCTCCTGTTGCCTAATCATACAGGCTTTGCAACGCAAACAGAAAAGAATATCAATTTATAATGAACGTAAAGATGTCTCCCATGGGTGCAAAATTTGCGCATCTTTCAATGCTCATATTATGAGAGTCTTTTCTCATTGATTACAGACAGTATGGACTTTGAGATTGCAATTGATAAGCAAGTTAACGTACTACAAAATTATATATGGTTAAATCATGTCATTCAAACAATTGACTGGTAGCAGATAAACTGAAATTACCTTTAAAAAAGTGTTATATGCCTCCAATAAACAATTAGCAGCTGGCCTAAACCCAAATAACTATGGCAGCTCCATCATGTGTGTCCAAGGGCAAATTTCAAGGATAATTTCAACCAAAGTCCTTCCAAGAAACAAAATAATAGAGTGATTTCTGTTAAAAAATTAAATACAAATACCACAATCTGAAATATGTTTTTAAATTTCACCTCAGTAGAAGGCGGTCATTCCATGAGTTTCTTTGTAGAGCCGGGCCAAGTTGATGATACTCAAGAGGTCTGGACTTAAATTGAGATGCTTACTATTGGAAGAGCGTAATTACACAAATAGCTAGTTATTTGAAAGCTGTTGCAATAATCATCACTGTGGTTTGGAAGCAGAGGCCTTCTTGAATACAACAAATTAAGCAACAGACAACTGCTGATACTAATATAAAAGTATTTTGAATAAGAACCTGAGATCACCTTTGTGTAAATCAAATTGAAAATTAAATGCAATGGCCTTCTCCACAAGGCTAGCCTTATACTTATCAATTGAACTATTTGCCTTACGTTTAATTTCAAGATCCATTTGTTACTAATAGTCTTGCGCCCAAGCGGAAGGTCAGCTAACTTTCATTCATCATTCTTACCCATCAAACTGATCTCATCCATCATGACATCCATCCATTTCTCAGGAGTAACTGAATTAATAGTTTCTCATAAGAAGCTGGCACATCAAGAAAGGATACTCCTTTAATCTCAAATCGATGACAGGAATCTGTTTCTCATTTGCTTCTATGAGGCTACGGATTTAAGAATCTTCTAGTGGTATACTTCCACCAATTGGAATATTTTAACTAGTTATAAGACCACTTTTGCTATCTCTATGAATCATTGGATGAGGACACTATTGCTTATTATGTTCTTAAGAAAAAGGCATCTTCTTAAGGTTCTTATAACTCATATAGTCTAAAATCCCTCTTTACTTCACCAATGCTTAAGAAATCCTCCTTTAGGAAATCCACATCGTAAGACTCTAGCTCAGTCATTCCTCTATCAAGGTATTTATTATACATCACATAGTCTTTAGAGAGTGATTTGAATATCTTATAAAGATATATTTATATGCTTTAGGGCCCAATTTTTCATATTTATGAGAAGGATTATAATATATTCTGCTAATCCGTATGGGCACAAGCCTTCCGAATCATTGTCATTCCATAATTCATAGAGAGTAGTAGAAACTGACTTAGAAGATGCACAGTTAAAAATATAGGCAAAACTCAAAAGTATATCTCCAAAAGCTTATTGAAAGGTTGGTATATGCCATCATTGAACTAATCATTTTCAAGAGTGTACGATTTCTCCTTCCTTCAATACCATTCATTGCAGAGTACAAAAAACTTGTTAATTAGATGTGTATCTCCTTTTCCTCACACAATTCTTTAAATTAATCAAACAAATACTCTTGGTCTCTATCAGTGCATAGAACTTTTATGCTCTTTTCTTTTTGAGTCTCAACTTCAGTTGATAAGTATTTGAAATAATCCAAGAATTTTGACTGATGAGACAATAAATATACTAAATTACACCGCAAGTAATCATATATAAAAGTAAGGAAATGAGAGGCGCCAGGCATGCCCTCACACTTATAGATTTGCAGATATCCGAATGCATTAATTCTAATAACTATGATGCCCTGATAGCCTTGCCAAAAGGTTTTCTGTAGGCATTTTTTGCTAACATGGTTCCCACATAAGCAGGTAGGCAAGTTGATTTTGATGAGAGATCCCAACAAAACGTTTTGTAGCTAATCTAGTCATTCTATCTTGTCCTATGTGACACAATATTAATGCCATTACATAGAATCAGATATAACATCCAAGAAGACATAACTAAAGAAGTAGAATAATTATTTAAAACCAAAACCATTACAAAAAAATTATTGTTCAAATGACCATAGCCATAAATGTTCCTACCCAAATGGATAGCTAATGGGTTTTTTTGAAATGAAAAGGAAAACCTAACTCTAAAAGTGCTAGAATTAAAGTAGATTACATCGAATACTAGATGCAAACAACAAATCGTGCAATAATAGATCATGCCCCATGCACATCCTCAATTGATAAGTGCTAGCTCTTCTTATGTGCTATTACCCATAGTGACATAGTAGCTACTTACTGGTACTCGACAATACTTTACATATACTGCTTGATCTAAAGTTACATGTTTTGTTGCTCCTGAGTTTACAATCGAATGAGAGAAAAGATGAGCAACAAATATACGTGAACATACATACATAGAGAGAGGAAAAGGATATAGATTTACCTTCTTCGGCTCAATACAACTATGAGCGAAGTGGCCCATATTTTGGTAGTTATAGCACTTGACCTTATTCAAGTTTTTCTTACCATGCTTGCCTTGTGGTGCTTAGCTATGTCACCATCATTGGGTGCTAGATTTCTTACCTTTTTATAATCCGCTCTCTTTTGTGTTCCTTGCACTTAGGCCTATTTCCTTTGTGCTATGTAGCTTGAGAAATTAGTACTGCACACTATAATTTGCATCTCTTAACTCTGTTTCAAGCTCAAGATAGCATACAATATCCTTGAAGGTCTTAAAACCCTCATTATGGGTCAGCACTAGTTTCACTTGGCTCTAAGAGGATTCAGGAAGTGACCTAATAATAATTTGAAGTTATATTCATCAGTAAGATCATTACAGATAGCTTTCAATTTTCCAATCATTAAAAACATCACTTTAAGGTGCTTCACCATGGAATGTTTTGGGTCTAGCATATACTGATTGAATCTTAAGTTTAGGGCTCCTAACTTAGGTGCTGTCGTGCCTTCATATTTCAACTTAAGCTATTTTATATTTTTTTTGACAGTCTGAAAGTTCTTAAATGCTCCAATTTCTTAGATATTTTCAATTTAAGCTTGTGGGTGCATTATGATGCATAGGGGCTGTCGTGCTCGATTGTGGCTTATGGTTTGATACCTTTGTTGGTTAATATATAAGAGAACGTAGGGCAAACAAAATACCTCTTTAAAACTAAACAAAATGATCATGATCTTTAGCTTGTATTACGAACCTTATTATGTTAGGTTTTTATGGTCTAGCAATATATCACATTTTATGAAACTTGGATTGAAATATGTAGCCATAACATATAGGCTCGATGAACAGCAATGGGATCAACCTCGCTAGAAAAGTACCCTGGGCTTTCACCCTTTGGTGTCAACTATCAAATTGGCGTAGCGGTATATTATCTTGTCCCTTAACCCCCAAGTCATCAGATCAAATCACCACCGCCCCTTTATTCTATGATTTTATTTTAATAAATCCTTTTCCTTTGCTGGATACTACTCTCCTCCTCCAAGAGGCTTGACTTCTACCCTTCACCTGAGACAAGACAAGAAGATCCTGGATTTCTCTTCATGCGATGATGAGAGACTGTGTTGCTTCATATTGCATTCTCCTAGCACAAATTTTGATCCTGGATTAGAGACTGTGTTGCTTCATATTGCATTCTCCTAGCACAAATTTTAGATGCCTAACGAAGCGACGGAACACACGTGTTTCTAGAAAGGAGATAGAGGAGGGCCTAGACTCAACAAAAACTCACATGGACTAACCCAATGAGATTAAACTAATCCCTAAGCCCGTGTACACCCGTGACTTGATTTAATCTCAGCCCTTGAATCTACATCCAGCCCAATACAAGTTAGTCCTCTGGCCTTGATAGCACCACATCAGGCCCAACACATGGCCCACAAGTCCGTGGTGTAGTCAAGCTGATCTATGTCGTGCCCACAAGCACTGCCACTTGTTGCCCAGTCAACATAGCCAAGCTACTTTTTAATTTTTAAATTTTTTTTTGTAATATTAGCCTAGTTGATTTATATCATGCTTGATTTATTTGTGTCATGCATATCTAACTCATGAAAACTCTTTCTGCACTACGGGCGGTGCAGAAAATCTCAAACCGCCGTGCTTATTAGTTCGCACCAAGGGCCGCCTATTTGAAAAGACTGCATGCACGGCGGGCCCTCGTGCGGACCAATGAGCGCGGGTGGTGCAGAATTTTCTGCACCACCAGCGATGTAGAAATTTTTTTTTTTGACTCATTTATGTTGTCGGAAAAGTCCTCTTGTACCATGCAGTGATTGGCCACATGCGCGTGCAACCATGCGTACAGTGCAAGAAAAATATTTTTGTCCTTGAGCATGCACGGCCTTATGCGCATGGAGCCAATCACCACGTTCATTTTGCGCACTTTTCGCACCGTGTGCATGGTGCATAAAGAATGATCCTTATGCTGTCATATCAGCCCAGCCCATGGGCCAGCAGGAGCGAAGCTAACACGACTTAGAGGGTTGTGTGGTTCCTAGCCTGGAATGGCTACTGTAATGGCCATGCATGATCTGTTGGAATATTAAACTTGTTTTAATGCACTCTTGAAAACAACCAAAGACTTCATGGGAGAAAGGAAGAGCCATTCTTGAAAAAACCAAAGGCTTCATGGGAGAAAGGAAGAGTCACTCTTGAAAAGACCAAAGGCTTCATGGGAGAAAGGAAGAGTCATTTTAAAAAGACAAGATAGTTCATAAATTTAAAATTGACTCTTAGTATTTTATAATTGACTCTTAATTTTCTGCAAATGTCTTTTAGTTTTTCTATACATGTATTAAATAGTGGCATATGAAAGGACATCTAGATGTGTATAAATATGGAAGGTGTTTGCCCATGAAATGTAGAGAATTAGAAGTAGAAGAAGATGATGATGATGTTGAAAATAGAGAGAAACCCAAAAGTTGTATTCCCTCTAAAATAGAGTATCATTTTTTTATTGAAATAATCCTTCATTTTTGTCAATCTTGTGTGCCCACCTTGTTTCCAACAAGTGGTATCAGAGCCTTGTTTTTTTTTTTTTTTGAGAGGATCAATCTTGAGGGAGATGGCCAACGATGGTGTGCATATTCAAGTTCCCAAGCTTACTAAGGAGAACTATGGAATTGGTGTATCCAAATGAAGTCCTTATTTGGCTCACAAGATCTATGAGAAATTGTTCAAGATGGCTACACCGAGCCTACAGCAGAGCAAGAAGGAGGGTACAATTAAGCACAAAAAGATACTTTAAGGGGCTTAAGAAGAAGAGACAAAAAGCTTTGTTCCAATTATATCAAGCTTTAGATGAGGTGACATTTGAGAGAATTGCTGAAGCAACCTCTGCAAATCAAGCTTGGGATACTCTCTCTACTATCTTTAAAGGAGAAGAAAAGGTGAAGCGAATCCGGCTTCAACAATTGCGAGGAGAATTTGAAGTCACCACCATGAAGGAGACGGAAAATATATTTAACTACTTCTCTCGGATATTGGTTATTATAAACCAATTGAAGAGAAATGGAGAGAAGGTAGAAGATGTTCGAGTGGTGGAGAAGATACTTCGGTCTTTAACACCGAGGTTTGAGCATGTTGTTGTCGCCATTGAAGAAGCTAATGATGTTGATACACTCTCCATCAATGCGTTGATGGGCAAACTTCAAATTCATGAACAAAAGATGCAAAAGAAAAATGAAGCACATAATACAGAGCAAATACTTCAATCCAAGGTGGAGGCAAAAGATCAAAAAGAGAAAGATCAAGGGCTTCAATTGGCATATAGTAACAAAAGAGATGACGGCAACAACTATCGTGGTGGCCGTGGTGGCAGAAGCAACTATCGTGGTCGTGGTCGAAGCCATGGCTGTGGTCAAAGAAGCTATAATGATGGAGGAGGCCAAAGCTCAAATTTTAACAATGAAAGAGGTGGCAGAAGAGGTGGACGTGGACGAGGTAGAAGATCAATTGGAGGTCGTAACCAATCAAGATCCAATGTTCAATGCTATAATTGTCAAAAATATGGATACTATAGCTATGAGTGTTGGAACAATAAGCAAGGCAACAACATTGAATCCAACAACCAAGAAAGAGAACCGACACTTCTTTTGTCATGCCAAGAAGATGGAGGCTTGAAGAATATATGGTTTCTTGACTCAGGAGCCTCAAACCATATGTGTGAAAGAAAAGAGCTATTTGTGGAATTGCAGAAGGGGAGTTTTGTGATGTGAAGTTTGGGGATCTCTCCAAAGCTCCTATCAAAGGAAGAGGTAAAATCATGATTTGGTAAAAGAATGGTAAACCTGATTTCATTTCCAATGTTTATTATGTGCCAAGTTTGAAGAGTAATATTTTAAGTATTGGCCAACTGTTAGAGAAGGGTTATGCAATTCATATGGAAGGATTATCTCTAACTCTAAAAGATTGGAATGGAAAGCTGATTACTCATGTCCAGATGGCGAAGAACAGGATGTTTCCTCTTATCTTAAAGACGGAAGCACAAAATTGCTTGCAAGTGGATATCAAGGACCCTTCTTGGCTTTGGCATCTCAGGTTTGGACATTTAAATTTTGGAAGTTTGAAATTACTATCTAATAAGGGAATGGTGAAAGGTCTTCCACATATAAATTATCCAAATGAAGTTTGTGAGAAGTGCACACTAGCTAAGCATGCAAGAGCTCCCTTCAAAAGTAGAAAATCTTGGAAAGCAACAAGACCATTACAACTAGTGCATACTGATATATGTGGACCTCTTCCAGAATCTTGTGGTGGTAACAAATATTTTATAACATTTGTTGATGACTTTAGTAGAAAGTTGTGGGTTTATTTTCTTAAAGAAAAGTCGGCTGCACTCTTTATGTTTAAATATTTCAAACCTTGGTTGAAAAAGAAAGTAACAATAAAGTGCAGATTTTGAGATCCGATAGAGGTGGAGAATATATGTCAAATGCTTTTAGAAGCTATTGTGATGAAGAAGGAGTTCGATATCAATTCACCACTCCGTACTCTCCACAACAAAATGGAGTGGCCGAGAGGAAGAACCGGACCATTCTTGACATGACTAGAAGCATGTTGAAAGAGAAGAACCTTTCCGAGCATTTTTGGGCTGAAGGGGTAGCATGCGCAGCATATCTTATCAACCGAAGCCCAACAAAAGCCATCAAAGGTATGACACCAGAAGAAGCTTGGAGTGGCTACAAACCAGGAGTAAGCCATATGAAGATTTTTGGGTGTATTGCCTATGCCCAAGTACCACAAGAGAAGAGGAAGAAGCTTGATGATCGAAGCCAAAAATGCATTTTCATAGGATATAGTGAGCAATCCAAAGCCTACAAATTATATAATCCAATGACAAATAAGGTCATCATCAGTCGGGATGTGATTTTCAATGAAGATGGAGTATGGGATTGGAATGGCAAAGATTCTCATATCAAATATATAACACCTTACAATGAAGCTGAGGAGAATACAAATGAGGAAGCTACTCAATCAATCTTGTCACCAGCAAGATCATCTTCATCACCACAAGTTACACCGACTTCCTCAAGAAGTTCTATAAGCCCTGAAGAGTCAACAAGAAAGTTTAGAAGTATTAGTGATCTTTATGATGAAACAGAAGAAGTTGAACAAGTTGATTTATATTGTTTATTTGCTGATATTGAACCTCTAACATTTGATGAAGCTATGCAGAAAGTTGAATGGAGAAAGCAATGAAGGAGGAGATTCTTTCCATAGAAAAGAATAATACTTGGGAGTTGACTTCACTTCCAAAAGGACAAAAGGCGATAGGTGTCAAATGGGTGTATAAAGTGAAGCGCACTGCTAATGAAGAGGTAGAAAAATACAAAGCTCGTTTGGTTGCCAAAGGCTACAAGCAAAAGAAAGGGCTCGATTATGATAAAGTTTTCGCGCCTGTAGCCCATTTTGATTCAATAAAGCTCATTTTCTCACTTGCATCTCATCACAAGTGGAAAATATATCAAATGGATGTAAAGTCGGCATTTCTCAATGGCTACCTTGAAGAAGAAGTCTATATTGAGCAACCTGAGGGCTATATCATAAAGGCATGGAAGATAAAGTGTACAAGTTACACAAAGCTTTGTATGGATTAAAGCAAGCACCGAGAGCTTGGAATGCTCGAATTGATCACTATCTTCAAGATTGTGGTTTCAACAAATGCTCCTATGAACATGCTATTTATGTAAAGAAAAAAGGAGATGACATTTTAATTATATGTCTATATGTGGATGACTTACTTGTGATAGGTAATTGCATGGAAATGATATATGGGTTCAAAGCAACCATGAGCAAGGAGTTCGAAATGACGGGAGGAGACTTGATGTCTTATTTTCTTGGCATTGAAGTAAGGCAAAGTGAAGATGGCATCTTTATTTCTCAAGAAAGTTATGCTAGAAATATTCTACAAAAATTCAAAATGGAGAGCTGCAAAGAAGTAAACACCCCAGTTGCTTATGGAGCCAAGCTTAGTAAAGAAGGAGAAGGAAAGGAGGTGAACTCATCTCTCTTCAAAAGCCTTGTTGGAAGTCTTCGTTATCTTACTATAAGCCGACCTGATATTGTCTATGGAGTTGGTTTGATTAGTAGATATATGGAACATCCAAAGGAGTCATACTGGATGGCAGCAAAAAGGATTCTAAGATACCTCAAAGGAACTCTTGATCATGGTATGTTTTATACTCATTCCAGTGATGCAAGTTTAATTGGTTTTTCTGATAGTGATTGGGGAGGAGATCTTGATGAACGAAAAAGCACTTCTGGTTATATCTTTTATTTTGGTGCTAATGCTTTTTCTTGGAGCTCAAAGAAACAATCCATTGTTGCATTATCTACATGTGAGGCAGAGTATGTTGCAGCAGCATCATGTGCTTGTGAGGCCATATGGTTGCGCAACTTATTGAAAGAATTGAGTCATTCACAAAAGGAGCCTGTGAAGATATATGTTGATAATAAGTCTGCTATTGAACTAGCTAAGAATCCAGTTCAACATGGAAGAAGCAAACACATTGACACAAGATTTCATTTTCTTCGTGATCAAGTTAAGAAAGGTATTGTGAAGGTTGTGTATTGTAAATCAAATGAGCAAATTGCTGATATATTTACAAAATCACTCAAAGGTGAAGATTTTCAAAAGCTGAGAAAGATGCTTGGAGTCATGGCACCAAGAAAAAACAAGTTTACGGAGGAAATGTTGGAATATTAAACTTGTTTTAATGCACTCTTGAAAACAACCAAAGACTTCATGGGAGAAAGGAAGAGCCATTCTTGAAAAGACCAAAGACTTCATGGGAGAAAGGAAGAGTCACTCTTGAAAAGACCAAAGGCTTCATGGGAGAAAGGAAGAGTCACTCTTGAAAAGACCAAAGGCTTCATGGGAGAAAGGAAGAGTCATTTTAAAAAGACAAGATAGTTCATAAATTTAAAATTGACTCTTAGTATTTTATAATTGACTCTTAATTTTCTGCAAATATCTTTTAGTTTTTCTATACATGTATTAAATAGTGGCATATGAAAGGACATCTAGATGTGTATAAATATGGAAGGTGTTTGCCCATGAAATTATGTAGAGAATTAGAAGTAGAAGAAGATGATGATGATGTTGAAAATAGAGAGAGACCCAAAAGTTGTATTCCCTCTAAAATAGAGTATCATTTTTTATTGAAAGAATCCTCCATTTTTGTCAATCTTGTGTGCCCACCTTGTTTCCAACATGATCCACTTATTCTGGGGAAAAAACTTGTTGCATCATCCTTTGGTGTAGTAAGCGCGCATCGAGTATGCAGATTGGCCATGCACGTGTATCGCTACATGTGTCAAGATTCAATGGGTTTTGTCATATATCGCACATGCGACAGCATACACAATCGATCAATTCACGCGTTTGATGCACTTTTGCAAGTTGTTTTTTAAACCGATGTCTTTTGGCAACGGTTTTAGAAGAAGAGGATGGGAAACAAACTTTTTATAAAAATGATGTTAAAGTGAAAAATACCATTTTAAATGGTGTTTTTTACTTCCATCTTATCCCTCCCCACGGAGGCCGAGTAGAAATCGTGATTTGAAGTGGTGATTTTTGTCCATTGTAATCGCCGCTTGAAGTGGCAATTTTACTGACAGAAATCAAGTGGTGATTTCAGTGAGTAGAAATCGCCACATCAGATTTCTGCTCAGTTTGAAATTAAAGAGAAATCTTCCTGAATGGTCCATCTATCTGAAATGTCCAAACAGAAAATCAGATTTTCATTAACAATAATCTCCCCACTTTATCTTCAACATGTTAAACCGACAAGGAGATGTTCTCTGATGAAAATAAATTCCATAATTCACATTTGCTTTCTAGGTCAATGATGCAGGGAAGCAACTTCAATATAAAGATGTCTTCAAAACCAAATTATTCTTGGTGCTGACAATTCAACCAAAGGCATATCATATCTAGGACCATCCCATGATTGCCCACTCAAGATCAGAAATCCGCTGCAGCACAAGGATCATCTCAGTATCTCACTACTCAGCCATCTTCCTAAACATACCTAAGAATTTTGCAATGCTGATTAATTCCATGTCATTGCTCATCCAGAATGATATCACTGTTTCATAGATGTTTTCACATTCTCATGTACAATGATTATACCAAAATCAATCTTTATCTAATGAAGAACAAGGATCTTGTTCATTATTCCATTTTGACAATATTTCACTAGTGAATGGGCATGTAGCAGATGACCAGTTTGCTACATTCATTAGCACATTCAGAATATTTATGTCATAGGAAATTTGCAACAGACATGCAAGGGGAGAAAAAAAAATCTTGCAAACTAAATTTGAAGACAAGTTTGACAGAAGAGAATAAAATTTGAAAAACAAAAGAAAGTACCTTGAGTAGAATATGAATAGGTATTTAGAAAAGGGAATAGGATCAAAAACAATTAGTATAATGTAATATTCTCGGATCAGAAAGTATATACTTGCAAAGATTTCCAGCATTTCACTTACTTTTAACACTGTTAGAGATAAATTGGGGAGGGAAAAAAAAACAATCATGATGTTCCGTGCGACACGATCCTCAACTTCTCCCAGCTACATAAATATTTAAGAATGCATTCAGCAACTGCTACACAAAATGTTGGAGTCGCTGTAATGAAATATATATCTCATGAGACCAAACAATGCCCAATAATGAGCTGAAAACACAACTCAATGTTATTTGCATAATAATATTTGTATCTCCTAAGTAGAAAGATTCTGGTTGAAGTCTTAAAATTTGCTGTCGGTCAAGTTTCGGCAGCTCATAGCAAATGCTTTAGAGAGACAGATTCTATTGTTGGGAGTAGTAGGATATCAAGGAGGGTTTAGGTCTATTCTCAGGGAAAGAAATCTGAATATATATCACTGATTGGCTGAATCAGTTATCTCAAGAGAATTTTAATTAAGGAAGGTTAGACAGTGAGAGATTAAATAAGTGCTCCACTAGTCAAGGTCTCACCTTAGGGTCCTCCAAAATTAAGTCTACATTGTGTTTCCAATAAGCAGAGAGAAGAATATAAATATATCATAGTGAAGAGGCTTGCATCTATTCAATTTATATTAGCTCTTCCTATTTACCAGATAATTTATTCTTGTAGTGTTTGGTATTCTCCTAAAACATCTACAACATTACAATAAAATCGATAAGCCTGGACAGAATTTGTAGAGGAAGAAAATAACACAGGAGGTGAAATAGGGTGCAACATTTCCTAGATATAGTTTTGAAGCATGTCTCGGTAGGATCTTGCAAATTATTTCCTATGTTCTTCTGAATAAAAATTCATAAATACTTGCAAATTACTCTCACTAATATTACAGCCTGCAATGTTGAATATCGCAACAGCTAGATAGCAAATGAAACTGAATGTTATAGTGATATATATTCAAGCTGCCCATATTTGAACCTGTCCCGAGATGACATCAAACAGATAGATTCAAGCTGCCCATTAACCGGAAGAAAATCAAGTAACTCTTACAAAGAAAATGCATCATCAGCACAACAATGTCCAATTTACTTAAGAGTACATAAATTTATGATCTTGAAGGTCCAACAATTACATTAGGACAACGGCATCTAGAATGACCCATTTGCCTACAATAGAACATCGACTTATTCTTCTAGGCTAAACCTCATCCATTTCATTAGGGATCCGGGTTGACTTTGACTTTCCTTTTTTCTTCGGCCTGAGACGATCCCGATCAGGTATGCACATGAATGGTGTCTCCATCCAGTAATCCATAATGAACATAAACTTGAGAAATATCTCATCTAATTGAATTTCATATTACAAGATGACATACCCGTTGATCACTATCATCTAACATGTCCAACTGGTTCCTATAAGCATGTAGTGTATGAGTTGAAACATTTTTTAAGTTATATTTTACATACCATCTATACCCCCATGGTACATCTAAGTGCCAATCATTATCGGCATCGAAAGGTCTAGCCTCCGAAGTCTCGAGTCTCATTGAATGAAAAATGAGAAATCGTTTTCATGCCCAAATCTGCATGTTCGAATAATTTAAAATGTTTTTGACAATAAAAATAACGATCTCAAACATAAGAATACAGTGTTTACTTGTAACAAGGGGAGGTATCCTCTGATGTCTGACTGGATAGGGCTCGTTGCACGACATAGTGCTCTATATAAACCAGCAAGTATAGCCGATCCCCAACTAAGAGCAACAACTAAGAGCAACAAATGCCTTCAAGTCTTTTAGAAATGGCATGTACATCAACTTCACTAGATTACTAGAGGTATTCAAAAGAATAACTCCATCAATGATTCGAAGTTGTCCCCTCACAAACTGCTGGACAACCTCATCATCCGCATCTTCGTCCAAGTGAAGGTCGTGATAGAATTGATCGAAGAATGCTAAACAAAAACGGCCTTTCGAAAATGTGTCGACGGGAGGTTCAACACCAAATAACTTTCCAAATATAGCCTGTTACTGCTGGATAGTATAGCGCGGATCTAACCCAGTAACTGCGGATCCATCAATCTGGAGGCCACTCATCCTGTAGTGTAATAGTCGCCTCGCCAAAAGGAAGATAAAATGTATGGGTCTCTTGTCGTCATCTCTCAACAAGCGTAGAAATAAGACCAACATCCAGTCGAATTTGGCCTATCCGATATATGCCAAACATAACAACATGATCTAAGTAGTACTGCACTCGTGGATGTAATATGCTCGGTGTCTCTTTCTATATATGTGTGTCATGCCGACGGCATCTGAGCATCGGTAACTCCTACAAAAATTTTGCAATGATACGTCAACATTCACATAAACACATGACAACTAATTAAGGACAGTCGATCAATAATACATACCTCTCCCTCAAATATGTTGGTTGATCTATGCAATCGTTGCAAAGTGAGAATACTAGGATCACAAAGCCCTGAATTTAAAACATTATGAGCCATGTCTTGATAATCTGACAAAACAAGTTAAAAGAATTATAACCTATCTGGTGATCAAACAAACTTCATTCTATTATATTCAAAGAACAAGAGGAAGTGACATATATTTGGCTGGGCCAGGTTAAGATCCCTCAAACCAAAATTGGGGTGGTCTGGTTTGCAAACCTTTGACCTGAAGCTAACTCAAATTGAAATCTGGTTGGCAATTTCCACATCAATCTAACCCATGTAGGTACATACTGGCTCCACCTGATTCAAATTATCAGTTGGGTCAGTCTGTATTTGGATGAATCAATCCAGTGCACTTGAGGCCTATAATCTCTAATGATAAGCTTATCAACCCTCAAATTCAACATGCAGCAATATTGATACCTGATCTGTTTCCATTTCTTTTCTTCATCTTTTAATTGTGCACTTCTCAATCATATGAATGGCCCTTTGTTTAGATTCTCTGAGCTGTCTTGTGGGTTACAAGTAAATAATCCTACATAAGCGTAAGTTTGATGGATGTCATGTTCTTGCAGTGGTTATTAAAATTGTAGATTGGAATGCTTAGATTTGTATATCTGGTGGAAGTAGGTAAATTGACAATATTTCTTCATTTTACTGACAAATGTCTCAGATAAGTGGTGATAGGAATTCTTTGGAGTTATATTTTGGTGGAAAGGATTATATGCTGCCTAAGATTTTAATTTGTTGAGTTACTGTGCCTTTCCTGACTTAGATGTTAACCTTAAGTCTCAGGTCATGCAGTGATCTCACTGCACCCAAGAAGCCTCCCTACACCTCATCCGTTAATGTTCATGTGTCCCATTTCATCTTTTGGTCGCAAAGCTGGTGATGCTTCATATGCGTTGTATTTCATGAATCATGACTACATTATGAGCCAATCCATTTTCAGTTTTTTTATTGTTGGAAGCCAATCCATTTTCAGTCTACTAAGGAAGGCATGTGAATCTCTACCTAGAAGGGACTGAGGGCGGAGCCCACGCAACAATGGCTAGACTGACTCGTCAAGGAAGAATGGCTTGGCTCTCAGGCCGAAGATGCGAACGTCCGGACGGAGGGTGTCATAAGCGACTCGAGCCGAAGACGAGGATGGATCACGGAGGAGGTAGGCGATGGAGTGGGGTCTTGGGAGCAATGTCGGGGCTCCTGGGAGCATGGGACTGGGGTTTCACAAGGAGCAATGTTGGGTGGGAGGGGAATGTTGGGTGGGTGCAGGGGGCTGGGTAACCAGTAATGTCAAGTGGGAGCAGGGGCCTGGGTAACAAGGTTATAAAGCTAAAAAATTGTCACTTCAAATGATGATTTTGATGGACTGAAATTGCTACTTGGAGTGGCGATTTTAGTAAAAATAAAATCGCCACTTGAAGTGGCGATTTTACCTCTGAAATCGTCACTCCAAGTAAAGATTTCAATCCACCGAAATTGCCACTCAATTTCTAATCAGGCCTCCGCGACGCCAGCAGAATCTTTCCGCTGATGGGGCAAAGCGGGGAGGATGAGGTGGGAGTGAAAAATACCATTTCAAATGTTATTTTTCACTTTAACGCTATTTTTATAAAAAATTTTATTTTCCATCCTCTTCTTTTAAAACCGGTGCCAAAAGACACCGGTTTAAAAAACGACTCCACTTTGGCTGCATGAAAGGATGGTGCAGTGCTTTTCATATTCTGGGTTGGGATGGGCTATTAAATGAGTTAGGCAGGCTCTTTGACACCTCTAGGATGTGATGTATCGAAGTGTGCTCACTTCTAAAGACCAGTGAAATGATTGACAAGCATTGGCACTAGGAATAGAAAGCTTGGTTGATGGGATTCGGCAATAGGGACTAGAGTGGTTGGCATAGGTAAAATCTCAATCAAACTCCATTTCTAAAATCTGAAGCATCCATATCATTGATCCTAAACACCACCACCTCAATCTGCTGATAGAAAATAAGAGCTCTGAAAGGAAAAAATGGGACTAGCTATATATATTATTCCAAGAAACAAATAGTGCAGCAAGGCATCCATAAATATAATGAGAATTCAATTCTTTTACATCCCTTACATTTACAGGGCCTCACCATGCTCTCGAGCCACAAAATTTGAGAGCATAGCCCGGCTTCAATTCAAACATGTCAGAGAAGATTCCCAGTCGATGATTATTTTTGTGACAGAAGAAGATTCCTCGGTTGTTGCCACCAAACCAGCAGCCATGGCTGCATCTGAATCCTGCAAACTCTGCAAGTTTTCCCTAAAACTGCCATCCGCCATTAAATCATTTAAAATGCACGACGTGAACGTCCAAGCAAAGACTTGATAGCTTCCATCAAAGTAGATAACATTCTCATCAATTATATAGACTGAAAGTAAAATAAAATACAGTTTGCAAATTGCAACAGTTGTTAAATTTGAAAGGTTGAACATGTTTAAATGCAGCATCTTCAAAACAGATCAAAATCCATCTGAGTTGCTAAACAAAGAAAAGAAAGTTGGAATCAGGTAAACCAGGAGACAAAGTCTATGTTGCCACAATCTTATCACCAAAATGATGGATGTTTGTTAAAAGTCAAACGTTGGGCCTATCACTTTTGTTACATGTTCCAAGGGAATTAGTTGAAGATAATCAGTTGCCACAAACGCATTCTCCATTTAATTCATATTTTAGACTCCTGTTGCCTAATCATACAGGCTTTGCAACGAAAAAAGAAAAGAATATCAATTTATAATGAACGTAAAGATGTCTCCCATGGATGCAAAATTTGTGCATCTTTCAATGCTCATACTATGAGAGTGTTTTCTCATTGATTACAGACAGTATAGACTTTGAGATTGCAATTGATAAGCAAGTTAAAATACTACAAAATTATATATGGTTAAATCATGTAATTCAAACAATTGACTGATGGCAGATAAACTGAAATTACCTTTAAAAGTGTGTTGTTATGCCTCCAAAAAACAATTAGCAGCTGGCCTAAACCCATGTAACTATGGCACCTCCTTCATGTGTGTCCAAGGGCAAATTTCGAGGATACTTTCAACCAAAGTCCTTCCAAAGAAACAAAATAATAGAGTGATTTCTGTTAAAAAAATTAAATACAAATACCACAATCTGAAATATGTTTTTAAATTTCACCTCAGCAGAAGGCAGTCATTCCATGAGTTTCTTTGTAAATCGGTGCCAAGTTGATGATACTCAAGGGGTCTCGACTTAAATTGAGATGCTTACTATTGGAAGAGCGTAATGTTACACAAATAGCTAGTTATTTTGAAAGCTGTTGGAATAATCATCACAGTGGTTTGGACGCAGAGGCCTTCTTGAATACAACAAATTAAGCAACAGACAACTGCTGATACTAAAATAAAAGTATTTTGAATAAGAACTTGAGATCACCTTTGTGTAAATCAAATTAAAAATTAAATGCAATGGCCTTCTCCACAAGGCTAGCCTTGTAATCATCAATTGAACTATCTGCCTTATGTTTAATTTTTAAGATCCACTTGTTAATGGTCTTGCACCTAAGAGGAAGGACAGCTAACTCCGATACATCATTCTTACCCATCAAACTGATCTCATCCATTATGACATCCATCCAATTCTTAGAAGTAAGTGAATTAATAGTTTCTCATAAGAAGCTGGCAGATCAAGAAAGGATACTCCTTTAATCTCAAATTGATGATAGGAATCTGTTTCTCATTTGCTTCTATGAGGCTATGGATTTTAAGAATCTTCTAGTGGTATACTTCCACCGATTGGAATATTTTCACTAGTTATAAGATCACTTACTTGCTGAGGCTCTCTATGTCCTTAAGACAATTTCGTCCCGCAATGGTGCTCACGGTCAGTATGACGATTGTCTCCAGGATACAACAGTCTCCTTTTGATGAAAGCAGCACTACAATTCACCAAAATTCGAACCAAGAATGCAACTCTCTTTTCAATTATGTTCTTAAGAAAAAGGCGTCTTCTTAAGGTTCTTGTAACTCATATAGTGTAAAATCCCTCTTTACTTTACTAATGCTTAAGAAATCCTCCTTTAGGAAATCCACATTGTAAGACTCTAGTTCAATCATTCCTCTATCAAGATATTTATTATACATCACATAGTCCTTAGAGCGATTTGAATATCTTATAAAGACATATTTATATGCTTTAGGGCCCAATTTTTCATATTTATGAGAAGGATTATAAATATATTCTGCTGATCCCTATGGGCACAAGCATTCCAAATCATTGTCATTCCATAATTCATAGAGAGTAAAAACTGACTTAGAAGGTACCCAGTTAAAATTATTGGCAACAGTCAAAATTATATCTCCAAAAGCTTATAGAAAGGTTGGCATATGCCATCATTGAACTAATCATTTTAAGAGTGTACGATTTCTTCTTTCTGCAATACCATTTTATTGCATAGTACCAAAAATCATTAATTTGATGTGTATCCCGTTTTTCTCACACAATTCCTTAAATTAATTAGATAGATACTCTTGGTCTCTATCAATGCAGAGAACTTTTATGCTCCTTTCTTTTTGAGTCTCAACTTCAGTTAAGAAGTAATTGAAAAAATCCAAGAATTTTGACCGGTGAGACAATAAATATACTAAACTATACCGCAAGTAATCATATATAAAAGTAAGGAAATGAGAGGCGTCAGGCATGCCCTCACACTTATAGATTTGCAGATATTCAAATGCATTAATTCTAATAACTAAGATGCCCTGATAGCCTTTCCAAAAGGTTTTCTGTAGGCTTTTTCTACTAAACATGGTTCCCACATAAGCAGGTAGGTAGGTTGATTTTGATGAGAGATCCTAATAGACGTTCCTTAGCTAATCTAGACATTCTATCTTGTCCTTTGTGACCCAATCTTAATGCCATTACATAGAATCAGATATAACATCCAAAGAAGACATAACCAAAGAAGCAAAATAATTATTTAAAACCAAAACCATTACAAAAAGAATTATTGTTCAAATGACCATAGCCATAAAAGTTCCTACCCAAATGAATAGCTAACTCGGTTTTTTTAAAATGAAAAGGAAAACCTAAGTCTAAAAATGCTAGAACTTAAAGTAGATTACATCGAATACTAGATGCATACAGCAAATCGTGCAATAATAGACATCCTCAGTTGATAAGTGTCACCTCTTTTTATGTGCTATTACCCATAGTGACATAGTAGCTACTTGCTAATACTCGACAATAATTTACATATACTGCTTGATCTTAAGTTACATGTTTTGTTGTTCCTAAGTTTACAATCGAATGAGAGAAAAGATGAGCAACAAATATACGTGAACATACATAAATAGAGAGAGGATAAGGATATAGATTTACCTTCTTCGGCTTAGTACAACTACGAGCAAAGTGATTGACCAATATTTTGGTAGTAATAGCACTTGACCTTATTCAAGTTTTTCTTACCATGCTTGACTCTACGGTGCTTGGCTATGCCACCATCATTGGGTGCTAGATTTCTTAAATTTTTGTGATCCGCTCTCTATTTTTGTTCCTTGCACATAGGCCTATTTCCTTTGCGCTATGCAGCTTGAGCAATTAGTGCTACACTATAATTTGCATCTCTTCACTCCGTTTCAAGCTCGAGATAGTGTACAATATCCTTGAAGGTCTTAATACCCTCATTATGGGTCAGCACTAGTTTCACTTGAATCTAAGAGGATTCAAAAGTGACCTAATAATAATTTGAACTTATTATTCATCAGTAAAATTATTACCAGTAGCTTTCAATTTTCTAATCATTGAAAACATCACTCTAAGTTGCTCCACCATGGAATGTTTTGGGTCTAGCATATACTGATTGAATATTAAATTTAGGGCTCATAACTTAGTTGCTATTGTGCCTTCGTATTTCAACTTAAGCTATTCTCATATTTTTTTGGTAGTCTGAAAGTTCTTAAATGCTCCAATTTCTTAGATATTTTCAACTTAAGCTTGTGGGTGCATCATGATGCACAGGGGTTGCCGTGCTCGATTGTGGCTTATTGTTTGATACCTTTGTTGGTTAATATATAGAGAATGTAGGGCAAACAAAATACATCTTTAAAACTGAACAAAAAGATCATGATCTTTAGCTTGTATTATGAACCTTATTGTGTTAGGTTTTTATGGTCTAGCAATATATCACATTTTATGAAACTTGGATTGAAATATATATCATAAAATATAGGAAATTGAGCTAGTTGATTGGTCATGATAATCTTTATTAAGGCTCATAAGCCTGGTTCACCCATGTAGGGATGCATAAAACTAGCATATAGTTAGAAATATAGTTGGAGTCCTATGATAAATGAGACTCATGTCAAGAAATCTATACATACTAGATTTAGGTGTCTATCTTCTTACAACTACAAAATAATAAAGTAGCTCCCATTCAAGTTCATGTTTGAAAAGAAGGGCCTGACCTTCTTTGATAGAAAGTTTCTATATCATTGAGATTCTTTAGTGTTAATAAGTACGTTGCAAAATGTATTTTGCTATACTATGAATTATCATGATCAATGCTGGTAATATAGTTTAAACTCTTAAACAATAGTGGGAACCCTTAAGAAATAATCACTTACAAATTCAAAAACTTTCATCAACAATATAATGATTTCACAATGAAGACTGGAGCTTCAGACTGGTTAACTTATTAGATCCTTGAACTCACTTTTTAACTTACACTACTTTTGAGGAGGACACTCCTATAATTCTTGGGAATATACTCTCATCCAAAGTTTATTTGAAAAAAATGAGGGCCTATGCATCATGATCCCTTTTATTATTATATTTGGGTTATAGTTAGTTAATTTTGTGCATCATGTTCATTGAAACTACTTTATACCAAAATACATCCATCCTGAGAGATAAATAGAGCTTCCAATTTTTTTTTTCCAAACTTAACCATTTTCACCTGATCTCTATCTTAGATATCCTGATGCACATCATTTCTTTGATCTCTTGACACTGGGCTTTTTAATTTTGTAATGCCTGGCTTGCCCTAATCCAGATTTGATACAAATCATTGTTGGGTTTTTTAATAAGATAGATGAGGGTAACAGGATAATGGAAAATAAGTAATATAGGGAATTGAAAAATGAAAAACTTTTATTTCTTTCTTTCATGGAATGTTAACTTTTCACATCTGATGTCTAATTAAAGAAGAGGCTTCCTAAAATCTATTTGCCTAATAAATAGGCGTGTCCATTTCCTCTATCTAAGGAAAAAATATAAGAAAAAATAGCAATCATCCCTATCTAAGGAATATATTAAAAAATTTTAGAGCTAATTTTAATTAATTCTAATTCTTTCTGAAGATGAAATTAGTTCTAACTCTTCTCAACTTCTATATTAACTTTGTCTTTATCACGTTGTTTAGTTTCTTACAAGTTGAAAGATGTGTCCTATATAAGATTTACACTAAAAGAAGTTTTCTTGCTTAGCCTATTTCAAACAACAACAATTCTCCACATCAATAGGATGTGGTAATCCCTTGAGGATGGTTATTTAATATAACACACACATATAAAATCTATATAATCCTTAGATTCTTTCATGGAACTTGAAAAGTAATCAATTTTTGAAAAAAAAATTAAAAGAGCATAGACATCATGTAGGAAAGTTGTGATCTCTGAAAGTTTTGATATGTATTTTGATTTGATGTAGTAGTTCTTGCTACAAATCCCTATCATACCTAGTTTAGATAACCAAATCAATCTATAGCATCCTCTTGTATGACAATTTGCTATAAATATGTACATTTAATAATAAATATATAATAAATATACAGGGGACATAAATCGTTATTGAAACTTTGTCTCACTAGTTAAGGGGATATTAACCATAATAGAGCTAAGAGTCTGAGTATGGTTTCGTACACAATTTGAAAGGATTTTTAAATTTTAGAACTAGTATTCCACCTACTTGCTTTCATAAAATGTCGCTCCTTGCTCATCCATGGACAATTATTGTATATAACTTTTAGCACAAGCCGTAAAATTATCACACTAAATAAACTTGTTTTTTTTCACATTGCAAAAAAAAAAACAACTAAAATAATTATTTTATTCATTGAAAGAATAAATAAATCAAACCCTTTGAATCAAAATCAAGGACTAGTATAATTCACTAGGTGTGGTAAAGTAAAATAGTTCATAGCATAAGGATACAAACTTTATATATGGAAGACTGACTCATATTTTAATATAAAAGTTTTTAAGCCTCATCCAACTTGAGCCAAATAGAAATCAAAAGGGACAATCGTGATTGGTGGCAAGGAAATAAAGATTTAATTTTTTAAGAAAGGAAAAGAGAATATTAATAATTTTTTGTGATATGGCTTAACAAAATAGATCTTTTCATTAACTATTTCATCACAATTTTATGTAGTGTAAATTCATTATCGACCTAGCCAGCAATGAATGCAATCATAACTTGGGACTAACATATCAGGACCAAGCTCAAACAATAGTCTTCTACTCCTAACAAAAGGCCAATCTATAATGCATATAGCCCATGAGCCTCTGAAGTCTAAAGGGTACTACATTTCACTCCACTTGTATAGTTTTGGCATTATGGTAATTAATATTGATGTATACATAGAAAATTGATATATACAAATAGATGATGAACTCCTTCAAGGGCCAGACTTGTATGGTTCAAGTGCTTATCACATAGGACCAACTAGTTATTTTGACAACCTTGAAACTATACAAAAATGCTTCTATTCATGTTTATGCATCAAGAGTAAATATAAGGATTGGTTCAATTTTGAAGTCCAATGCATAAGAATTCTAAACCCTCCTCTTTTGACTTGTTTTGTTTGATCTATAGCAAAAAGGAGAAATCACTTTAGATGTATGTTACTGTGATATATTTCATTTACTACTTTTTCTTTGGCATTTTATCTTCAATATATTCATCATTTCTTAAGATGAAAACATGCATCATTGTCTAGTCTCATGTTCTCCACTTAATCTAAACCTGAATATTAACACTATTACCTTTCACCATTTGCATGTGGGTACATTACTCTAAATTGAAAGATTGCCATTTTACTTTCTTACTTTGTTGTTATGATGCTTATGCAGCCTATATTTTTCATAAAACATTTGTCTTTGTTTCTTCCCAAGGCAATGATTTTTTTTAAAACTTTCATTGATTTCATTGCAAAATTCCATGGTTATACATTTCATAGTTAATCAAAATTTCAATAAGCACTTTGACCAACAATCACAGTTTGTAAACTTCAAAATATGGCTAGACTTGAGAAACAAACTCATAAGCAATGACTTCTTTCACTTTGTAGTTTCTGAAAGCAAAATCGAAGGCGATAAAGTTATAATGAAGATCATAGAGGTCCGTTAGTTTTGTTAATATATTCAACAGCTAAATCACATAAATTATATACCATACCCTATAGAAAGATTGTATATCAAATCAATATGTAAAAATCCCATTGATCATGGAGGTTGTTTCTTTTGTATATGTACATATACTTTATTATAAATTGTAATCCCCTAGATTTCTCAACTGCTCGTGAGAGTTATCACGAGGTCAGATGATAGACTCCAGATATTTGAATTCCAGGTATATCTTAATTGCTCGTGAGAGTTATCACGTGATCAGATGATAGACTCCAGATATTTGAATTCCAGATATATCTTAATTGCTCGTGAGAGTTATCACGTGATCAGATGATATGATAGACTCTAGATATTTAAATTTCAAGTATATCTAATTACAGAGTCCCTTGATTTAGGGACTCTGCAATGCCTATAAAAGATGGTGTAGAACCCTCCTTCCCACCATACGTGGGCGCCCCCTTCTCATCATCTCCTCGTGCGGACTTCTTCCCCAGCGTGCCTGTCTCTGGTAAGTCCTCTATCCATGCATGAGAGAGAGAAGAATTGAGAGAGAGAAGAAGTGAGAGAGAGAAAAGTAAAAAAAAAAGAAACGAATAGGAGGGAGGAGCCGGGTTACAGAACCCAGCTCTCCCCTTCCCTTCTCCGTGAATTTGGTTCAGGCCCGGCGGCGTGCCCGCCGCCTCGCCGGGCTTGAGCCCCGGCCGACGACCCCACCGGCACCGGGGGCGGCGTCCGGTGGGGTGCCGAAGAACGAAGAGATAGAGAGGAGAGCGGAGGAGGGAGGGAGACTGACGGTGAGAAAGAGTAACCGCCGGTCCGATCCTTGGTTCGGGCCCGGCGGTGTGCTCGCCGCCTCGCCGGGCCTGGGCCTTGGTCGGAGACCTCCACCGGCGCCGGGCGTGCGTCCGGTGGAGGTCCGGCCGGCCATGGTGGCCGGCCGTGCCGCCGGCGTAATCCGTAAGCCGCGGATGATTAAGAGAAAAAAAAGAGAAATTAAAGGAAGAAGGAGAGGGAGGCCGGCCACGGCGGTGGCCGGCTCTGGCCCGGCCACCGGAGGCCGGACCGCCCTGGATTGGGCCGGCAAAGTCGCCGGCGTGAATTCGAGCCGCCGCGAAGGAATAGAGAGAAGATGGGATTTAATCCAAATTGATGAAAGAGATAGAAAGGGAGAGGCTGGCCGCGGCGGCGGCTGGACCGCCTTCAATTTGGCCGGCGGCCCTGGCCGCCGGCGCAAATCTCGGCTCCTCTGTTTCTTTGAAACAGAGGAGCTGGGTTAAAAAGAATTAATGGGCCGCTGGGCCGTTGATTTTTGGGCCTGTTGGGCCGTCTCTGAGCCCAGTTTGAGCAGCGTTTTGGGCCTTGTATCGGGCCGAGAATGACAAAATAAATATATGGCCCGAATCAGGATTTATTCTAGTTTTTGGGAATAATTTTATTTCCCTATTTGGGTGTATACATTGAGAGATATTCAAGCCCAAAGTTGGGCCCGTGAAGTGGTTTGGGTAGAATTTAAGAATTATTTTATAATTCAGATTTTAGAAATTTAATAATGAAAAATGATTCTGTAGGTGCCCAGGAGTCCAATTAGCTGGGTTATCAAGTGAAATTCGTGTACTGTGGTAAGTAAGTCAAGTATTATAATTTTATTAATTATTTAATTTATGAACTGTGAAATTACAGTTAAATATAATTATGTAATTTGGCAAAATCATGTTATTACTATGATAATATGTAATCATGATAATGACAGTAAAACTTTATGTGTCATCGCGTTCTCACATGACAGATTCTCACATGACAGATTATCACATTATCACATGACAGATTATCACATGACAGATGACAGATGACAGATACTGGTACCAGGACCCCTTCCTCTTAGGGGATGTTTAAGAGGGCTACACATGACAGATGACAGATTATCACTGACAGATGACAGATGACAGACACTGGTACCAGGACCCTTCCTCTTAGGGGATGTTTAAGAGGGCTACACATGATGTGTATTGTAGGGCCGTGGGACACATAAAGAAAAATAATGACAGTATAAACAATGTAATTGTTATTGAATTAAGCTAATTGATCTGATGACATGAACCTAATGATAGCCTGATAAATGAAATTTTGAAATTATATTAGGCTTACTTATTGAGTGTGAGCTCATAAAATTCTCATAATGTTTTTCAGAGCCTCAGGAATGAAGATGGATAATTGAGATAGAAGGAGTTTCTATTAAGAAGACTTAGTTTTATTATTTTGATTTAGTTCAGATTTATTTGTAGGGCAGATAGCCCAAGACTGATAATTCTGGTTTGTAACAAATCATGGATATGGAATTTGCTTTATATTGATTTATGTGATAAGTTCAAGACGCCTTGCATGCCCGGCATGCGGCGGGTTGTCACCCTAGCTCAAATTTTTGGGTCTGGGGCGTGACAGCTTTAGTGGTATCAGAGCCAGTTTATGACAGTTAGGGACATATACATGATGACACTTTAGGCAAAACACATGACATAGAGACATTATAAATTTAAAGGAATCTCAGAAATTATGCTTTGAAAGCCCTAACAATTAATGTTTACAGTGATATTAATTACAACTAATTTATCAGGAGATAAGAATGGCACGTCGCACTAGAAGTCGACAAAATGATGAGAGTTCCCAGGTTGGTAATGCTGGCCAACCAGGAGGTCTAGAAGCCACTGAAGCTGCTGCCCCTCCAATTCAGTTGGGACTGATCAGCAGCAACCCCAGACCGAGATGCTTCAGGTTCTCTCGGGTATGATGCAGTCGATGCGGGACTTGCAGCACCAGATTCTGCAGGCTTTGACTGCTCAGCCTACACACACTGCTCCGCAGACACAGCCTGCCCCTCCTATTCCACAGACTCAGCCCGACCCTACTACTCCACAGACCCAGCCTACTCCATCTCAATCCTGGGTAGGGATTGGCAGCTTTGCAGACTTCAAGAAATTTGCCCCTGCCCCTTTCTCTGGATCCACCAACCCTGTTGATGCTGAGCGGTGGGTGCGAGACATGGAGAAGGCTTTTATGGCCCATGGTAGTCAGGATATGGAGCGGATCAGATTTGCCACCTATCTTCTCCAGGGAGAAGCCTATGATTGGTGGTTAGTCGAGGAGCAGCGTCGGAATGGACAGATTATTTCTGGGGAGAGTTTAGAGAGATATTCTTTGACAAATACTTCCCCAGGAGTGTACAGAGACAGATGGAATCAGAGTTTATCAAGTTGGAGCAAAAGGATCTTTCTGTGGCCCAGTATGAAGCCGAATTCACCAGGTGGCCCGTTTTGCTCCAAATATTGTGACCAATGAAATAGCCAAGGTCACCAGATTCACTGAGGGACTGCGACCCAGACTGAGACAAGCGGTCAATGCATTTGAGCTCCTCACTTCAGTGCTGTAGTGAATAAGGCCTTGGTAATTGAGAGGATATGAATGCTGTTCAAAAGGATTGGGAGCTGCGAAAGAAGAGAAAAGGGCCTACTTCTGGTCAACCCTCTGCTCAGGCCAAGAAGAAGGGTGCACATCAGGCTCCAGCTGAACCACAGAATAAGGAAACTCGTTGCATTCATTGTGGTAACTCCCACCCTGGGAAGCCTTGCCGCAAAGTGACTGGTGCCTGCTTTGTTTGTGGAAAACTGATCACAAGATTGCTACATGTCCCTTTCGGAAGGAACATCAGCCTTCTTCAAGTCAAGGAACGAGCCAGCAACAGCAGCAGCAGCCACCGAGGACCCAGGGACGGGTCTTCAACCTCACTCAGCAGGACGCTGCCGCATCTAATTCTGTGGTGACAGGTATACCCTTTAATGTTATATCTAGTATTACAGTCTTATCTAGTGCAATGCATTGACAGTTAATTAACAGTAGGTGCAATCCTTAATGTTAAAACAAATACACTTATGACAGGAATGATTAAAGTAGGAACTGCTTACGCTCAAACTTTAATTGACCCGGGTGCTACGCATTCTTTCATATCTGATATCTATCTTGACAAGAATGCATCATTGACACCTATTCCTCTAGAGCAAGAGCTGCATATTGCGCTTCCAAATGGAGATGTTATGAAAGTTGACACAGTATGCAAATCTTGCCCAATTATCTTGGAGAATAGGAGGTTGAATGCTGATCTCATTGTCTTCCACTAAAGTTTTTCGATGTTATCCTTGGAATGGATTGGTTGGCTTCCAATCATGCTTCAGTAGACTGCTTCAGGAAGACTGTCAACTTCAAAATTCCAAGCCAGCCTGAATTCAGTTTTATTGGTGGTCATAATCACCTAGCCTCAGTGTTCATATCAGCGATGCAGGCTGGAAAGTATTTGATGAGTGGTGGTCAAGGATTTCTTGCTGTAGTCAAGGACCTTCAGCAAGAAGAGACCAAGTTGGAGGATATTCCCATAGTTCGAGAATTTCCAGATGTCTTCCCTGAGGATTTGACTAATTTACCTCCTGATCGGGAAGTCGAGTTCTCTATTGATCTAGTTCCTGGAACTGGGCCTATATCAAAGGCCCCTTACCGTATGGCCCCGGCTGAGCTAAAAGAACTGAAGGATCAACTGCAAGAGCTCCTAGATCGAGGATTTATTAGACCCAGTGCTTCTCCTTGGGGTGCTCCAGTCCTATTTGTTAAGAAGAAGGATGGCAGTCTCCGACTCTGCATTGATTACCGGGGAATCAATAAAGTAACAGTGCGAAATAAGTATCCTCTGCCAAGGATTGACGACTTGTTTGATCAACTTCAAGGAGCCCGGATATTCTCAAAGATTGATCTTAGGTCCGGGTACCATCAGCTTAAAGTCAAAGAAGGGGATGTACCAAAGACAGCATTTAGAACCAGATATGGCCACTATGAGTTCTTGGTGATGCCGTTTGGGTTAACTAATGCCCCAGCAGCATTCATGGACTTAATGAACAGAATTTTTAAACCATATCTGGATCAGTTTGTGGTGGTTTTCATTGATGATATTCTGATATATTCCAAGAGCCATAAGGAGCATGAGGACCACCTGAGAATTGTGCTACAGATTCTGCAAGAGAAGAAGCTTTATGCCAAGCTGAAGAAGTGTGAATTTTGGTTGGATCAAGTATCTTTCTTGGGTCATATAATCTCTAAAGATGGTGTATCTGTGGACCCGAAAAAGATTGAAGCTATCACTAACTGGAGCCGACCTACCAATGTGGCAGAAGTCAGAAGCTTCTTGGGATTAGCCGGGTATTACCGAAAATTTGTGGAGAATTTTTCTCGCATTGCTCTACCCCTAACTCGCTTAACCCAAAAGCGAGTGAAGTTTGACTGGACAGTGGAGTGTGAGGAAAGTTTCCAGGAGTTAAAGCAGCGCCTGGTGTCAGCTCCCATTCTTGTTCTTCCAACGGGATCTGAAGGTTTCACTATATACACTGATGCCTCTCGAAAAGGATTGGGATGTGTTTTGATGCAGAATGAAAGAGTGATAGCTTATGCCTCCAGACAACTGAAACCTTATGAGCAAAATTATCCTACTCATGACCTGGAATTGGCTGCTGTGGTTTTTGCTCTGAAGATTTGGCGGCATTATCTATATGGAGTGTCGTGTGATGTGTATACAGATCATAAGAGTTTAAAATACATTTTCACACAGAAGGAGCTGAATTTAAGGCAGAGGAGGTGGTTGGAACTATTGAAGGATTATGACCTGAATCTACAGTATCATCCTGGGAAGGCCAATGTAGTAGCTGATGCCTTGAGCAGAAATCCTCTTCTGAGTTAGCTGCTATGATTACCTCCCAGCCTCACGTATTGAGAGATCTGGAGAAGTGGGAGGTTGGTCTGAGAGTACAGCAGTCTGATGGACTTATTGCAGCACTTGTACTCCAGCCGACCTTAGTTGACAGAATCAAGTCCTCCCAGATGGAAGATCCAGAGCTACAAAGGATTAAAGAAGTGGTACAATCAGGAGTTCAGAATGAATTTTATATAATGGAAGATGGATCCCTGAAATTTGAAGGAAGACTTTGTGTGCCAAACAGTGAAGAGCTAAAGGCTGAAATTTTGAAAGAGGCTCACTACTCTCCCTATACTGTGCATCCAGGTGGCACTAAGATGTACAGAGACTTAAAGGAAAATTTTTGGTGGAAAGGCATGAAGAGGGAGATTGCTCAGTATGTGGCCAAGTGCTTGGTGTGTCAGCAAGTGAAAGCCGAGCATCAAAGGCCTGCAGGACCTCTTCAGTCTCTGATGATTCCACAGTGGAAATGGGAAAAGATTACAATGGACTTTGTGACTGGTCTGCCCAAAACTCCTAAGAGCAACGATGCAGTTTGGGTCATTGTGGACAGACTAACAAAATCAGCTCATTTCCTACCTTTCAGAGTTGGGGTCTCTAGTGAAAGATTGGCTAATTTGTATATTGAACAGATCGTGAGACTCCATGGTGTTCCGGTATCTATTGTATCAGATAGAGATACCAGGTTTGTGTCCCAGTTTTGGAAGAGCCTTCATAAGGCCATGGGAACCAAACTAAACTTCAGTACAGCCTATCATCCCCAGTCAGATGGACAATCAGAGAGGACCATACAGATTCTGGAGGACATGTTGCGAGCCTGTGTGATGGACTTGGGTGGAGCTTGGGATAACCACTTACCTTTGGTGGAGTTTGCATATAATAATAGTTACCAAGCCAGCATCCAGATGGCTCCATTTGAAGCTCTGTATGGTAGGAGGTGCAGATCTCCTATATGTTGGGATGACGTGGGGGAAAGGAAGTTGCTAGGCCCTGAGCTGATTCAGCAAACAGTAGATAAGGTGCATTTGATCAGGGAGCGTCTTCGTACAGCTCAGAGCAGGCAAAAGAGCTATGCTGATGTCAGAAGAAGGGAATTGGAATTCCAGGTTGGGGATCATGTCTTCTTAAGGGTATCACCAACCAAAGATGTGATGAGATTTGGGATTAAAGGAAAGCTGAGTCCACGTTATATTGGACCTTTTGAGATCTTGAGCAGAGTTGGAGAGGTTGCTTACAGCCTGGCACTGCCTCCGATTCTATCTGGGGTACACAATGTTTTTCATGTATCTATGCTGAGGAAGTATATCTCTGACCCCAGCCATGTCATAGCATATGAGCCTATACAGTTGAAGAAAGATTTATCATATGAGGAGCATCCTTTGCGTATCGTAGACCGCAAAGATCAAGTTCTAAGACGGCGTACCATTCCCTATGTCAAGGTGCAATGGAATAATCATTCTGAAAGGAGGCTACTTGGGAACTGGAAGAAGAAATGAAAGAAAAGTATCCACGACTATTTGTATCTTAAAATAGTTAATGATTGAAAACTGTTAACTTTAGTTGATTGTTAGTCCTTGGGACAGAAATTTGGACCTTTAATTTTCTCTAATAAAAGTTATCAATTTCGAGGCCGAAATTTTTATAAGGAGGGGAGAATGTAATCCCCTAGATTTCTCAACTGCTCGTGAGAGTTATCACGAGGTCAGATGATAGACTCCAGATATTTGAATTCCAGTATATCTTAATTGCTCGTGAGAGTTATCACGAGATCAGATGATAGACTCCAGATATTTGAATTCCAGTATATCTTAATTGCTCGTGAGAGTTATCACGTGATCAGATGATATGACTCTAGATATTTAAATTTCAAGTATATCTAATTACAGAGTCCCTTGATTTGGGGACTCTGCAATGCCTATAAAAGATGGTAGAACCCTCCTTCCCACCATACGTGGACGCCCCCTTCTCATCATCTCCTCGTGCGGACTTCTTCCCCAGCGTGCCTGTCTCTGGTAAGTCCCTGTCCATGCATGAGAGAGAGAAGATTGAGAGAGAGAAAAAAAAAAAAAAAAAAAAAAGAAACGAAGAGGAGGGAGGAGCCGGGTTACAGAACCCAGCTCTCCCCTTCCCTTCTCCGTGATTGGTTCAGGCCCGGCGGCGTGCCCGCCGCCTCGCCGGGCCTGAGCCCCGGCCGACGACCCCACCGGCACCGGGGGCGGCGTCCGGTGGGGTGCCGGAACAGAGAGAGAGAGGAGGCGGAGGAGGGAGAGAGAGACCCGCCGGTCCGATCCTTGGTTCGGGCCCGGCGGTGTGCTCCGCCTCGCCGGGCCTGGGCCTTGGTCGGAGACCTCCACCGGCGCCGGGCGTGCGTCCGGTGGAGGTCCGGCCGGCCATGGTGGCCGGCCGTGCCGCCGGCGTAATCCTAAGCCGCGGAGAAAGAGAAAGAGAGAGAAATTAAGGGAGAGAGGAGAGGGGAGGCCGGTGGCCGGCTTGGCCCGGCCACGGAGGCCGGACCGCCCAATTTGGCCGGAATTGGCGCCGGATTGAGCCGCCGCGAAGCCAAATTGATGAGAGAGAGAGGGGGAGGCTGGCCGCGGCGGCGGCCGGCCACGGTCCGGCCAACGGCGGCCGGACCGCCTTCAATTTGGCCGGCGGCGGCCCTGGCCGCCGGCGCATCTCGGCTCCTCTGTTTCTTTGAAACAGAGGAGCTGGGTTAAATTAATGGGCCGCTGGGCCGTTGATTTTTGGGCCTTGTTGGGCCGTCTCTGAGCCCAGTTTGAGCAGCGTTTTGGGCCCTGTATCGGGCCGAGAATGACAAAATAAATATATGGCCCGAATCAGGATTGATTCTAGTTTCTGGGAATAATTTTATTTCCCTATTTGGGTGTATACATTGAGAGATATTCAAGCCCAAAGTTGGGCCCGTGAAGTGGTTTGGGTAGAGTTTAAGAATTATTTTATAATTCAGATTTTAGAAATTTAATAATGAAAAATGATTCTGTAGGTTCCCAGGAGTCCAATTAGCTGGGTTATCAAGTGAAATTCGTGTACTGTGGTAAGTAAGTCAAGTATTATAATTTTATTAATTATTTAATTTGTGAACTGTGAAATTACAGTTAAATATAATTATGTTAATTTGGCAAAATCATGTTATTACTATGATAATATGTAATCATGATAATGACAGTAAAACTTTATGTGTCACCGCGGTTCTCACATGACAGATTCTCACATGACAGATTATCACATTATCACATGACAGATTATCACATGACAGATGACAGACACTGGTACCAGGACCCTTCCTCTTAGGGGATGTTTAAGAGGGCTACACACATGACAGATGACACACATGACAGATGACAGATGATGGTACCAGGACCCTTCCTCTTAGGGGATGTTTAAGAGGGCTACACATGATGTGTATGTAGGGCCGTGGGACACATAAAGAAAAATAATGACAGTATAAACAATGTAATTGTTATTGAATTAAGTTTCTAATTGATCTGATGACATGAACCTAATGATAGCCTGATAAATGAAATTTTGAAATTATATTAGGCTTACTTATTGAGTGTGAGCTCATAAAATTCTCATAATGTTTTTCAGAGCCTCAGGAATGAAGATGGATAATTGAGATAGAAGGAGTTTCTATTAAGAAGACTTAGTTTTATTATTTGATTTAGTTCAGATTTATTTGTAGGGCAGATAGCCCAAGACTGATAATTCTGGTTTGTAACAAATCATGGATATGGAATTTGCTTTATATTGATTTATNTGTTGTCTTTATTTTTTTAACCCCAAGCCAAATACATCCTCCATGTCACCGCTACGTCATCCTCAACTCACTCTTTTTACCATTGTTAGTGCGATGGTGGGGTACAAATAAATAAATAAATAAATCATAAATTAGTGAAGACTTTTGAAGGTGGGAAGGTGGCAAGTGGGGCTGAAAGTGGTTCAAGCTACATTGGTCCATGACCTTACCTCAGTCTGGCCCAAAATTTTGTTCAAACTTATAGCTAGGGTTGAATTTTGTTCAAAATCAAGGCCGAGGTTGAGCTGAGTCCAAACCTAAGCCTAGCTTATGGCTTAATTGAACCAACCCATAATAATTCATTAGGTCCAAAGTTTGGGCCAACAAAATTAATTTTTATTTTTAAGTGCTTATAAGACATAAATACTACTTAAAATTATTTCATCTCATCATTTAGGAATGTGACAAAGATATTAAATTAATTGATTCTCAAATAGAAGAAAATTTACCAAGAAAAGCTATTTTCTAAATTAATTGGATCAACCCATAATACTCTGTGGCGCAGCCCAAGCTCTTCGAGCATTAGTGCTGAAGGAGCATAGAGGATTTGAGGAGAGTAGAGGAGGAGGAGAAATTTTAAAACAATTAAGTTTTGATACATAGGAGATTGAGAGTGCTAGAGCCGTTGTTGGAGGTATGGAATTGGACAATGATGGAGTCTTAAGTTTGGAGGTGTTGCGAGAGAAGTTTGGATCAAGGTTCATCAAAATATCATTCTCTAGCATCATTATAAAAATGATTTTTTTTTTTCTATAATACTTTAGGTAAGTGGCCAAGGACATTATAGGGTGATATAAAGGGCTAAAGTCAATGAGATCGGGTTTGATTGGATTGAATTGAAAAACAATTTTCTAAAAGTAACTTTAAAAAAATACTATCTCAAAAACACTCAAGAAAGTAGATAAACATTATACATTCAAATTCAAAAAATAGATAAATGTTGCAAAATTGAATAGTTGAACCCTCTATAAAACGCTCCATTCAAACACACCTTACAAAATTAAATTGGAGCACTCGAAAGCATATAAACGTTATCCATTAGAATATTTGAGAAAATATAAAACGTTACAAAATTGAATGGCTAGAGAATATAGCAATATAAAAAGATAGCCGCAAATTTAATTTGGATGCTCCAGTTGAACGCTCGAGAATCCAAGCATTAAAATTAAATTGGAAAACTCGAGAAAGCATATAAATGTTATCTATAAGAATATTCAAGAAAATAGATAAATGTTACAAAATTGAATGGCTTGAAAATAAATAAACGTTATCCGTTCGAATATACAAAAAAAAATAGATAAATGTTACAAAATTGAATGCCTTAGGTATATGTCCATATAGAAAGATAGCCGCAAATTTAATTGGGTTAAATACTTGACCCTCTATAAACACTCCATTCGAACGCACATTACAAAATTAAATTGAAAACTCGATAAAGCAGATAAATGTTATCTATTCAAATATTCAAGAAAATAGATAAATATTACAAAATTGAATGACTTTTTTTTTTTTTTGGAACAAGCGACGATTATACAAATCTAGTGCAACTCAGCCCAGATACAAAATTTGAAGAAGAAGGGGACATGGATCGCCGGCCTCCAAATCCAAGAACTCACATGCTGAGCCACCGAAGCTGCCACCCGTATTGGCCTCGCGATAAATATGACGGATCTGGACAGAACCAAGCTCCAGCAAAATAGATCAAATATCCTAAGGATCGAATTAGTGGGATCATCAAAACAGAACTCTTATGCAACCAAGAGATGACCGTCATAGAATCACTCTCAATCATGATCCTATGAGCATGGAGAATCCGAGTGTCATAAAAATTCATGCCCAAGCCGCATAGAATCACCCTCAATCATGATCTTAACGCACATTACAAAATTGAATGGCTTGAAAATAGATACCGTTATCCATTCGAATATTCAAAAAAATAGATAGATGTGACAAAATTAAATGCCTCGTGAATATTTTAATATAGAAAGATAGCCCTAAATTTAATTCGATCGTTAAATGCTGACTATAAAAGCGTACAGGGAGGGATCGGCTAGGGAAGGATTGATCGGCTTTGGATCGTCTCCCGTCGATGCATTTTCTTTGTTTAATGACACATATTTGGCATTATTATTTTCCTTTTTTTTTTTTTTTTTTTTTTTTCCTTAGTATATTTGATATATGTCCTCATTCCGAGGAGACGGAAAAGGGCCATGGTACGCTGTGCTGTAACAGACCAATGCAAAACATCTTCTTCTTCGTCTGTTTAATTGATTTGAGTCGATTGGAGTTTTATAGCTACGAGACATTCTACGTCAAAGAAAGCACCTACGACGGAACGGAACTGAATTTTGACAGAGCTGTGTAGTGGATTAACTTAGACCAAGCCACGCCCTTCGCAAAATGGGACCTAAAAATCCTTCTATCAAATCCGGCCTAAGGTCAAGCCCAAGTACTGCAACCTAAAAGCTCAATTAAGCTTAGCTTGAATCGATTTTTCTGATTGGCTATGCATAGTGCACAATGTCCTTTTCTTACCCCCAATATGCTCAGGCTTAGGGAGATCCTAAAAATGAACTAGGGCCAAGGTGATCCTAAAAATGAATTAGGCCCAAGGTCATAATGAATTCCAGGATTGGGCTTAGATCGATCAGGCCTAGCAGCAACTTTAGTCTGACCTGAAATGTATTCGTTCCATCCAACGTAAGTTTAGATAATATTTGATAGAAAAAACTCTATCCCAGGACAAGTGTACAGGATAAGTTTTTTTGGCTATCCCTTTGATCGTACCAAATGCAAAAGCTGAATTCAAAGGATAACCTTTTCTTGTCCCCTCTAATTATATTTGTTTGGAGGGATAGTAAAGGATATCCCTAAAAAAAATGATTTAATCCTAAACTACCCTTACAATTTTAATACAATAATTAATTTGGACCGTTTGATTTCTGATCAAACGGTCCAGATCAAATAAAAAAAAGAGCCGCCACCTCCCTCCCCAATCCACCTTGGCTGCCGCACTTGCGGTCCTTTTCACTAGTGGTCGTTTGAGTACGTGGTCGATGAGGAGGTGGAAGCAGTGGTGTCCAGGATCCGAAGGGTCAAGGAGGACAAGGTGGGGCTGACAGGGCTTCCACCATTGGGGGAGGAGGTTGCAAAGGCTGCCGGAGAAGAGGAAAGAAATAGGAAAGAAATTGGCTATAGGATTACGTGGACTATTTGACTTGTTCGGCATCGTTGTCCTTCTCCTTGCTCCAGTTCTTCGAGCGGTGGAGCCATGCTACGACGATGGTGGTGGAGGCGGTGGCGAAGGATGGGGCTCATGGGACTTGGAGGGAAACCATCAGCAGTGGAAGGGAGAGGAGATCAGTGACAACAGCTTCTTCCGAGGGAAGGGGGGAGGGGCCAGAGAGGGAGCTCTCGTAGAGAAAGAGGTTGACGAGGGAGGAGCAGTTGCGCAGATACCAGAGATTTGGTGTCGGCGAGGCCGAGAACAGAGAGGTTGATGCAGCGGGAGAGGGAGGGTGGAATGGGGCCGGAGAGGTTGCGGTTGCCACCGACGCGCGCGGCGGGAGAGCTCGCCGAAGGAGTCCGCAGGGGCTCAGAGAGGCAGTTGTCGAAGAGGAGGAGATGGCCGCTTGGATGGGAGAGGGAGGAATGAAAGGACATGAAGAAATTTTAGGGAAAAATTATTTTTTTATTATCAAATATGCCCTCAAGGAATAGTTGGAGGGATAACCAGCTATTTCTGGGTCCCTAGGGAATAAGTTCAAGGGATAACCCATGTTTAAACATGGGTTATTCTCTCTGTTAAACTTTTTCAGAGATATCTATGTAGTTATAGCTTTTGGGGATAAGGGGGATATCCAGGGGATAACCCCCTTATCTCCTATTTCAAACACAGCCTTAGTCTCAACTCTTAAGGGTAAGGTAACTTTATCTATACCTGAAATACCTATGGGACCCTATAATATTAACCTATTTTAACAAGGCTCCTCAACATGTCAAATCTAGTGATTTCAAACAGTCATTACAATCAAAGTTTTTTTTTTTTTTTTTTTTGAATACCATTTTGAATGTTTAAACTTACGTAAATTTACTAGGATTCTAAGTTATCGTATTTCTTCTGTGCTCTGTTAGCTTTCAAAAGCATTTGTTAGTAGAAGGGCGACATAATGTAAGCCTATAAACTAAAAAGCAAAGGTGATGGCGCGGAGTATCCCATGGAGGTTTTTTAAGATCAGATTTATTTGGTTAGGTACATATTATGAGAACCATTAATCTATTTCCCTCTCACTACTATACTCCTCCTGTTGTAAGCAATGCTTGTTGGAGGAGTTATACCCCCATATAAAATGATGCCACCGTATTAGCCAAAACAAAACTTATTTGAAAAGGATGCGAACAATATGTCACCGAGCTGCAAAGTAGCTAAATATTTATTTAAAAAAAAACCTAAAACAATGTGAAAATAGGAAGCATCCCTCCAAATAACAAGTAAACCAGCCATTCATATGTCACCGAGCTTATCATGCTTGTTCCAATATCTGCTCCGCTTGGAGATGGCCCTAGCAGGAAAATTAAAAAAAAAAAAAGTTGGATCAGCTTCCAGTCATTCATTTGATTTTCTTTTATTTTCCAATAATAAAAAGTATAATAACATATTGAGTATAATTACTTAGAAAATAAGTTTCTTTTTTCCAAATTTCTATATTCTTCAATTGAAGAGTAGAGAAATGAATATAGGAGGAGGTGTTAAAAAATTGGAATCATTTTTTACAGCATAAAAGATGTGGAAATTAATCTTATAGGCAGTAGATAATTCAAAAGAGAATTTCATATTGTAAGTATCAATAGGCATACATAGATGTTGAATAATTATAAAATGCTCGTATCATATTGCACACTCATTCAAAGGCTAGAAGCCGGTCTCTCTCTTTTGTAGGGAGGAGCTCACTAATATGGATCGTCTTCGCCTAGTCGTCTGCCAGTGAAAAAGTCAGCAGACACTCAGCATGCTCTCCTTTCTTCTTTGACTCCCTTTGGTCTCTATCTTCTGTAGGGAACCTGACGAGGAGACATTTTGTAGAGATGACCACATCCAAGAGGTTTAGGCCGGGTCATCCGAGTATGACATTCTAAGCTAATGGCATCCGAATGACTAGAAACCTCATGAAGACTGTACTTTGGCAGGGTGGCATCCTGGCCATGATCGGGAGAGTGATCTTGCCTTAAACTCTTACAGAGTCCCCTGTAAAGCCGACTTGGGGCATGAACACGGGTTGGAGGGAGTCGGAAGAAATGTTCATCTAAAAAAATGCATCGTAAGTAAGGATGTCCATGGAGCTTCCACTATCAACTAAGATCCTCTTTATAAAATGTTTAGCGATCTCCATAAAGACGACAACGTTATCATCGTTTGGATTGTTCACCCCCACTAAGACCCTTTCCGAGGGGATTATAGTTTCAACACCATCGTCCCCCGTGGCCTCTTGGAAGCGTGGCATGCCCCTCAGAATATCATGCCGACCATCTTCTCGGTCGGAGTGTTGTCAATGTTGGCCTGGGCAGGTGAAGGGCCCACTTGATGTGGAGCCACCGGAGGTCCTCCCTGGATGAACTTTTCGAGGTAGCCGCGCTAGATCAGGTCCTCGACGGCGCATCTTAGTTGACGATAATCCTTCGTGTTGTGGTCATAGTCCCAATGGGATAAGCAGCAGAGACTCTTGTCTTGGGTGACTAACGGCTTCAGAGGATGGGGGCGCTTGAGGTATTGCTTATCCTTGATCTCCATCAAGATGTGTGTCCTAGGGGCAGGAAGAGGGGTGAAGTTGTCTTCCTTGGAGGCGAAGTTCCTGTGTCAGTTGTCTGGCCGGCATGGAGGCTTTGGCTTCTTAGAGCGGGGTCTGCTTGGCTCCTCCCAGACCTGCTTCTTGATAGGCCTCCTGTCTGCCTTCCTCCTCGTAGAGTCGGCTTCGTTGTTATGGATATACTTCTACGTGCGACTCAGGAGCTCCGTATAAGAGTCGGAAGGCTTCTTGTCTAGAGACTAGGTGAAGCGAGAAGGACGAAGGCCTTGCTTCAGAACAAGGGTGGCCACGGAGTCGTTAAGGTGGTAGACCTCAAGGGCGGCCATCTTGAAGCGGGCCATAAAATCTTCAAAAGATTCTCCATTCTTTTATCGGACGGAGAATAAGCTATTTGCCACCCAAGGGATCTTTCGGCAGGCATCGAAGTGAGCTAGGAAGGTCCCCTTTAGATGTCGGAAGAAGTTGATGCTGCATAGCTGGAGGCGAGAGTACCAAGTGCAAGCGGCCTTCCGAGGAATAGCGGGGAAGGCGATGCAGAGGAGGGCGTCGATTGCCCCTTGGACTTGCAAGAGAGCCTTATAGCTCTCAAGGTGATCAAGCGAATCCGTGGTCCCATCGTATGGATCCAGCTGGAGGAGGCAGAACCGGGAAGGGACAGATTCCTCCATGATGCGACGAGTAAGTGAAGGATGGTTCTTGTAGTCCACCTCCAGCTGGTTGGTAAGTTTGCAACTGAGCTCTTCTACCTGGCAATGGTACTCATCGAGGCATCATTTTGCCCTGCAGTTGATGTGCCCTTCAATGGACCCCTCTTTGGGGTGGCACTGGTGTCGGTTCCCCCGTTCAGGCTCCTTCCCGTATTGCCATCGAGGAGAAGGGTTACTTGGGTGATGAGCAGGAGATCAAGGCCTGTTAGGGTCCTCACGACGGCAGTGCTCTGTTGAGGCATGGTGGCTGTGGGTCTCTCGATGGGAAGACCTCCAACGGGTGGATTATCAGCTGGCCTGCGCAGTGGCGCATGAGGCGAGAGAAGCCTTGGCTACTATTGTGTGGCCACAAAGTGCTGCTTCTGCAGCTCTTGGACCGCTATCACCAATGCCTGTACTTCTTGGGTGAGGGTGGCAAGCTAGTCTAGCTGGGTGATCTGAGGTGGTGGCAATAGTGGAGTAGGGAGGCTAGCCTCCTATTGCTCAATCTGCTAGGAAGGCTTTCCCACATGGCTGGCGAAGGCTTCTCGAGTGCGAGTTACCACCATTATTAATTTAGAGGGGATGGAGATATGTAGCCTAGTTGTTACCAGGCGCGCATAGAGCATACGCGTGGACCGGCCCAACCTTGCGCGCATCGCAATGGCGAGGTTGGCCGCGCGCATTGTCATGCACGCGCTCTGCCCAACGCATGCACAGGCACGCGCAGCAGGGCGCAGGGGGCGCCACAGCGCGCATGCCCATGAACGACCTGCAGCACCAGATCGGCCAGGCTAGCAGGTGGCTAGCCTGGCGGCCCAGCATCAGACGGACTAGGCTGGCAGGAGGCCAGCCTAGCGGTGGAGGAAGATTGGCTGGGTGGGTAGGAGGCTCGCCCAGGCTGGCGCCTACTAGCTGGCAGGTGCCATGCTATCCCTCTATGGCATATGCCCAACGCGCGCGCCAGCCTAGCACGAGCGCCCACCAGGCTAGCGCGTGGCCAGCCTGGTGCACCCATCGCCCAGCCCAGATTTCCCCTTGATTTAGGAGATCTTTTGGAAAGATTTGAGAGGATCTTGGGAAGATTTGAGGGGGAGCATCAGCCTAGATTTCCCCCTTGATTTAGGAGATCTTTTGGAAAATTTGAGAGGATCTTGGGGAGATTTGAGGGGGCGCACCAGCCCAGATTTCCCCCTTGATTCAGGAGATCTTTTGGAAAGATTTGAGAGGATCTTGGGAAGATTTGAGGGCGTGCACCAGCCCAGATTTCCCCTTGATAGATCTTTTGGAAATATTTGAGAGGATCTTGGGAAGATTTGAGGGGGTGCACCAGCTCAGATTTGCCATTGATTCAGGAGATCTTTTGGGGAGATTTGAGGGGATCTTTGGAGAGATTTGGGTAGGTTGGATACCAGCAAATATGGGCCATTGGATCAGCAACCCAACGGGCAAGATAGAGTCCATTGGGAGTCCTAGTTGGAGGAGTGTTAGTTGGTGATCTTATCACCAAGAGTCCATCTATTCGGAGATAAAGTTAGCATGGAATAAGGACTCTTAGGGGCGGTGGATAAGGTTAAATCCCAGCCCTTATCTCTCCATCCAAGGGTTAAGAAGGAGTTCTAATTGGATAAGAGTCCTGAAGGAGGAGTCCTAGGCGGCATGCAAGGAGCTTCATTAATGTGGGACTCTTGGATAGTGGCCGATTGAGGAGCTATTAAGGAGGGCGGACTCAAGGCCTAAAGCATTCATTTGGTCATTCAATCACATCGAGTTGAAAGGAAGCAAGAGGGTCTCCACCAAGGCCAATACTTCTAGTTGCAAGCGATCAATCCATGTGGAGTGAGTGGAGTTCGGGTGGTGTGCAAGGTTGGCGAGCGGCTGGATTAGTGGAGATCGCATGGCAAAGGTCTAAGTCAGGAGGACTGGAACGAGCGCAGGAAGTGGATAGTTCTTGTTGAGTGAGGTTGGGGCAAGCACTTTGAGATATCTTTGTTAGGGACAGAGAGGAGTGTCTTTGCAGCCTTCGGGCAACCTCATTGTTTTCCAATTAACTTAGTGAAGAGTTCTTTGGTTGGGAGTGTCTTTGTAGCCTTCGGGCAACCTCATTATTTTCCAATTAACTTAGTAAAGAGTTCTTTGGTTGGGAAGGCTTTGCTTCCCGTATATTCTGTGTTTGGGTTGGACTGTCTTTGAGGGATTTTTATTCATTGTTCTGGGGTCGAGGCTGGTTAGGGGAAGGGTTCCTCTAATGCCATCACGGTAGACGCAAGAACTTGGTGCACAAAGGAGCGCTTGTGCTTGCCGGTTGAAAGCCCGGTAACATAGTGCTACTTGTCTTTCTTTCTCCTCACCCACCTACCCCTACCTGGCATGCCAATCTGTTAATACCAAATTATCTGTCTTGACCGTCAGCAAGCATCCGACTGCCTTCTTTGGTTGGTCAGGGGTCCTTCGATGAGCTTCACTCCAAACTATAGCCTGCAAAAAGTCCCTAGGAGCCAGTGATTCTGGCAGGGACCTTACGATGCTCAAGTTAATGCTCTTGGAAACAACCGTGAGCTTAAAAGAAAGCTCGAGGGTCTTAAAGAGAATTAATGCTCTGTGTGAGCGTGTGTTTTGGGCCTCGTACCTGATTGGAGGTCCCTTTTACCCATTTTATGGATGTTTGCAAGACTCGAGGCATAACTACCTGTTAGAGCATGTGAGGTAAGCACAGTAGCAGCGAGATTTGCCTTCCTCATGGCATGTCAAAGTTGATAGGCTAGGTCCCGTCAGATATGGGTGACCGTTGCAAAGTTGGTTGGCTAGGTCTTGTTAGATATGGGTGGCCATAGCAAGGTTCATGGGCTAAGTCCCGTCAATATAGGTGGCTGTTGCAGGATTAGTGGGTCAGGTCCCATCAGATATGGGTGGCTATCGTAGGGTTGGTGGGCTCTGTCAAATTTGAGCAGCCATCGGATCTATCCCCCTCGTCGCATTTTCGTTGAGATTTTGGATCATGAAAAATCGTACGGATAGTCTAAGTGGTTAGTGGGCCGTACGAGTGGTCCCCATAAGGGATCCCGCTTGGACGATGGCTAGAGGCTCTATTTCGGTGGCTGAGTCAAGGACCTACCTGGATGACTGGCTAGGGACTCTACTTGAGTGGCCAAGTTGAGTCCTACCCAGTTGGCCAGCTGGAGGCTCTATATGGTTTGCCGAGTTGGGGTCCTACTCTGTTGGCCGTTGGGGGCTCTCTTAGGTGGTCGAGTTGGGGTTCTACCTAAGTGACTTGCTATAGGCTCTACCCAAGTGGTCGAATCGAGGTCCTACTCAATGGCTTGTTGGAGGCTGCTCTGGAAGGATGATCACCACTGTTGATCAGGCATGATCTTATCAACTTTATCAAATGATCTCTACCATTGATTGGGTATAGCTCCATCTGCCACATCAGAACAGGGGAGCAATGTACATTACAAAATTAAATTGAACACTCGAAAAAAAAAGTAATAATAAACGTTATCCGATGGAACATTCAAGAAAATAGATAGGATAAAGATAAATCCATAAAATTAAATGCCTCTGAAAGTAAGAATTATCCAGAGAGATATACCCAAATTTAATTCTGATTCTCGAACATTCGAGAACCTAGGCGTTAAATGCTGGATCCTCTATAAAAGCGGACGGGAGGGCTCTCAGGTTTATGAGTCATCGCGTCTTGACCCTTTTCGTTCCATTCGCTACCATCGTTTCCATTGTTTCCTTTTCGATATCATCAGATCCTTTCCTGTCCTCGTTGCGTTGCCTTTGCACCGTCCGATATCTTCCATACCTAATGCCTTATGAAGATTCCTACGGCTTGACCTCTCTGGCAGAGATCTGACTGATGCCCTCATGAAGATTTTGATTGAGAGGGGATATTCCTTCACGACCACAGCCGGAAAATTGTCGTGACATTAAGGAGAAGCTTGCTAGAAGAGGATGTGGACAGATTCATTAAAGCTAACATCATCCGAGAAGTCAATTACCCTGAATGGCTGAAAATATAGTTATGATGAAAAAATCAAATGATATATCGATTACTGTTGATCTTTGAATAAATTTAGTTAATTTTGTGAAAAATATTTGATTTTTATATTTTATAGAAGAGTATCAATTTCGAGGCTAAAATTTTTATAAAAAGGCCTATAAATTATAAAAAAAGGCAGCTAGGACGCGTGGCCTCTCTCTAGGAACACTTTCGAGCCTATAAATTATAAAACAGAAGGATGGCTGAGTCGCTCAAAGCAAGAGCAGATCCTTTCCTTTTGGTGAGCCAAGGAGATGCCGAAGCCTGACTTTCTTCTTCGTTCCCTTGAGAGATCTCCTTTAAAGCGGGCTTCTAAGCTAGTGGAGGGACAGAAAGGTATCCCAGTACTTGTTTCTAAACAGTCCCTGCATGCTATCCGGAAACAGTCCCTACGGCTGAGCAATTACGATATAAGAGACACAGGTCTCTACGGCTGAGCACGCCGAAGAGACCAATTACGAGATCAGAGACGTAGGTCTCTACTCGGCTGGTGGAAATACGTGAAAGCAGGGGTGTGAACTTCCATCGGACGAGGTGTTGAATCATATTGGGAAAGAGATCAGTAGGATCGTTAAAAAATAGAAAACGATAGTTGATGAAATTGTAATGTATACTATTCAATTTTGGGTATCATTGTGATTTAATTAATTAAGCAACACAAGTGATTTCAGGGGTCTGCAATTTCTTATTTCCTTTTGGTTTTTATTATTGCACTAATATTGGGGAGCTACTATACCCTCATCCCTTCCCAAAGAGGCTGCCTTCCGGATAAAGTTAAATTTTTATTTTTTATCTTTTATCTGATAAAAGATAAAATCAATTATAGATAAAGTTAAATTTCTATTTAATTTAATTTTAAATAAAAGGATTTGTATTTAATTTAATTTAAATAAAAGGATTGGATAAGGATGTTATGTAAAAAAAAAAAAAGGGTGTTGTCCATCCACTGTTTTCACAGGTAAATTTTGTATTTTATTTTTTTTAAGTGTGGGTAGAGAGTAATTTTTGTGGCGTATATAGAAATCCCCGTAATGCATGTTGTCGTCTCTGTCATATATGTGAGGCTTGGCCAATTTTTGGGCCGACTTAGATCAGATTTAAGGGGCACAAGTATTCAAACTAGCATAAAACAAGTTCCCTATCCTAGCCAGGATGATATTGGGTTAATTAAATAGAATATAATACTATCAATTTGAGTTAGGTTAAGTCAGCCAAGATGTTTGATCCACACCCACATATCAGTCAATTCCAAGGCAAGCCACGTGCTTGCCCAAACTAAATCTGAAAAATATTTCCAAATTCCACCTTATCCTCGAGCACAAGTTCTGCCTAAGCTCAATCGAGCTTGTCTTGGATAAGTCCACTTGTACTAAAAGATTGTGCTATAAGATTGGGCTTGATTTAAATTGGCCTGATTGGGTTAGGAAAAGTCTTTGTGCACCGGACTTCGATGCACAAAGCGTGCACTGGGCATGGCCATTAGCCGCGTGCCGTGCAAGTACACGTGCCACAATCCATTGGGCCGCAGTGTGGCCCGCATCACACTTGCACAGGCGCGCGGCCAAGGCGTGCGCCCGATGCACGCTTTGTGCACTAGACGGTGCACAAAGACTTCTGACTGGGTTAATATTCTTGTTCTCATTGACCTAATACAATGCTCGGGCCAGCCTACAAAGCCTCCTAAGAGTTTTCTAGGTGATTCATAGAAAGTTTCTTTAAACTTATGGGAATGAAAGTACATAGAGTGCAACCTAGCCTTTATTCTCCAAAAAAAGAAAAAAAATATATTTACTATGTTACAAAAAAAATATCGTTAACAGAAATTATGAATATTATTTTATTTTTCATATGGTTTGTTTGTTTACTCAAGAAGTGAGGGTAAAATTTAAATAAAACCACATATGTGAGGAGAGAGACTAACATGGTGTGGAATCAGGGATCCAAGGTCTCTTGAGTTAGAGAGTTTCAACTCTTATATTAGAATTAGGGTTATTAAAAGTAATTATAATTAATAACAAATAAAAAGTCAGAGATTATCCCAAATTAAAAGACATTATGTACCCATAATCATGCATATTTTGATCGTTGCCTATAAATAGAAATGTAAGCATTTATCATAAGATCTATCATTATTTTCTTAGAAAAATGGCAGCATGTCTACATAAAAATAGCATAAATATAAGGGTGGTATTTAATTAGGATTTGCTTCAGTGTTCTATAAAAAATGATTTTATCCTTTAATGTCATCTGTTCAATTCAATAAAGAAAAGTCTTGCTGCACCGGGGGCAATGCAACAAGTGCACACCGGCCATAGTGATTGGCTACAAGCGCACACATTCCAAGGATAAAATCATTCTTTCCTACTTTGGCACGCGCACGTGGCATGCACGCATGCATGCGGCACACGCTAATCACCAAGAGCGATGTAGCTCTTGATGCATTGCAGACTTTTCCATTCAATAAAGGTGGTTTGGATACATGCTCGCATGCCAATCACCAAGAGCGATGCAACTCTTGTTGCACCACCTCGGTGCAGCAATACTTTTCTATTCAATAAAGGTGGTTTGGATATCATAGGGAGGCTAAGTACATATGAAAAATGCAGCAATCAAGAAATTGTAAAGGACAACAGAAATAGCATAGTCATAAAAAGGCAAAAATGTCTTGGTATTTTTATAAAAAATAAAAGCTCCAATCCTATTTTGGTAGCTCAGCATGAATCTATGAGAAGAGAGAAACACACTCTCCTTTCTTCTTTGACTCCCTTCGGTCTCTCTCTTCTGTAGGGAACCTGACGAGGAGACATTTGGTAGAGATGATCGCATCCAAGAGGTTTAGGCCGAGTCGTCGAGTATGGCATTCTAGACCAATGGCATTCATACGACTAGGAACCTCTTGAAGACTGTTCTCGTTTGGATGTTCACCCCCGCTAAGTCCCTTTCTGAGAAGGGGATAACAGTTTCAACACCATCGTCCCACAGTGGCCTTTTGGAAGCATAGCCTGCCCTTTAGGAGATCATGCTGACCATTTCTCGTCGGGGTGTTATCAATGTTGGCCTGGGCAGATGAAGGGCTCACTTGACGTAGAGCCATCGAGGTCCTCCCTGGGTGAACTTCCCAAGGTAGCCGCGCTAGATCAGGTCCTCGATGATGCATCTCAGTTGACGGCAATCCTTCGTGTTGTGGCCATAGTCCCGATGGAATCAGCAGTAGAGACTCTTCTCTTGGGTGGCTGACGGCTTCAGAGGATGGGGGCACTGGAGGTATTGCTCACCCTCGATCTTCATCAAGATGTGCATCCTGAGGGCAGGAAGAGGGGTAAAGTTGTCTTCCTTGGGGGTAAAGTTCTGTGTTGGTTGTCTGGCCGGCATAGAGGCTTCGGCTTCTTGGAGCGGGGTTCGCTTGGCTCCTCCTTGACCTGCTTCTTAATAGGCCTCTTGTCTGCCTCCCTCCTCGTGGAGTCGACTTCGTCGTTATGTATATACTTCTACGTGGACTTAGGAGCTCCGCATAAGAGTCGGAAGGCTTCTTATCTAGGGAGTAGGTGAAGCGGGAAGGACGGAGGCCTCGCTTCAGAACTAGGGTGGCCACGGAGTCGTTGAGGTGGTAGACCTCGAGGATAGCCATCTTGAAGCATGCCACAAAATCTTTGAGAGATTCTCTATTCTATTTTTAGACGGAGAATAAACTGTCTGCCACCTGAAGGATCCTTCGGTAGGCATCGAAGTGAGCCAGGAAGGTCCTATTTAGCTGTTGTAAGGAGTTGGTGCTGCGTAGCTAGAGGCGAGAGTACCAAGCGCAAGCGGCCTTCCGAGGGATACCGGAGAAGGCGACGCAGAAGAGGGTGTCGATTGTCCCTTGGACTTGCAAGAGACCCTTGTAGCTCTCAAGGTGATCAAGCGAATCCGTGGTCCCATCGTACGGATCCAGCTGGAGGAGGCAGAATCGGAAAGGGACTGGAAACTCCATGATGCGACAGGTGACGGAGGATGGCTATCGTAGTCCACCTCCGCCCAGTCCGTAAGTTTGCAACTGAGCTTTTCTACCTGGCGATGGTACTCGTCGAGGCATCATTCTGCCCTTTGGTTGATGTGCCCATCAATGGACCCCTCTTTGGTGTGGCACTGGTGTTGATACCCCCGGTTAGGCTCCTTCCCGTGTTGCCGCCAGGAGAAGAGCTACTTAGGCGGTGAGCAGGAGATCATGGCCTCTTAGGGTCCTCACGACGGTGGTGCTCTGGTGAGGCATGGTGGCGGTGAGTCTCCCGATGGAAAGACCTCCTGCGGGTGCTATTAGCGATGCATTTTGGCCGTCACTGTAAATTTTGTTGCAAATAGAAATCCATCGCAATTTCATCGCTATTTAGCGACGACATTGCGATGCAAAAAAATGCGTCACTATTTTGCGACAAAAGCTAATGTGTCGCAATTTTGGGACGCATTCACGACTTCAAATTGCATCGCAATATTGCGACTAATTGCATCGCAATATCGTGATGCAAATTTTATCGCAAAATTGCAACACATTTGTATGCGTCGCAATATTGCAACACCAAAAAATGCGTCACAATATTGTGATGCATTTAACTGCATCATTAATGCATTACAAAATTATGAATTTAATTTTTTTTAAAAAATTGCGACAAAAAATTTTTATCGTAATAACGTCGCTAATTAATTTTTTAAATAAAATTAAAATGTTACAAATTTCATTGCATTCAAATATTGATCGAAACATTCATCACAAAATTTTTAATAATATATAAAAATTTAATATATTAATAATATATCAAGAATCTGCACTATCATGATTACAGGAAGGCTGCGGAGGCTGGAATGAACCCTACGATATTTGACGAATCAAATCTTGCATCTGACGCATCTGCTCTCTCAGGTCTGCAAGCTCCTACCGAACCTTCTGTCGAACCTCCTCCGTAATAGATCTTCGAATGTCGTCTAAACGATCAGGAGGAATATCTCCAAAATAGTGCGAACTGAAGCCGGGAAAATATTTAAAAGCTTTAGCGCCCAGACCGTAGACCCTATGGTCTCACAGCTGGGCCCCAACAGCTTCCAAAAACACACGTTGACTCTTCTGTGGTGAGAGTTCGATGGGCAGCCCCCATCAGTGGAGTCGACCTGCGATGCTTGGGACTGAAGCTTATCGGCTCGTGCCTTTGAATTATAGAATCAACGATAAATGAATCATTATACGAACCTGAATAAAAGTTTAGAAATTAAACAATTACAACATAAGATCAATTTCTTACCGCAACCTCCTGTGATCGTGCATCGATCCAGGTACTATCCTTCCTGGTGTGTGTCGCCCTAAATAGGCAAAACTCACCAGGATCTCTACCCTCCTGTTCAGACTACAAAAGCAGAAGAAATGATATAAATACAAGTATTTGCAAATGACTAAATGAGTAATTAAATTATTTATGTTTTCTTACCATACGATCTCTATGCTCATGAATGAAAATGGACTCCGCAGTGTGGCAAGAGAGACCCGTGCCACGACCGGAAAATGGACTCCGCAGTGTGGCAAGAGAGACCCGTGCCACGACCGGCCTTCTCGGATCGGTGGTTCATGGTGGCTGATGCAGACCTTCTTTTCCAGGCCTCAGACTGCCACACCTGCTCCCAGTTGTGCCAAATACCCTCCGGCACATGCACAAGATGCTCACTCGATCTCCTCCAATGATGAAGCATGTCGGAGTATCGGTGTGCCATAAGAGCATTCCATACTGCCCTAACGACATCATGGATGGCAGGGTCCCACGTAAAATTTTTTTGTATTGAAATAAATAGTTAGTTTAAGAATATATTAAGATTAAGAAATTTTATATCAGTGATAAATTGTATTTAATAAGTTTACCTGAAACTCTAAAAAATAAAACTTTCTCATGGCCGCAGATACATGGTGCCAATCAAGCCAGTGGGATCAGCACGCCTCTAGAATATGGAGCTGATCCGGCTCGATACAGTATGCTGCTCAATAAAGCTGTTAAAAAAATGCATGTTAATAAGTAATTGACTTTAAAACATAAACATATATTTACAATTAGTATATACTTACTGCCCATCAGCATCCAGTCGAAGTATGGTGCGGCCGACGTAGGAAGAACTCTCAGAGGTCTGTGCCGATCGCTATGAGACTCGAAGACTGTAGATCTGAACTCTCCATCTCCAATGCTCATGAAGTGATCTGATGCGGCAGGGCTACGTCCCTGCTCACTCTATCCATCACTGAAAGATCTATCTCGGCTCGACATACTGAAAATACTAAAGATCCATGCAATATAAATATGAATAATGATGAATATGTACAAATTTAGCACTTATAAAAATAAATTGAAATTGAATAAACCTCTATGTTTAATCAACGTCATTTGTTTTGTCAAATGTTGGTTCAACATCTAATGTCGTATCGAATTGTGATTCAGTGTCATTATCATCGGAAGGAAACAGAACATTTGCATCATCAATTTCTTGGACGTCACCATTTGGATCTCTAACTGTGTTTTAGGAGCCCTTGTGTCATCCTCAATTGCATGCATTTCCATCTTATCCTCTTGAAATATAGGGCACTCAGTTGATTAGCTTGATGAACTCTCATCTAATATGATTGCTGAACGTGGGATGATTTTAGAAACAGCCCACCAATCACGCTTGTCGTTATGCAAACTTGGAAATACGTAGTAAAATACTTGCTGAGCTGGGTTCATATTTCTGCAATCTTCACCGATGGTTGACATTAACTTTGTTGGCCCAGATGGCAACCCAAGAGGGAGGGATGAATTGAGTTCTTAAAAAATTAGCTTTTTAAAATTATATGCTTTGAAATAAAGGAGATTGAGTGCAAGATAAATGCTAGGCTCAAATAATGAGATAGGAAGAGACAAAGAGATAAAGCACGACAAACACATAGATTTTATAATGGTTCGGTGTATCCAACACCTACATCCACTCCCAAGTAGCACTTGGGCCCACACTATAATCCTCTTGATTACAGCCGAGTTGTTTTACAAGCTCACAACTCAAAATTTATTGTTTCCCCTGGGATCACAATGAACCCAGCTGGTTTTACCGGGCTCACCAGCACAAAAACCAAACACAAGCTATCCTTAGCTTGTCCCGAGGTATACTACCTCCACTAATTCAATCCCCTGATTGAATTAGCAAACAACAGTTTGAAAACAATAAAGATTTCAATACAACACTTAAACAGCTCCTTAAGTGAGCAGATATTCAATAAATAAATAGGGTAAGAAAAGCTTGATTGAAGCTCTTTGAATGTATGCTTTCTTCTTTTCTTCTTTTCCTCTTCTCCTTTGAAATATTGAATTAGCCTTAGCTCAGTTTCTTCACGCAGTAGAGAAGTTGAGGATTTGGGGCTTTTGCTTTCTCTCTTCAAATGTTGGAAATCTCCTTGATTTGATCTTGAAAAGCTTGTGGATTTCTCTTTGAACTTTCTGGGATTGATGGACTTAAGCTCAGAGTATTTCCTTTTGATTTCTCTCTTTCTTTCTCAGTATTTTCTGAATATTTTCTCTCTTTTTCTTGCTCTGTTCTCCCCTTTTTCTATATTTTCAAATGGACGGATATTCCTCCTTTTATATACTTCAATCCAAGGTTAGGTGGGAGATATAGCCGTTGTGAGATGCTTGATACTCCTACACACAAAGAAAAATAAATGTTAGAGATTAGGTGGAAAAAATGTTACCGTTGGAGTCCGTTCTGACAATTGAAAATCCGCTCCTGACAGGTTGGAGTCGGCTCCAACTTTTCAAGTGTTGGCTCCAGATTGGGTATCCAAAAATAGCAAAGAAAAAGTTTGTTGAGGAGTTGGCTTCGAGAAAGTTAAGTGTCGGCTCATCGCTTTCGAGAGTCAGCTCCGGAATCTAAGAGTGTCGGCTCCAGAAATGTCCATAAAACATGCTCTCTGTTCTCAGGTTAGAGTCGGCTCCAGAAACTTAGGTGTCGGCTCCCAAACTCTCAGGTGTCAGCTCCCGAATTCTAGGTGTCAGCTCTGAAAACTAAAACAGAATGCACTTCTCTGTATCTCAGGTTGGAGTCAGCTCCGAAACTCTGAGTGTCGACTCCAGACCATGCCAAAAATCTAGAAACCTTCTGATACGCCTTGGGGTTGGCTCTTGACTATTTGGGTGTCGACTCCAAGTTCTGAACTTTAAAAATTCCTTTTAAAATTTGATTCAAAACTTATTCCTTTATCCCTTTTGATTGATTAAACATTTTTAACCCCTGAAACACTTATTAAATATGTCAGAAACATAGTGAATATACTCATGTCTTTTGTTAATCATCAAAATCAATAATTGGGTCAATAATCTCCCCCTTTTGATGATTATAAAAATATTGAGTATATACATGATTAAATAATAAGAGTTTCAAATTAAATTTCTCAAATATTTAGTTTTCACAAGTAAGCTCCCCCTGAATGAAGTAGCTCCCCCTATGATACTCAATTTAACTATCAATTACATCTTATATGAGTTTAACGTTTGATACAAATTAAACTTTCATATCAAATTAACCTTCAATTAAGCTTATTCCTTTTAATGCATATACAATTTTCCCATTATAACATTCACATTATAACTTTCAATGCATATACGACTATCAATTACATTTTCTCCCCCTTTTTTGCAATCAACAAAAAGGTTAAGAAATTTCAAATTAAATGATAAAATTAAGAGATGCTTCAAAGATCAAATGATATTCATTAAGTAAAAAGTTCATTACATACTTCACAAAGTCAAGCATTACATAAAAAATCTTCATTATATCAAAATTTTTGTAAACACATCAAACATCAAACTAAAGCAAATTAACATCAAATCCCAAATCTTCTTTTGAGTTCTTCTAGAATCTTGCCCATCCCTTCTCTTTGAGTAGCAATGAATTCATTATTGGATTACGGAATGAAAAATCCCAATCTAATTGGAATAAAATGGCAGCGGAAACAAAATAAATCTATTCCATAACCCACCAAGGATCACATGCGTTTCATAAAAACGAAAGAAGGATAAACGAAAAACATTACCTTTTATTGATCAGTATATAATCCGTCTGTTCTTGTGTTGATTTGCTCGGATCTTCAAAGGTGCTGCCTTCAGAAAGACGACCACCCTCTACAAGTATCCACACATAAACGGACACCAAAATAGTTTTGAATGCTAGTTCAACAAGTCCATTTTTCACAAAAATAAAATCGTTTCCAACTCTCTGCTTATCTATTTTAAGGCAAAAGGCACGACCCTTCAAATGCCCCAATAGACATGACCTTTCAAATGCCCCAATAGACATGACCTTTCAAATGCCCAATGGACTTTAAAACGTATATATCATATATATACAAGTCTGCTAGGATTTTTGGTTAACTAGGATTTTAATTGATATTTATTTAAAACTCCTTTTAAATAATGACAATTTAAATCCTTTCCTTACCAAATAAGGAATATATATTTTTAACCAAAAACCTTTATGGATTATTTCCTTATCCAATAAGAAATATAACAAATTAATTACTTGTCATAATTTAAATTACAAATTTAAATTTTCTCAAAATTAAACTCGAATCTAAATGACAACTAATTATTATTTGTAATTTAAAATAATCTCATCATTTTAAATTACTATAGAGAGTAACAAACCGTAACCATTATTGTCCGTTCTTAGTGTGCGACCCTATAGGTTCAATTAACGTTGGCAGTAGGCCTAAATCACATTTTGATCCTACAAGTCATAAGCGGCCTCTAGCAAGACATTATGACTACCCAAGTTAAATGAAAAGCTCATGTTCCGAGACAACCTTAAAGTAGCTATTGACATAATCCTTTTGTCACATGATATCTTGATAGAATATAAGGCATGGATAAAGTCAACCTTATATCGCTCTATCTTTAATTTCTCGAAACCCAATTAGACTGACTAAACAAATGATATTGATCTCCATCAATTCATTTGAGCATGGCCATGCATTTCTCAGTCTCAATCATCGAGGGGCCCAGAGATATCTCTCTTATAATAAGAGGGACAAATTCCATCTTAATCACTCATATCTCACTACATGATTCTTATTATGTTCAAGCATAATCTTTATAATCATCCGGTTAAAGACAACGTTTGATTATGTCAAAACATAATATTCCTCATGTTGAGAACTATAGCAATCTCAGGTCTAAGGATTTAATGACACAACTACTAGAGATTAACTTATGACTTTGATCCATGTATTAATCTCAAGGCGGGTCTTGTCCAATATTTGTTCTCAACAAATACATATAAATTTGATTTGTATCTCATACACATATTCATCCCATGAATATCAATCAAATTTCATACTAATCTTAATTTATTGTTATTCCCACAACAATAACCGATTAGGGACATTTAGAATAATTCATAATATTATTCAAGGACATTATTATATAATAAACATGCAAATTATGATAATAGTAAATGCTCATAAATATTCAAAATACCATGTCCATACAATAGGCCTAGGGCACTATTACTAACAATCTCCCACTTGCACTAGGCCCACTCATCAATGTATCTAATACCTATGAACCTAGCATGACGATCATGCTTTGCTTGTGGTAGAGGCTTAGTCAATGGATCAGCAACATTGTCATCTGTTGGAACTCTGCATATTTTTACGTCACCTCTCTCAATGATTTCTCGAATGAGATGATAACGCCTAAGAATGTGTTTGGATCGCTGATGTGACCTAGGTTCTTTTGCTTGTGCGATAGCACCATTATTGTCACAATAAACATCAACAGGATTTGTGATGCTAGGAACCACTCCAAGGTCAGTAATGAACTTCTTGATCCAAACTGCTTCCTTTGCTGCATCAGATGCTGCTATGTATTCAGCTTCAGTTGTAGAATCAGCAACAGTGCTTTGCTTCGAACTTTTCCAGCTAACAGCACCACCATTTAAACAAAACACATATCCTGACTGCGATCGGAAATCATCTTTGTCAGATTGAAAGCTTGCATCTGTGTAACCACTTACAACCAGATCATCTTCCAATCCGCCATACACCAAGAACATATCTTTAGATCTTCTCAGATACTTAAGAATGTTCTTGACAGCCGTCCAGTGACTCTCACCGGGATCTGACTGGTATCTACTCGTTATGCTTAAAGCATAAGAGACATCTGGTCTAGTGCACAACATAGCATACATGATAGATCCTATTGCTGAAGCATAAGGAATCTTACTCATGCGCTCTCGCTCATCTTTTGTGTTAGGACACTGAGATTTGCTAAGTGTAATACCATGAGACATAGGCAAGTATCCTCTCTTGGAATCTTGCATACTGAACCTTTTCAGTACTTTGTCTATGTAAGTACTTTGACTTAGACCAATCAGCCTCTTAGATCTATCTCTATAGATCTTTATCCCTAGGATATAGGCAGCTTCGCCTAAGTCTTTCATTGAGAAACATTTCCCTAACCAAGACTTGACACTCTGCAAGGTAGGGATATCATTCCCAATGAGTAAAATGTCATCAACATATAGACCAGAAATACAATGGCGCTCCCACTAACTTTCTTGTAAACACAAGGTTCATCTTCATTTTTGATAAATCCAAACTCTTTGACTGATTCATCAAAACGAAGATTCCAACTCCGAGAAGCCTGCTTCAAACCATAAATGGATCTTTGAAGCTTGCATACTTTACTAGAATTCTCAGGTTGTACAAAACCCTCAGGTTGTGTCATGTACACATCCTCAAGTAAGTTTCCATTAAGAAACAGTTTTAACATCCATTTGCCAAATCTCATAGTCATAATATGCAGCAATGGCAATGAGAATTCTAATAGACTTAAGCATGGCTACAGGTGAAAAAGTTTCATCATAGTCTATACCATGAGTTTGTTTGAAACCTTTTGCAACTAGCCTTGCTTTGTAAGTATGCACTTTACCATCCATGTCAGTTTTCTTTTTGAAAACCCATTTGCACCCAATGGTCTTTGTACCTTCAGGTGGCTCAATCAAGGTCCATACCTGATTATCATACATGGATTGGATTTCAGACTTCATGGCCTCTAACCATTTCTCAGAGTCTGGATCTAACATAGCCTCTTGATAGGTAGTAGGTTCATTTTGATCCACTAACATACATCATGATTATCAGTCACAAGAAATCCATATCTCTCGGGCTCATGACGTATCCTATCAGATCTACGTAATTTTGTGCTACAGGTGGTGTGTCAACAGTGGTTTGTTGACTTTGAGCATCCACAGGCGGTTCAATGTTATCTTGTGGTTCTCGAATTTCTTCGATTTGTACCTTGCTCCCACTGGTTCCTTTAGAAATAAATTCCCTTTCTAGAAAGACACCATTCCGAGCAACAAACACTTTGTTCTCAATGGGATTGTAAAAGTAGTATCCTTTAGTCTCTTTAGGATACCCCACAAAAAACATTTGTCAGACTTGGGTTCCAGCTTATTTGAAACTTGACGTTTTACATAAGCTTCACAACCCCAAATCTTAAGAAAAGACAAACTGGGCTTTTTACCATTCCACATCTCATATGGCGTCTTTTCAACCGCTTTGGTTGGAACTCGATTTAGTGTGAACGCAGCTGTGGCAAGTGCATAACCCCAAAAGGTAAGTGGAAGATCTGTTAGACTCATCATAGATCGAACCATATCTAATAAGTTCGATTCCTTCTTTCAGACACACCATTCCATTGTGGTGTTCCAGGAGGAGTTAGTTGTGGAATGATTCCACAACTTCTAAGATGGTCATAAAAATCTTGGCTCAAATATTCTCCACCTCGATCAGATCGAAGTGCCTTGATTGTCTTGCCAAGTTGGTTTTGTACTTCATTTTGAAAAGATTTGAACATTTCAAATGATTCAGATTTGTGTCTCATCAAGTAGACATAACCATATCTACTGAAGTCATCAGTAAATGTAATGAAGTACTTGTAACCTCCTCTGGCATCTGAACTTAATGGTCCACATACATCTGTATGTATTAGGCCCAATAATTCATTGGCCCTTTCACTGTGTCCAGTAAAGGGATCCTTTGTCATCTTACCCAATAGACAAGATTCACATGTATCATATGATTCAAAATCAAATGAGTTCAAAAGTCCATCTTGATGGAGTTTTGATATGCGTTTCTCATTTATATGGCCAAGGCGACAATGCCAAAGATAGGTTGAATTTAAGTCATTGGACTTAAATTTCTTGGTAGTTATGTTATAGACAGAAGAATTGTTGGATTTTTGAAGATTCAAAACATAAAGACCATCTAGTAATTCGGCATTTGCATAGAACATGTCTTTATGATAAATGGAGCAATTATTATTCTTAATAATAAAAGAAAAACCATCATTATCCAAACAAGAAACTGAAATAATATTCCTACACATTGTAGGAACATAAAAGCAATTGTTCAAAACTAACAAAAGCCCACTGGGCAAAGAAAGTTCATAACTTCCTACAGCTAAAGCAGCAACTTTTGCTCCATTGCCTACTCGAAGATCAACTTCGCCCTTCTTCAGTTGTCTACTCCTTTTAAGCCCCTGCACATTTGTGCAAATGTGAGATCCACATCCAGTATCTAATACCCAGGAACTAGAAGGAGAGAAATTAATCTCTATAACATAAATACCTGAAGAACCGGTCTCACCAGTCTTCTTCTTCTTCTTTAGATCCTCCAAATACAGCTTGCAGTTTCTCTTCCAATGACCAGGTTCATTGCAAAAGAAACAGACACCCTCCTTTGGGGCTTTAGCCTTGGGTTTAGGATTGGGCTTGGGTTGAGCATTGGACTTTCCAGCCCTTCCCTTACCCTTTCCTTTTCTTTTCTTCATAAGGCCCTTTCCCTTTGAACCATCAGAACATGGCCAGGCTTGGACTTAATATTCTGTTCAGCAGTTTTAAGCATCGTATGCAGCTCAGAAATTGATTTGTCCATTTCATTCATGTTATAGTTCATGATAAACTGGTCATAACTATCAGGAAGTGAATTTAGGATCAAATCTGTTGCCAACTCTTGGCTCAATGGAAATCCAAGCCTATCAAGGTGCTCAATATAGCCTTTCATTTTCAACACATGAGCGCTAACTGAAGCACCCTCAGCCATTTTGCAAGAGTGCAATGCCTTGGTAGTATCATACCTTTCTTGCCTTGCTTGTTGCTGGAACATTTCCTTTAGATTGACAATCATATCATAAGTTTCCATGTTTTCCAAATCTTTCTGAAGTTCAGAACTCATGGTAGCTAGCATCAAGCATGCAACATCAATAGAGTCATTATGATGCTTCTCATAAGCATTCTTTTCAGCTCTAGAAGCATTATCGGCTGGTTCTTCAGGGTGAGGTTGATCCAGGACATAAAGCTTCCTTTCTTGTTTGAGAACAATTCTCAAATTTTGAAACCAGTCAAGGAAGTTAGTCCCAGTAAGTTTGTCCTTCGCAAGGATTGATCGCAGTGACATAGTAGAATTGTTATCATTGTTGGCCATCTACAATAAATGCAAAGTTCGTTAAGTATTTTGATTATGAAAAACTCCCACTAAATTAACAACCCTCAATAATAAAATCATATTAATTTAGTGAGCTAAGATCCATATTTATACTCAACTTTAAGTCAGCTTTGGCATGACACTTAAAATTAAGTTTTTTAGGTAGGTAACTCTTACCAATTGCAACTCATGCAACTCTTAGAAATTTATGGGATTTTGACATCATATGTCCCGGCATGTTTAAATCCCATCTCATGCCATTAGGCCCAAAACCGTTTTGATAACCTAATTAAGTTAAACCATTTTTAAACATATGGGTAGCACCATTACCCATCTTGTCTCACTAATGTAACCTAATGTACTTCTACTTTGGTAGAACCCACATTAAGGTGATAAAAGCCTTGACAAGTGTTCAAATATGGATGGCATGTCAACTTAAAATTTTATGTGAGGGATCTAGATAGATTTCTCATCATGCATTTAGTATCACATACTCATTGATATCATACATAGCATCTCATACATGTATATAATAAACGTGTCATAGTATGGCCTTATCAGATTGATCTTCATAAGCCAATATGAAGATCAATGGTCAATCCTAGGTAATAATGAGCAACACCATAATGTCTACTTGACCATCATCTTGTGCATAGACACCTAGCTCCTCCATCACCATGGTTGGATTGCAGGACTTCAAATGGCTTGCTTTGTCTTCTTGTTTATTACAATAAATAAACAAATACTACTAAAAGTAAAAGAAAAATTACAATGAAACAAAATGGCACGCAGGCCATATTTAATAATTACAACCCTTGTAAAAGAATAATAAAAACCTGCCAATCATATTGGTCACAAGGCCATACCATGCACCATACAAAGCAACACACCATGCAAAACATATCATGTTATCATATAGCATATACATATTGCATTAAAGAAAATAGGGCGTGTTTTTAAAACCAATTAAATTTATAAGGCGCTCTGATTAGGTAGTACTGCGGTTCCTAAAATTTGGAGATACAATAAAGTTTCATCCTAAAATTTGATTTTATTGATCTCATCAATAAATTTAAGGCTTACATCCGCACCACCATAAACAGCAATTGATAAATCCTTATTGATATGTGAATTCAGTTCATGTATTAATCTAATTAAGACAACACCGAAATCATATATCATGTTAAACACTTTAATTGCAATATCCCATTCGGATTCTTAATCATATTAACGAATCCTTACAGGAAACAGATTCATCAATTAACACCTTAGAAAACCTATTATCTATGTCGTTCGCGCAAACACTAATATCATATATATATACAAGAACGCAAACCATGCCAAGATCATATACATCTCATACATACAATCAAACATGGCAGTTTCGATTTTTATGAAAATGCAAGTGGCTCTGATACCACTGTTGGATTACGGAATGAAAAATCCCAATCTAATTGGAATAAAATGGCAGCGAAAACAAAATAAATTATTCCATAACCCACCAAGATCACATGCGTTTCATAAAAACGAAAGAAGGATAAACAAAAATTACCTTTTGTTGATCAGTATGTAATCCGTCTGTTCTTGTGTTGGGTTTGCTCGGATCTTCAAAGGTGCTGCCTTCAGAAAGACGACCACCCTCTACAAGTATCCACACACGAACGGACACCAAAATAGTTTTTGAATGCTAGTTCAACAAGTCCATTTTTCACAAAAATGAACCATCGTTTCAACTCTCTGTTATCTATTTTAAGGCAAAAGACATGACCCTTCAAATGCCCCAATAGATATGACCTTTCAAATGCCCCAATAGACATGACCTTTCAAATGCCCAATGACTTTAAAACATATATCATATATACAAGTCTGCTAGGGATTTTGGTTAACTAAGATTTTAATTGATATTTATTTAAAACTCTTTTAAATAATGACAATTTAAATCCTTTCCTTACCAAATAAGGAATATATTTTTTTAACCAAAAAACCTTTATGGATTATTTCCTTATCCAATAAGAAAATATAACAAATTAATTACTTGTCATAATTTAAATTATGAATTTAAATTTTCTCAAAATTAAACTCGAATCTAAATGACAACTAATTATTATTTATAATTTAAAATAATCTCATCATTTTAAATTACTATAGAGAGTAACAAACCGTAACCATTATTGTCCGTTCTTAGTGTGCGACCCTATAGGTTCAATTAACGTTGGCAGTAGGCCTAAATCACATTTTGATCCTACAAGTCATAAGCGGCCTCTAGCAAGACATTATGACTACCCAAGTTAAATGAAAAGCTCATGTTCCGAGACAACCTTAAAGTAGCTATTGAATAATCCTTTTGTCACATGATATCTTGATAGAATATAAGGCATGGATAAAGTCAACCTTATATCGCTCTATCTTTAATTTCTCGAAACCCAATTAGACTGACTAGACAAATGATATTGATCTCATCAATTCATTTGAGCATGGCCATGCATTTCTTAGTCTCAATCATCGAGGGGCCCAGAGATATCTCTCTTATAATAAGAGGGACAAATTCCATCTTAATCACTCATATCTCACTACATGATTCTTATTATGTTCAAGCATAATCTTTATAATCATCCGGTTAAAGACAACGTTTGATTATGTCAAAACATAATATTCCTCATGTTGAGAACTATAGCAATCTCAGGTCTAAGGATTTAATGACACAACTACTAGAGATTAACTTATGACTTTGATCCATGTATTAATCTCAAGGTGGGTCTTGTCCAATATTTGTTCTCAATAAATACATATAAATTTGATTTGTATCTCATACACATATTCATCCCATGAATATCAATCAAATTTCATACTAATCTTAATTTATTATTATTCTCACAACAATAACCGATTAGGGATATTTAGAATAATTAATAATATTCAAGGACATTATTATATAATAAACATGCAAATTATGATAATAGTAAATGCTCATAAATATTCAAAATATCATGTCCATACAATAGGCCTAGGGCACTATTACTAACATTCATTTAGTCTCCTATCAAAGAATCCAGATGCAACAACGATCTTTTCTTGTAACTCAGCATTGCATTTGGAATATGTCTCTGAATCACCTTCAATCTCTTTAAGTTCTTCAAAAATATTCTTGAGATCATTCTTTAAGATTCTGCGGAGGCTCCAAGGGTGGACTCAATTTTGTTTACTCTTCATCCAAGGAATAAAACATTTCTCTTAAATTCATCAGGCTATTGTCAATTTCAGTTTTCATCTCTTCTTTGTGAGTACCAAATAATTCTTTAAGTTGCTCCAGTTGAACATCAGAAAAACCAACAGAAGGAACAGACACTGGTATAGATGCAGGAACGAAAGTAGGTGCCGGTGGTGGTGATGTTCTGCTAGGTTCTGGTGAAGAATGCCTCACTGAAGGACCTGCCTCAGAAGGTGCAGTGGCTCTAATGTCAGCCGCTCTTTCATCCAGATTACTCTTTCTTTTCCATCCACCATCCACTTTCACAAATCCCATTCTATGCACAGTAGCCAGGCTGTAATAATCGGTGTATCTAAGGTTCTTTAAATGTTCATTCTTTGAAATGACAACACCTTGGCTTTGGAATACTAAAATTAATATCATGTCATAGGGTAAAGAGTATCTTTTCTTATTCCATGCCTCTACCATATACCAAATCATCATAGCAGCCAGATTAATTTGCTGACCAGTCAAAACACTATCCATAAGTACAATGTCTCGCTCTGAGACATACTCAAAACATCAGTCTTAGGAAATAAAATCATACCACAAATATTATGCAACAACCTAAGTTCAAGAGGCAACTGATTTGCCCTAATTCTTCAAATTTGGTTATTTCCCTACCTAACATCCTTGATAAAGCGTTTGATCTTTCATTGTGAATGCTTCCAGCAAGCCCAGTAACAGAAATCCCTAAAAGGTTTCCTAAAATTTCTGAAGTAATATGAATCCTTTTCCCTCTTACTGAACTAACAATTCCTCCATCTCCTCTAGATAAATTAAAATAAAATTCCTTGACTAGGGCTAGATAAGTAGGTAAATCAAGGGTACATACCTTATCCCAACCTAGTTCAGTCAACTGCCGCCCAATGGTAAAACCTTCTTCCTCAAGGAAATAAAAGTCTACCTTCCTACCCATTGTGATTACACGGCCTGCCAAAGTGTCGATTTGAGGTGAGGACGGGCTTGGAGCAGCACTCGGTATGGATGACGAGGAAGAGGATGTAGAACTCGATGAAGGCTACCTTGCCGGACGCCTTACAGTCTGTTTCTCGATCGTCACCCCTCCACCAAACACTGATCCCCTATGTTTGGGTGCCATTGAGAGCTAAGGAGTGGCTAATTTAAGGGATTTTGGGTTTTGGGAAGAGTTGGAGAGATTTTGGAGAGGATTGGAGTCGATTGAAATGAACAAGGAGTCGGCTCTGCCCTAAATAAGTTAACCTGGGACCACTTGGAGTCGACTCCCGCAAAGCGAGGTGTTGGCTCCAGGTTGCTAACACAGTCAGTGCTTGAACTGGAGTCGGCTCCGCTAAGCGGGTGTCAGCTCTAAGGTCTCAGACCGAGAGTGACACAGACAAGGTGTCGACTCCCTAACTCTCCTCTAAGATAACAAAATCTTTCTTCACTCAAAGGTTTTATAAATATGTCTGCAAGTTGTTCTTCAGTATTCACATAATCAAGACAAATTTCATTATTGGCTACATGTTCTCTTATAAAGTGATATCGTATTTCAATGTGCTTTGTTCTTGAATGTTGAATTGGATTTTTAGTAAGATTTATTGCACTTGTATTATCACATCTTATGGGTGTCTTATCAAGTGTGATACCATAGTCTTCAAGTTGTCTCTTAATCCATAGGATTTGAGCACAGCAACTTCCAGCTGCAACATATTCTGCTTCCGCAGTAGATAATGCAACCGAATTTTGCTTTTTGCTAAACCATGAGATTAAGTTACTTCCTAAAAATTGGCATGCACCACTTGTACTTTTTCTATCTAATTTGCATCCGGCATAATCAGAATCTGAGTATGCAATTAGATTTAATGTGGAATCTCTAGAATACCATAAACCTACATTTTTTGTTCCACTTAAGTATCTTAGTATTCTTTTAACAGCTATTAAGTGTGATTCTTTAGGTTCTGATTGGAATCTAGCACATAGACATACAGAAACATAATATCTGGTCTACTTGCTGTTAAATAAAGAAGGGATCCGATTATACCTCGATAATACTTTCTGATCAACCTTTTTACCTTCTTCATCCTTGTCCAGCTTGCATGAAGGACTCATTGGTGTTCCGAGGGGTTTAATTGATTCCATACCAAATTTCTTTAGAATCTCTTTGTGTACTTTGTTTGGTTGATAAAGATACCCTCTTTGCTTTGTTTGATTTGGAGTCCAAGGAAGAAGTTGAGTTCTCCCATCATGCTCATCTCGAATTCTCCCTGCATTAACTTGGCAAATTCTTGACATAGAGATCGTTAGTAGCACCAAAAACAATGTCATCAACGTATATTTGTACTATAAGTAAATCTTTGCTTTTTCTTTTCAAAAATAATGTTTTATCAACATTTCCTCTTGTGAAATCATTTTCAATTAAAATTTACTTAACCTATCATACCAAGCTCTAGGTGCTTGTTTCAAACCATATAAAGCTTTGTGTAATTTAAAAACGTGATTTGTAAATTCGTGATCTATAAAACCTGGTGGTTGTTCTACATAAACTTCTTCATTAATAAATCCATTTAAAAATGCGCTTTTAACATCCATTTGAAATAAATTAATGTTCATGTGACATGCAAATGCTAGTAATAGCCTAATAGCTTCTAATCTAGCTACAGGTGCAAAAGTTTCATCAAAATCAATGCCTTCTTCTTGATTATATCCTTTTGCAACTAATCTAGCTTTGTTTCTAATTACAATGCCATTTTCATCAAGTTTATTTCTAAAAACCCATTTTGATCCTATTACAGAATGATTTTTAGGTCTTTCAACTAATGTCCAAACATTATTTCTTGTAAATTGATTTAGTTCTTCTTGCATGGCTAGCATCCAATTATTATCTTTTTCAGCTTCTTCTATAGATTTTAGGTTCAATTTGTGAAACAAATGCAAGATGATTACTAATATTTCTCATGTATGATCTAGTCCTTATTCCTTGAGATGGATCGCCTATAATCAATTCCTTGGGATGACTATGTGCATATCTCCAGTCTCTTGGAAGATCTAAATCATCATGATCATTATTAACATCATCCCTTATGTGAATCATTATCTTTAGCCTGTTGTTCATGATCAGAAGATACTTCAATATTAAGTTTTTCAAGACCTTTTTCAATTATGTTTGTATCTTCCTCATCATTAATCTTCTCAGATCCAGTTGCTAAAGATTCATCAAACACTACATGTATGGATTCTTCAACAATTAATGTTTTCTTGTTAAAGATTCTATAAGCTTTACTAGTTGTTGAGTAACCTAGAAAATTCCTTCATCAGATTTAGCATCAAATTTTCCTAAGTTGTTTTTACCATTATTATGAATGAAACATTTACATCCAAATGCATGAAAGTATTTTATATTTGGTTTTCTTTCATTCCATAATTCATAAGGTGTTTTCTTTAAATATTGGTCTTATTAAAGCTCTATTTAAGATGTAACATGCTGTGTTAATAGCTTCCGCCCAAAAATACTTTGGTAGGTTGCTTTCACATAGCATGGTACGGGCCATGTCTTCTAATGTCCTATTCTTTCTTTCAACTACACCGTTCTGTTGTGGAGTCCTAGGGGCTGAAAAATTATGATTAATTCCATTTTCAGTGCAGAAATTTTCAAATAAGTGATTTTCAAATTCTGTTCCATGATCACTTCTTAGAGATACTATAGTAGTGTTTTTTCTCATTTGTGACTTTCTTGAAGAATTTCAGAAACATCGAGAAAGTCTCATCTTTGTGAGCTAAAAACATTACCCAAGTATATCTAGAATAATCATCTACAATCACTAGACCATATTTCTTTCCTCCTAGACTTGTGGTTCTAGTTGGTCCGAAAAGATCCATGTGAAGTAGCTCTAGTCCCCTAGAAGTTGAAACAATATTTTTAGATTTAAATGAACTTCTAGTTTGTTTTCCAAATTGACATGCATCACAGATTTTATTATTTTCAAAATCTAATTTAGGTAAACCTTTGACTAAATCCATTTTAATTAGTTTTGAAATAAGGTGTGTGCTTGCATGACCTAATCTACGATGCCACAACCAACTAATATCATTAATGTTAGCATTATCAGTAATTAGGCAATGACTACTCTTAGAAGTTGTCTGTGTCAACTAAGTATATATTGCCAAATCTATAACCAGTAAAAACAATGCTATCATCGATAGAATTAGTTACAGTGCATAGAAGATTTAAAAGAAACATTAAAGTTTTATCACATAATTGACTTATGCTAATTAGATTATGCTTCAAACCATTAACATAAAGTACATTATCAATTACTATAGATGGAGTTATGCGAACTTTACCAAGGCCCAAAATTTGACCTTTACCGTTATCGCCAAATGTCACAACTCCACTTTTCTTCTAGGGTGATGAATTCCTCTTTGTCACCCGTCATATGTCTTGAGCAGCCGCTATCAAGATACCACTTCTTCTTTGATCTTTTGGCTACAAGACATTCCTGCAATATCATCAAACTTTATGCTTAGGTACCCAAGCTTTCTTGGGTCCTTCATGGTTAGCAGCAATAAAAATTGTTCCTTTCGGAACCCATATTTTCTTAGTTTTAATATTTTTTAAATTCTTATTAATTTTTTTTTTAAATTGCATGCATAGGCTTTGTGTCCTTTCTTGTTACAGCAATAACATGAGACCTCATTTTTATCATGTTCCTTTCTAAAGAAATTTTAACATACTTTTGTTTCTTGTTAGGCCACAGAAACTATTGGATCAAACCAATCACAATGAAACAATATGGTTCATTTTATAGGCCAACCAGAATATTCAACTTCAACCACCTCCTCTAACTTTCTGTAATAATTCTGCATATTTGCTCAACACTTTCTCTTTTAACATACACCCACCCCTAGTTCTGTGTGCCTCTTGAAGACGCTAGTTGTTCAATTTGAAATTTATACATTAATAAAATAGCCAGTAGAGGTTGTTACGGTCTTCAATGGCCATTGTGCTAGACATTTAATGAAAATATTATCGGTTATGAACCATGACCATTTACCTACAAATTAATAAGCTATTCACAACCAATTCAAAAAATAAAAGCCATTATTGCAATTGATTGAGTGATAGTACTCACATATTCATAAAACCAAAGCGAACTCTATTTCTAACTTCTGCCCAATGGCAATTTGACTGATGTTGGGATTCATCTGTCCTTGTCTATCACAAAACATCCTTAAGGGATGATAACAATTAAAACTTCTGTTAGCAATTAAATAGTGAGGTATATTATAATTTAAAGTCGTGAAGTATATACTTACTCAATATATGGATCGACTTCTCTACAGTTCATTAGGATGTAATAATGTGCTGCATTATACTCCATATCGCTCAAGATCTCTTGACTTCTGCCTCCTAAATGAACGATCGATGCCTTTAAAAACTGATATTCTACCGTCATTAGGTTCTCCTTCGTCCACACATACGTCATCGTTACGACCAAGATTTTGGCTCCTCGTGTGGACGTGACCTCAAAGTAATGAGAGGCAAAAGCTGAAACTTCTTCAACCAAGTGTGCATTGCATATAGAACCTTCAACCCTTGCCTTATTACGTACATTATTTTTTAACTTCTTAAGGTACCTATATGTAAAGGTAAGAAATCAAATAAACCAACTTTCTCGCAATAAAAAATTTGAAATGTAAACATGTACTACTGATTATATATTAAGATATTTACCTCTCGAAAGGATACATCCAGCGATACTGCACGGGACCAGCTATACTCGCTTCGTATGGTAAGTGAACTGGTAAATGCTCCATTGAGTCAAAAAAACTTGAAGGAAATATTCGCTCCAGCTTGCATAAAATAATTGGAATTTCCTCCTCAAACCTTACCATGGATGCAGAAGTAATGACTGTCGGCAGAAAACTCCTTGAAGAACAAGCTGAGCTCTATCAATGCCTTCACACACGGTGCGGAAGCAACTCACGAAAAGCTATAGGCAATAACCGTTGCATAAAAACATGGCAGCCATGACTCTTCATGCCAAACAACTTGAGCTTATGCATGTCGACACACCTACCGATATTTGAAGCATAACCATATGAAAATTTTAACCCTCTAACCCAGTTACATAAAACTTCTCGTGAATTTCTGTCAAGAGTGTAACAGGCTTTAGGATAGGTCCCGTCAGTATCCTTCTCAAATCACTCTTCTGCAATACTGATTAAGTTCTTCTCTTGACTTTGCAGTGTCTTTGGTTTTTCCCGGGATGTTTAGCACCGTATTAAATATGTTATCAAAGAAATTTTTCTCAATATGCATAACATCCAAGTTGTGCCGGATGAGATTTGTGCTCCAATACGGCAAATCCCAAAATATACTCGCTTCTTCCAGTTATGTTCTTTACATATACGCCATTTATTCTATCTGCATCTGGTTCCCAAGCATACCTCAACCCCAAATGCTCTATAGTATCAAATATATTTGTGCCAGACCTAACCGATTCGGCAAATTTTGTGACTGCTTTGTTCTTCGAAAGGCGATCAAGTTCCGCCTATAAGGATGATTTGGAGGCAAGAACTTTCTATGATTATCAAACCATGACTGCTTACCACTCTTCTGCAATGTAATGCATCGGAATCATACATGCAGTAAGGGCATGCCAGACGCCAGCAGTGCTCCAACCAGACAATATTGCATATGCCGAGAAGTCACTGATTGTCCACATCAAAGCAGCTCTCATGATAAAATTTTGTTTCATAGAAATGTCGTAGGCTATGACTCCTATTTCCCACAACATTTTCAATTCGGCCACCAATGGTTGTAAGAAGACATCAATCTTTTCCTTCGGATTTGATGGTCCTAGGAACCAAAACTATCAAAAACATTGCAGTATTTTTCATGCACTTCCATGGAGAAAGGTTATATACGGTCAGTATCACTGGCCAACATGAATACTGTTGGCCCGCTTGACCAAATGGTTGAAAGCCATCGGTACAAAGACCTAATCTCACATTCCTTATATCTTCGGTGAAATTATGATTTCATTGAAATGCTTCCAAGCTTTTGAATCTGATGGATGCCGCATTTCATCTTCTTTAGATTCATGTTCGGCATGCCATCTCATATCAGCAGCTGTAACCTCAGATCTGCATAATCTCTGCAGGCATGGAGTAAGAGAAAAGTAATGCATTCTCTTGTAAGGCACACTTTTCCTCCTACTTGTACTAGCTCATCCTTCATCGTTGGTGTACCTCGATTGCCCACAAATCTTACAACATCTCAGGTCTGAGTCTTCACCCAATATATCATATAATTGTTCAAGCAACAATCGATCTTATTAACTGGGAGCCCAAGGCCACGAACAACTTCTTTATAGAGTAAAAACTGCCTACTACAACATTATCATTTGGCAAAACTTCCTTTGTTAATCTAGCTACAGCATTGAACGTCCTTTTTGATAACTGATGTTCTGCCTTAATATTCAACAACTGAGCAACCATAGACAATTAGAAATGACTCTCAAAACCAGGATACAATTCTTGATTTACAGCACGAAGCATATCATAAAATTGTTGTGCATCTGGATTTGGTTCTTCCATAAATGTATTCTGATTGAATTCATTACCTGAAGCATTCATCACCATTTCTTCATATCTGTTTAAATTCACACATGGTTCATCAACGAGAATTGAAACTTGTTGGCTTATGACAGCTGCATCCATTTCCTCTATTTCACCATGATAGTACAAAATATCGTACCCAGGAATAATTCCTTTTTTACACAAATGCACCTTCACAGTTTTAACATCCCTATAGGCTTTATTCTGATACCTGTATAAGTTGCAAGGGCACCTAATCCTAGGCCCATCCATCCATTCAGGTTGGCTACATGCAAATCCAATAAATTCTTCAATCCATTCAAAAAATCTGGATTAAGCAAGCCATCTTTTAACCTTGCATACATCCATGAGCAAGGCCCACTCATTTTTAACCAACTTATACAATTTTCTGGTAAACCATTAAAGAAAACCATAACATAAAACTATATTAGTATTAATAATTATATAAATAAATTATTTATTTTACACATCTAAGGTAAATAATAACTATTTAAATAATTTATAATAATAAATCAATTTTATTTTTAACGATTGCAACCAATTGATTAGGCCAGGTCCTGCTAAGGTCCCTGCCTACAAGGCCGTGCCACGTGGAGTTCGTGAGACTTCACAAGTATGCAAGTGTCCTAAATTAATTCCACATTCACTTCATATCTAAAAGGTAAGGCCCTATCCCATTCAAGATTATTTTCTATGATATGTTATTCAGCTATTCATTATCATCGTTTACGTTGAAATTTTAGCAACATTTTCCCATATGTTCTTCTAAATGTGTGGCATATATGACACACTAGGAGAACGTATGAGAAAATACAAACCGCAATCTCAACTGACGATAACTAATAGCAGACTAACATATCGCAAAAAATAATCTCAACTGTTTACTAGGATAATTTGAGAATTTGTAAGACTAAGTCTTGCAAATTCTTAAACGGGTCTAAAGGTTTTAGTGCTGCGAGAAATAATATTCAATTAAAAAAACAATCGAACTTATGCTTGTAAAAAAGTTTTCTTGACTATTATACATATTTTGATTGTGGTCTATAGTCACTAACTTCTAAAACTGATATTATGTCAAAGATAATAACCTTAATCCAATATTTATGCATAGTATTATCTAATAATACTATAGTTTCAATATTGGATAGGCTGGATCAAAATTTTTCATAACACGTCAACCGTGACACATCTATTAAAGCCATAGATAATCTCATTACCAAAATAACATATCCCAATATATCATGTTCTTGTAACTTAAATCAAAGCCTAAGTCACAACCATTTCATAACAAAAATAAGATGCAACAATATATGTAAGATGTTCACCAATAAACTACCATGCATAGTTTAATATGCTGAGAAATTGAACCATAATTATATAAAAACCACTAATCAATCATGACTTAATTAATTTAAAATAGAGGCACTAATTAATCAAAAGCAATTTATTTAATTAATTTACTATCAGAATCACTAATTAGAAAATATTACAATGATGTTATATTGCAATCATTATTTATTAGAATACCATAATTTATTATTATATTATATTATAATATTATAAACTAATATAAGTTAATATATATTATAATATGATATTATTAATATTATGACATAATATAATTATTATGTAATAATTATATTATATTATTACATAATTTTTTTTGGGCCTGTGGGGGTTTTTTTTTGGCCTGTGGTGTGGGCACGGGGTGTGGCCAGGCCGCGGTCGGGCACCAGGCCAAGGCCGCGGCAGGCTGCAAAGAGGAGTAGGGGGAGGGGGGGCTGGGTGGTTGGGTTTCTTTTTTTTTTTCCAGGCCACGGACTGTGGCCAGACCACGGCCACGACCATGGCCAGCGATGGGAGGGCGAGGGTGGGAGGGGGCTGGGGGGAGGGTAACTTAAATATTTTTTCTTTTGGCCTTGCCATGGCCTGGCCACCGTGGCTAGGCACGGCCGGGCGCGGCCATGGCCGGCAACGGGAGGGGGAGGGTGGGAGGGGGCTAGGGGGGTTTCGGATTTTATTTTATTTGGCCTTGCCGTGGCCAGGCCATGGCCGGCAGCCAGCCAGCCATGACCGGGCATGGCCATGGCCGGCGAGGATGGCCATGGCAACTGTCGTGGCTGGCGATGAGAGGGGGAGGGCCAGAGGAGGCTGGGGGGTTTGAATTTTTTTTATTTGGACTTGTCGTGGCCTAGCCACCGTGGCCAGGTCACAGCCGGCAACCAACCAGCCACAGCCTAGCCACGGTCGTGGCCGACGAGGATGTTCACGGCCACTGCCATGGCTGGCGATGGGAGGGGGAGGACCGAAGGGGGCTAGGAGGGTTAGAAATTTTTTTTTTGGCCTTGTCGTGGCCAGGCCATGGCCGACAGCCAGCCGACCACGGCTGGGCACGGCCGTGGCCAGCGATGGGAGGGGGAGGGCCGGAGGGGGCTGGGGGGTTTTGAATTTTTTTATTTGGCCTTGCCGTGGCCTGGCCACCGTTGCCAGGCCACGGCCGGTAGCCAGCTAGCCACGGCCAGGCACGGCCGTGGCCGGCGATGAGAGGGGGAGGGCCGGAGGGGGCTGTGGGGCTTTTGAAATTTTTTTTTTTGTCCTTGCCATGGCCTGGCCACTGTGGCCAGGCCACGGCCGGCAACCAGCCGGCCACGGCCAAGCGTGACCATGGCCAGCGACGGTAAGGGGAGGGCGGGAGGGAGATGGGCGGGAGGGGAGGGAGGGAGGTGGGGGTTTACCTAGAAATAGGAGTTGCCTGCGAGGTGGTCGGGTGCTGTAGGGCCGCCAGAGTGCCGCCGGAGGAGGGGAAGAGGGAGGAGGAGAAAGAGGGAGGGAGAGGAGCAGCCGGTTGGGGGTTGGGGGGGGGGGGGAGAAATCAAGGAGGAAGAAGGGTGGGGGAGGGGTTTTATATTTAGGATTAGCGATGCAATTTTGTGTCGCTAATCTATCTCAAATTAGCGACTCAATAAATGCGTCGCTAATCAGTGATGCAATTAATTGCGTCGCTAATTTGCCACCTTAATCCCATCTTGGCAGGAATTTAGCGATGCAGAATTGCGTGGCTAAATAGCAATGCATGAATATGCTTTGCTAATGCGTCACTATTTAGCGATGTATTAAATATGCGTCGCTAAATAGCGACGCATAGTCTGCATCGCTAAATAGCGACATAGTTATACGTTGCTAAATATTAATAATTTATAATATTAATTTTATTTAGTAATTATTATAGTTTATTATATTTAATATTACATAGAGACAATTTTATGTATTGATATATTGTAATCTATGCCGCTCGTTTTGCTGGAGCCCTGGGGTGACGTGGGTGGCCATGATGTTACATGTTCACTTCCTTCAGGAACCTCCTATGGGCGGTAGTACTGCCCCTTTCTCCCCGCCATCGCTCTCTGTGGCGCTTTGATCTCTTATCGCGAGTTACCTCCTAGGTGGCCGATCGGGGGGTCGGGCTTGGCCTTGTGCCGCTCCCGTATTTCTCCTAAATCAGGAGATGGGTAGGGGCCTACCATGATATCATGACAAGTGATGGAGAATTACGGTTCAATTCAGGAGAGGGAGCCTAAGAAATGGCTACCACATCTAAGTAAGGCAGCAGGCGCGCAAATTATCCAATCCTGACACGGGGAGGTAGTAACAATAAATAACAATACCGGCTGGCTCTTCAAGTCCGGTAATTGGATTGAATACAATCTAAATCCCTTAGCAAGCAGATCCATTGCAGGGCAAGTCTGGTGCTAGTAGCTGAGGTAATTTTAGCTCTAATAGCGTATATTTAAGTTGTTGCTGTTAAAAAGCTCATAGTTGTACATTGGGCTGGGTTGCCTGGTCCGCCCCATAGAACAGTGTGCACCGGCGGTGCCATGGTGTACCCGGGTAGCCGATTACAAGGTCCTATTCAGGATTGACGCTGCCATCAGTCTGATCCGTGCCTTTGTGCTGAGAATGCAACCTAAACCCTAAATGCCCTAAACCAATGATAACACCTAATTAAAATCCAAAACCCTAAAACCTAAAACCCTAATCCTAAAACCCTAAACTCTAAAACCCTAAACCCCCAATTAAACCCTAAAACCCTAAAACCCCTAGAACCCTAAACCCTCAAACCATAAAACCCTAAACCCTAAATCAAAATCTTAAACCCCTAAAACCATTAATCCCTGAACTGTGAATTAGCAACGCAATCCAGTGAGTTACTGTTTAGCGATGCAAAAATACGTCGCTATAAATCGCTAAATAGCGACGCATTTAAATGCTCACTGTTTAGCGACACATTTCAATGTGTCGATGTTTAGCGATGCAAAATTGCATCGTTGTGAGTGCATTAGCAATGCATTTCTTGCATCTCTATATTTTGGTTTAACTTTTTGTGGTTAAAAAGCTCGTAGTTGTACATTGGGCTAGGCTAGCCGGTCCGCCCAATGAAATGGTGTACCGACGATGCCACAGTGTGCCCGAATGGCCGACCATTAGGTCCTATCCGGGACTGACGCTGCCTTCAGTTCGATCCACGCCTTTGTGCCAAGAATGCAGCCTAAACCCTAAATGCCCTAAACTAGTGATAACCCCTAATTAAAACCCAAAACCCTAACACCTAAAACCCTAATCTTAAAACCCTAAACTCTAATACCCTAAACAACGATGCATTAGGGATTCATGGTTCAGGGATTAAGGGTTTCAGAGGTTTGGGATTTTGGTTTAGGGTTTCAGGGTTTTATGGTTTGAGGGTTTTAAGGTTTTATGGTTTGAGGGTTTTAGGGTTCTAAGGGTTTTAGGGTTTTAGGGTTCTAGGTGTTTAGGGGTTTTAGGTGTTTTAGGGATCTAGGGGTTTTAGGGTTTGTAAATGCGTCGCTATTTAGCAACTCATTAGTGACGTATTAAATTGCATCGCTGTTTAGCAATGCATTAATGCGTCGCTAAACGCTAAATGTGTCACTATTTAGCAATGAAAATTTTTAGAGTCGCTAGATCCGTCGCTATTTAGCGACTGATTTAATGCGTCGCTAAATTGCGTCGCAGATTTCGTGGGTCACAATTGCGTCGCAATTTTGTCATTATTTTGCGATGAATATTTGCATTGCAATTACAAGAATTTCTTGTAGTGGTAGTCCACCTTCGGCCAGTTCGTAAGTTTGCAACTGAGCTTTTCTACCTAGCGATGGTACTCATCGAGGCATCATTCTACCCTACGGTTGATGTGCCCATCAATGGACCCCTCTTTGGGGTGGCACTGGTGTTGGTACCCCCATTTAGGCTCCTTCCCATGTTGCCGCCCAGGAGAAGAGCTACTTGGGTGGTGAGCAGGAGATCATGGCCTCTTTGGGTCCTTACGACGGTGGTGCTCTGGTGAGGCATGGTTGCGGTGGGTCTCCCGATGGAAAGACCTCCTGCGGGTAGATTATCGGCTGGCCTACTGATAAGTCTATTTATTATCTCAATTTAACTATTAAAATAAATATTAATTACTTTAATTTTTTAAGAATTAATACTTTTTATGGATGTTTGTAGAAAAGGAGCCTATAATGGAAAGAGCTCGATTTTTGGAGTCTAACGATGCAGACATCACTCAAATCAGGACTCGGTTTGCCCAAAAAGGAAAAAAGAGATGATTTTGCATGATTCATGGTGCAAAATAAGGTAGGTGATGTTGAACGGATGGTTGAGAAATTTTCTCATAATATCTTAACGATCTTGAGCGCCCGATTGACTCCAACTTTAACTAGGAGAAAACCTTAAACGAGCTCTATAAAAGGAGGACCTCAAGCAGTAGTTTTGGGAGGAGTTTCTACAAAGCTCTTTTATTTTCTTTTATTTAGATTATTGTATTTAGGCCTAGGAGAGAAAAATTATGGAGGGGATGCTGGCAGCAGCAATGCGTGGCTAGATTCCTTCAACTTGGGATGATAATGAAGCCTATAATCAGGTTTTATCTTTCTTTTGTTTTTAATTTCTATGCAATAAAAGTTATGCTCTTCTTTATTATATCTTTTGAGTTATTTTTGATCGAGGTTTTGATCTGGCATACACGGCCTATACCCTATATTGACGTACCGTGATCTTATGATACGATACGTGCCTAAAAGAAACAGATCCTAGTATGATAGATTAGACCTTTAACATTGCAATTATTAGATAGTTTATACTCTGAGAGGATATGCCATGATCTTTTGATATGGTTTGTGCCTGACAAGAGATAAATTATTCTAATTTTAAATTTATAAAAATTATTACTATTGCAATATTAAAAAAAGAAGATAAAGCCTGTTTACATGGTGGATTCGGAATTCTGGGTTGCTTCTCCTACTATTTGAATTTTGTTAATTAATTAGTTGTTATCTTTTAATAACTGCTATTCTTAATATAATCATCTATAGATAAATTTTCTTTTTCTCTTTTGTAAAATAATCATCCTTGATCCCGAGGATACGATCCCGATTTACTAATAGCTATAGTAGTGAGTTGGTTTTATTTTTGACCGCCAATGATAGCGATTAAATTTTAGCACCGTTGCTGGGGATCCAGTCACGATTAATTCAAAAAAAAATTTACAAATAAAAAAATTTATTATGATTTTTTTCTTAAATTTTTTTTTTTTTTTTATTTTTTCATTATTATTCATGCTTCTCTATAAAAGAAAAGAGTAAAAAAATTCCTTTTTTGTTGAATAGCTATTGCTCTCATTAGCTTATTGCTTTTTTTAGTTACCTTAATTGTTAGATTTTTTTCTTTTCTTTTTAACGTAAAAAAATTACTTTCCTTCTTATCATAAATCCACGTTTAACCTAATCAACTTTTCCTTTTAATTAACTTACCTTAAAAGAACATGAATAAAACCCTAAGACACTTTCCATAAAATATAATTAATTTAAGAAAATAAAATAATAACAATAATAAATAAATAAAAATAAGTATAATAAAAATAAAAATGAAATATTTTATTTCTCTGCTTAGATTGACTTAGGCAAATTTATTTTCTTTGAAACTCAAAATTTTTCATTGACATCTCATAATTTATTAGAAAATTAGAAACTTAATCACAAAAATCTTTAAAAAAGTAATTAGATTAATTTTGTTTGATAATTTCAAGAGCTGGACATCTGCTTGTTGCATAGTATTTTATAATTAACTTTAAGGGCATAAACCCTTAATCAAGATAAGGTGGAGAGTTAATTACCCTTTCTTGGCCCACAAATAATATCCTTCATTTTGCATTAACCCAAGCCTTTAACTCTAAAATTAATTAGACGTCAGCCCTAAGAAACTCAAGCTCAATAGGATAAGACACCGAAAGAGTTAGACCGGATCGGGATTGACTGCTTAACTGGTGTCTAAAAAAGGAAAGGAAAGTGGTTACTTAATTGGTTCCATTTGCTTACCTAGTAAGCGACGGGGGACTCCCACTAACCTTACCCTTAACTGGCTAGTTGATCAGTTAATTTTTGATTTGGAGGGCTCCAAGGAAGTCTTGAAAGTTAGGAGCTGTCTAGATCTAGGTTAAACCTAGGATAGAGAGTCTAATCTTTGTTAACTTGATTGCTAATAATTATTAAACCATAACTATATTATTCTTCATTGCTCTTAGTTCTAAGAATCTTTTAGGATATTTTCTTTAAAATCTTCTCCTTTTTCTTCTATTATATTAGTTTAAAAAAACCGAATAACTGTTTGCTTTAGAGTGTATTGGTAGAGTATATGCTTTATCACCGATCGTTACAACCCAACCTCATACCCTTAAACCCTGAATAGAGAGAACTTGTAGAGCAAACAGAGCACACATTATAGATCTTAATTAAGAAAATAATCTACCATATCAATCGAAGGAGTACTTTGCCCCTTCACAATATATATTCACCATGTATACAAGTACCCCCAGTAGAGGCTGTTCAATATGAAATTAAGTCCAGTATAATCCAAATGTTACCAGCTTTCCATGGATTTACAAATGAAGATCCCTATAAACACTTAGATGAATTTTAAAAAATTTACTCAACTGTCAAGATTCAAAATTTCTCCGATGAGGCACTTAGGCTTAAGTTATTCCCTTTCTTCCTAAAAGATAGAGCCAAATATTGGTTAAATTCACTAGACATTATAATTTCAACTTAGGACCAACTTCAGAGGGAATTTCTTAAGAAATACTTTTCTATAGAAAAAATAAATCAAATTAGAAAAGCCATAACCAATTTTTCTTAGTTAGAGGGAGAAATGTTTCATAAAATGTGGAAGAGATTAAAAGAATTAACTAGGAAATGTTCGCACCATGCAATACCTAAATGGCAGTTAGTTCAATGTTTTTATGATGGATTGTCAGAAAGGCATCGACAAATGGTGGATGTCTCATGTGAAGGAACATTTATGCTAAAAAATGAACATGAAGCATGGCAGCTTTTTGAAACTCTAAGTGAAAATTCCTAGTACCACATGTCTGTTGCCCATAGAGATCCTCCCACAAAACCTAAGAGAGGGGAATATACAACATAGGTCAGTCTATAGACATCTATATCAAACTTGATCGAATTCTACAAGTTGGAAACACCTCTTCCTCATCTACTCAATTACATGAGGCTTGTATAATATGTTCGAGTCTAACCCATTCTATAGGTGAATGTCCAGCCGCATACCAATTTCCTGAGCTTATTCAAGAGCAAGCCTACCAAGGCCAAACCCGAATGGCTCCTAGACCAAAAAATGGTCCATATTTGAATACTTACAATCCTACCTAGGAAAATCACCCAAATTTTTATGGAAACCCCAACCTATCATCAGTCCAACATCAATTAGGCCTAACCATCAGGAGACCCAATTCAGAAGCATATCGTATGCTCAATATCCAAGTGCTCCTTAGCCTCCATCAAATAATCATGATCCTACTTTTGAAGAAAAGGTGTTACAAGCATTGAAAGGGCTAGAAATGAATACTCAACTTCTTCACTCATACACACAATCCATTACAAAACTAGAAACCCAAATAGGTCAACTAGCCACAGCATTCAGTGAAAGAGAATGGGGTAAGCTACCGAATCAGCCCGAAGTTAACCCTAGGAACCTAAACATCCAAGGATCCAAACAAGGAGCCCAGTTTAACCAACTAAGTGTCATTATACATTAAGAGCTAGAAAACAAATAGATAATCATGTTGATACATATGAAGAAGAAGAATCAGAAGTCCCACCACTTGAACAACTTATTGAACTGGGTCAGCCTGAAACACCTGAGGCATCAGAGTCTATTGTAATGCCCAACCCACCAGTTGAGCCCATGTCAGAAGAAGATAACCAAAAAATTATGGTTGTAGCACCATTCCCAAATAGACTTAAGTCTAATCAAAATTCAGCCCAATTTGATAAGATTTTGGAGGTCTTTAAGCAAGTTAAATTGAACATCCCCTTATTGGACATGATCCAACAAGTCCCAGCCTATGCCAAATTCCTTAAGGATCTATGTACCAAAAAGAAGATCACCAATGTGCTCAAGAAAGCCTTTCTGGCAGCTGGTGTGAGCTCTTATCTATCAAACCATATGTCAGTAAAATACAAAGATCCAGGGTCACCCACTATTTCATGCATTATGGGGAACACCCTCATAAATAGGGCTCTATTAGACTTAGGAGCAAGTGTTAATATATTGCCATACTCTATATATGAGTAACTAGGGTTAGGAGCACTAAAGCCTAGAAAAATGATCCTACAACTAGCTGATCACTCTTTGAAAGTACCCAAGGGAATAGTAGAGGATGTATTGATCAAAGTTAGTAACTTTATCTACCCATTGGACTTTGTGATTTTAGAAACTGAATCGGTGACAAACCCAAAAAGCGACATCCCAATGATTTTAGGTAGACTATTTTTGGCCACAGCCAATGCCCTAATTAATTATCGAAATGGATTAATGAAACTCTCCTTTGGGAATATGTCAATTGATCTTAATATTTTTAATCTTACCAATACACATCAAACGAATGACTCAAATTATGTTAAAGATACTGGTTATGATCCAATTGACCTTAGTGATGAAAAGCTTGACCTAGAAACCTGCATAAACCAAGATGGGGAGCGAATTAATGAGGTTGCTATAATTGATGAAAAATCAAGATGGAAACTTCCAATTGAACCACCAGAGAAAGTACCTGAACCATTACCCAAACCATCAATTCAGTATAGCAATGCTATTTTACAGACACTAGGCTAGAGCGTCGGGGAGGCCCGAATCGTTCCAAATCATCTTGACGCTTGTTTAAAGCATCTGGTCTGCGTCGGCATCGGACTCCTAAAATATCTTCTCCCGAACTGAGCGTTCCTCCCAGATCTAATGCCCTAGCTTCCTCTTAAGCGTTGGCCCAAGCTTTCGTCCTGAGCTTTCGTCCTAGAGCTTTCATCCCAGAGCTTTCCTTCAAACCGAGCTTTTGTCCCAGAGCTTTTCGTCCCAGAGCTCTCCTTCAAACTGAGCTTTCGTCCCAGAACTTGCAAAGCCCTAGCTCTCCCTGCTCCCTCTTCCTTCGATCGCTGCCCTCGACATCAATTGCTGTGCCTCCCTGCCTCTTCCATCAAACCGAGCACCAAGTGTCTTTGTGCTGCTGCTCCTTGCTCCGAGCCTTCTTTCATGTTTGGTTGTCTCTTTAATTTTGCGTCTACGCCATCTGTTTCGAGCTTTGTGGAATTAGCTTGAAAGATTTTAAATAAAAAAATAATAATAACAGTAATAGTAGTAGTAATAGTAAAAGGTGATGATAAATTCTTAGATGCTTTTTTAGATCATTGTAACTGTGTCTTTTTTGGGGTTATAGATCCTTATTAGATATGTCTTCACAAGCTCCTAAATTATCTTCATAAATATGCTAGCATCTATGATCATTTTTCTTTTTCTTATATTTCTTTTTTTAATGGAATGGTAGTTTGAGTCATCGGACAAACCAGCATGTTGCTTTCGACAAAGAATATCTGATCTGACTGTTTCACTTGGCTTTGATAGACAAAAGAATATAAGACTCTGCAGAGTTATTAAGTGAAAAGGGTTTACTAGATTTCTTCTGTGGTTCTCAAAAGTCACCTTGGTGGATTTGGGATCTGGGTGTCAGTTTATCAGTGCATTCTCTCCTAAAACATTGGATGCATTAGTTCATGGAATAGGTTCTGGAACTTTTCTGTAAGGTCAGGATGGAAAAAGGGTGTTCTGTAATGCGAACTGGATTTGCCCCTGAATTATGATGTGAAGGATAGGCCAAGTAACCGGTGAATTTGGTTGTTAAAAGACTACATTATATTATGACAGCTATGTTTTGGATTAATATATGATTGTCCTAGAGGTTTGTTTATTTAATGTTGTTAATTTGTTTTTTTAGTTGTACTTAAGTTGGGACAAGGAGGCCCACCATGTTCTGGTGCTCTACACAATTATGGTAGGAGTGTGCCCTGGAGTGTGTTAGAAAGAAAAGGTGGAGTATAGTATCAGGGGAATGCAAAGTTTGTTGCATTCTGCGTGTTACTTCTATTTCCTAGTTTTTATGGTAATGGTTTTCATCTCACAATTGCAATGCACTATGATACTATTAATAAACAGATTTAAATTTTAGAAGTTACAAACTCTTTTATATATGTGGGCACAGTAAACCAGTCTAACACTCCATTCCATTGGCCAACCATGTGAGGTCACAATCAAGTCTATACTGCCTTCTCCCGACTTCTTTCTTTCCTTGCAACGAACTTCGAGTGCATCTAGTTTTTTATTATTTAAAACAAGATCCCCATCTTCTTCTTTAGATATGTAAAGATTGGGATGTTTGAAGCTTAAGTATTCTTTCTTTCTCTTTCGTTTATACTAACTTTATGTCCACCTTACTTTTACCTTGTTATTGTTTAAAGCTCAAGTGCTGTCATGTTACATGGGTTTGTAATTGTTGTGGGCTCGTCATTTCGCATCATCTCTTTCTTCTTCTCCTTTTAATTTCTTAATATAAACTTTTGATGAAACTTTTCTTCTCATAAAAGTATAATGGCAACTGAGTGCGCCTCCCTCGCTCCTTTGGATTCCTCGGGCATCGCTTTTGTTTCTTTGGCGATGTTCCATATGTCAGAGAAAGTCCTTTGGATTCCTCTCCCTCCTCTGTCTCTACTAGTTGTTGCAGGCTCTGTCATGTATCTCTGTTTCTCTGTTTCATGGTTTTGTTGTTTTTTGCAAAGAGAGGCTACTGCTTGGTCTATATAAACACTAGGATTTCGAAACAGTGGTTTCAGTTTGAAGTCTTTGTACCATTGGAAAAGGTAACTTCTTATCCTTTAATATTAAGAGCCCAACATTCCATATGTCAGAGAAAGTCATAGATGAATCCGTTCCTGGAAAAGCTATATATGCTATTTTTCTCAAGGTATGGGTAAAGGGCACTGTCAATGGGGAAACTGCAGGGATCAGGCATTGCCATTGGGTTGGTTGGTGTCCATAAAAAGAGTGAGGACAAGATGAAAATTTTCATTAGAAAATTGCCTCCGTGTTACTTGCCATATTTTTTGAAACCAGACGCCAAGCGAAGATTGTGATTGTCTAGTAAATCAATTAGACAGAGGCAAGGAACCTTTCGTCGGTGACTATAAATTTATTCCATACTTAAATATGTTTTCAGTGCAGCTTTCAGCAAGCACTTGCGCTTAGATTTGGATGCGTCTTAGACTATCGATCGGTCTCGTTGATAATATCTTTTTTATTTGTCTTCTTGGTTGAGGTAATGAATTGTTACTAATGGTCTCAGAGCAGATCTAGTCTATGATGCACTTGGACCATTGTTTTTTTATGACTAGATTAGGATGTGGACTCTTAATTTAGTGGGAATGTTAAAGCTTAAATGGAGAGAATATGTATGAGCTTATACTAATAAGTATTTTATTCTATATTAGTTGTATGCTAGAAAGATCCTAAGTACTTATATATGATTAAAGAGCCCAAATAAGATCGTAAGTTGTTATAAATGGCATTAGAATAGACCATGGCTCATGACCCATGCGAACTAAAAATATATTATAAATGAGCTCTATGTGCTTATGATTGGATTTGGATATGCATTAAGATGTGAACCTCTAGTATAGAAAGGATGCATGTTAGAGCTTGAATAAGGAGAGTCTATGAGAGCTCATGCTCCATATATGTAATGTGCTAGGAAGATTATTGGAACTTACCTAAGTTTAAAAAGTCCAAATAATACCTTCTTTGCTGATATTTTTAGGTGTGATCCTAATTTATTATAATTTGATAATAAATACCAACCCTAATATCTTAAGTTGATAGAAAAAGAATCTACAATATATGCCAAGCTTAATGCCTCCTCACAAACAACTCAAATCATACATGAGGAGAGACAAAAATAATATCATGCCATTGACCCTAAAGCTTACGTTCATAGGGAAAGGCAAACAATAAATATCAGGTTTAACATGTTTCTCCAAGTCTTCCTCATGTGTAGACCAGGTCATATGCGTGGAGAGATAGCAATGATATTATGTGGACTAACCATTATGTTGTGTTGACTAATCACTGCAGTATTAATTGTTGCCTTTTTTTTTTCTTAATAATCTTTGTTCGTTTTTCCTAGAGCTAATTAGAACAACAACTTGATGCCACCTTGCCCTATTCCCATTCTTTTTTCCCATCTACCACAGGATGATGGTGTTTTAATGCATGTATCTGATAGAGATATAGACTAAAAGATATGCTTTATGTTATGTCTTTACATTTTAATGAGAATTCATTTTGAGCAATGTGTGCTATTTACTATATATGTGCATGTGCCTAGTATTTACAAAGAGTATTTGATCTAGTGTGTAGAGTACGGCTTACACACAGAAGACTAGATCATCAGTTCTTTTGGAATACAAGTTTATTGTTCACAGATTTAGATGGAATTGGACACACCATCAGTAGAACTGTAGCACAAATTTTTATATGTGTCTAGTATTTACAAAGAGTATTTGATCTAGTGTGTAGAGTACGGCTTACACACAGAAGACTAGATCATCAGTTCTTTTGGAATACAAGTTTATTGTTCACAGATTTAGATGGAATTGGACACACCATCAGTAGAACTGTAGCACAAATTTTTAGTAGGTCTGTCTTGATTATGGGGAATGATTTATTCTAACTATTTGTGCTAGTACACTTTGTGTGTATTGAACAGGACCCAGTTGAGTTAATTATTTTATACTAACTTTATAAAATAATTTAAAACTCATGAATATTATGATTACTTATGCTCTTAATCCGAATTCTATTTCTAGACACGTGTATGTAGTGATTATTGCTTTGATTACACATAGAGTGAGATTCTATATGAGTCAATAAACTCAGTAGGTTGGGCAATAACATTATATATATGGTGAATATTAATAGTTGAAGGAATCCACGTCCTGTTAATTTGGATTGATGATATCCCCTTGAGAAAGCTTATAAGTTTTGATTGTATCAAATATTGCAAGTGGATTTTGAATCCGATACATCAAATAAGTTAAGTGGATAAGTCTCAAGGATAATAAAAGCCAATTAAATTATATTGTCAGTAATTAAATTTAATTGATGGATATCTGTAATCTTAACGTGGGGAGATAATAAGTATTTAATATTAAAAGCTCAAAAATATAAATTCGAATATGATTAGGAGTACAATTATAATTCTTTAGTGGAATGAATTGTAATTTACGTAATTGAATCCTAACCCGGGGTAGGATTGGGAGATTTAATTACGTGGGAAGTCCTTTTCATATTTGCCTATTGGTCCCTATTGTAGCCCTATAAATACCCTCTCAGTTGGTTGCTAGGGTTAACGTTTTTAAGGAAAAGAAAAACAAAAAACCCTAGGTCGGCCGAGAGATCCCACCATCTTGTGAGAGAAGGAAGGTATTTTCGGGAATACTGCGGAAGGCTAAAAGGTTGAGGTCGAGCAATCGAATCAAAATGTTCCAAAGTTCAAATCTGAAGGTATGATCTTATACTCATAGATTAGAACGATAAAAGTTTTTTTGTATTACTCATATACACTATAGCCGTGATCTTGGAGGTATTCCGCGCTCCCCAACAGTATCTATCAACAGTTCAACTTGGTGCTGCCCCTCGATCTCCTGTTTCCAAGTAATTCTTATGGCTGTGTACGTACGTACCCATGTATAAGCTCCACCGAGTCATAAACTGTAGGCATTCGTGTCATTTGATTCGTGTCAACACACGCTACTTGATTAAAAAAAGAAGGAAAGAAAGAAGGCCGCCAGCTCACCTGGACTAATTTCACTCGTCCATTTGTCCAAAAGGCCTCCCTTGCTTTCCCATTTGGCAGCACCTCATTTGAATTCTGAGGGGAGGGGAAGCCTTGCAAGAAAGCCAACCTAGTTCAAATGACATTAAACAGTTTTATAGGATTCCACTTTCCATTACTGCGTTATTGGGTTTCGTTATCCTAGAATCATTCAAATGACATCTGCCGTGCAAACTCTAGTTCATCAAGGTTTTATTCAAACTTTCTTGACTTGCATGCAAACTGATGTCAGTTGTTTATTGTTGGTGATGGATTAACCTCTAATGAGATTTTGAACAGGAGAGAGG
>UESW01004304.1:829962-866704 GCA_900491605.1 Calamus simplicifolius
ATCTTGAAAGGAAAACCTTCTAGCTCAAATCCACTCCACTCCAAAAGCCTCAAGAGGAATCCAAAGCGTTCAAAATCAAAGTCTTGGCGGATTTCCCAACTTGAGAAAGGAGATTCATTTCTTGCTTTTCAACTCTTCTCAACCGCTTCAACTGTGAAGAATCGGAGCTGAGGCTTGATTCAATCCAGCAAGGAGAAGAAGAAAAGAAGAAAAGGAGAAAAGCTCAAAAGCCAACCAATCTTCAAATCAGGCTTTTCTAAACCTTGTTATTAATTTGTATATTTGCTCATTGAGGAGCTTTGTATTCACACACAATACTTATCTTATTTTTGCCTAGTTCAATCTGGGGGATTGAACTAGAGGAGGTAGTTTTACCTCGGGTTAAGCTTGTTTAAGCTTGGGTTAGTTGTGAGCCCGTGAAAAACAACGTGTAGGGTTTTGTGCTGGTAAGCCCGAGTAAAACCAGCTGGGTTCGTTGTGCACCCGGTAAAACAACAAGTTTGAGTTGTGAGCTTGGAAAACAACTCGGCTGTAATCTAGAGAGATTATAGTGTGGACCCAAGTGAATCTTGGGAGTGGACGTAGGTGTTGAATACACCGAACCACTATAAAATCTTTGGTGTTTGCAGTGTCTCATTGTCTCTTTATCTATCTCTATCTTACTCACTGCACTTTATAGTTATCTTGCATTTGCCCTCATTAATCTCAAGCAAACTATTTTAAAAAGGGCTAATTTTTAAAGAACCCAATTCACCCCCCCCTCTTGGGTTGCCATCTGGGCCAACAATTGGTATCAGAGCAAGTGCTCATTTAGAATTTGATCTCACGATCAAGGGCTAAAGATCCTTATGGCAACACAAAGTGGTTCATGTTTTGCTGAAGGTCATTCTACGAATAGACCTCCTTTATTTAATGGAACCAACTATTCATATTGGAAAGCTAGAATGAGAATATTCATTCAAGCTTCGGACTATGAATTGTGGGGAGTAATAATAAACGGACCTAGTACACCCACACACCTTATTGATGGCACTATTGTTCCTAAACCCGAAAGGGATTGGAATGATAATGATAGGAGAATGGCACAACTAAATGCTAAAGCCATTAATATCTTATATTGTTCCTTAGACTCTAATGAATTCAACCGTATCTCAACATGTAATTCCGCAAAAGAAATTTGGGATAGGTTGGAAATAACTCATGAAGGAACAAACCAAGTTAAGGAATCAAAAATAAATATTTTGGTTCATAAATATGAATTGTTTACAATGGAACAAACTGAAACCATCACATGCATGTTCACTAGATTCACCGATATTGTGAATGGTTTAAAGAGTCTTGGTAGAATTTATTCTAATGCTGACCTTGTGCGCAAAATTCTTAGGTCACTACCAAGAGCGTGGGAAGCAAAAGTCACTGCTATCCAAGAAGCAAAGGACCTCAATGCACTACCTTTAGAGGAGCTTCTAGGATCCTTAATGACCCACGAGCTGACGATGAAGCAGCATGTTGAGGAGGAAACAAAAAGGAAGAAAACTCTTGCCCTCAAGACTGCAGAAATGGAAGAGAGCAGCAGTGAAAGTAATGATGAGGATGATGATGAAACTGCTCTCTTGGCCAAAAAATTCAGAAGTTTATGAGAAAAAGGCCATTCCATAAAAAGAAATTTGGAGCAAGATTTGATGGAGAAAAAGATAAGAAAAAGGACAAGGAGAAAGAAAAAGAAAAAGAGCCCTTGGTATGTTATGAGTGCAAAAAGCCAGGGCACTTTAAATATGATTGTCCTTTGCTGAAAAAGGCCTACAAGAAAAAGAAGAAAGCATACATGGCAACATGGTCTGATGAATCTTCCTCATCGGAAGAAAATGAACAAAAGGAAGTTGCCAATATCTGCTTCATGGCCAACAACGACGACAACGACAATGAGGTAAGTTCTGAAAACTCAAATGATGAATTTACATTTAATGAAATGTTTGAAGCTTTCAATGAATTGATGATTGATTTTAAATCTTTGAAAAAGAAGTATAAGTTTTTGAAAAATGATAATATTAGCTTAGCTAAAAGTAAAAATGAATTAGCTTTAGAAGTTAAGAACTTAACTAATGAAAAAGAAGAACTTAGGAAAGAAAGAGAAAATATTAATCAAGAATAGATTTATTGAAATCTGAAACTAAAAACTCAACAAAAGATTTAAAAGTTCAATTAGAAACCTTAGCTTTAGAAAAAGAATCAATCTCTAAAGACAATGATTTATTAAAGAAAGATGTTAAAAAGTATAAAGACATTGTTGAAAAATTTACTCTAAGCTCAACAAAACTAAATATGATTTTAGATAGTCAAAAAGCTTTTTGACAAAGCAGGTTTAGGGTATAACACATTAGAAACAAAAATCATTAAAAATATTTTTGTAAAAGCCAACCAAAGTAATATAACTTGTTTCAAATGTAATGAAAAGGGTCATAAATCATTTGAATGCAAAACGTTAAATAATAACAACAAGTTAAATATTAAAGCAAAGAAAATATGGGTTCCGAAAGGAACAATTTTTGTTGCTGCTAACCATGAAGGACCCAAGAAAGCTTGGGTACCTAAACATAAAGTTTAAATTATGTTGCAGGAATGTCTTGTAGCCAAAAGATCAAAGAAAAAGTGGTACCTTGATAGTGGCTGCTCAAGACATATGACGGGTGACAAAGATGAATTCATCACCCTGGAAGAAAAGAAAGGTGGAGTTGTGACGTTTGGCGATAACGGTAAAGGTCAAATTATGGGCCTTGGTAAAGTTCGCATAACTCCATCTATATTAATTGATAATGTACTTTATGTTAATGGTTTAAAGCACAATTTAATTAGTATAAGCCAACTATGTGATAAGAACTTTAATGTTTCATTTAAATCTTCTATTTGCATAGTATCTGATTCCATTAATGATAGCATTGTTTTTACTGGTTATAGACATGGCAATGTGTACTTAGTTGACTTAGACAAATTATCTGAAAGTAGTCATTGCCTAATTGCTGACAATGCTAACATAAATGATATTGGATGGTTATGGCATCGTAGATTAGGTCATGCAAGCACACACCTTATTTCAAAACTAATTAAAATGGATTTAGTTAAAGGTTTACCTAAGTTAGATTTTGAAAATAACAAAATATGTGATGCATGTCAATTTGGAAAACAAACTAGAAGTTCTTTCAAATCTAAAAATGTTGTTTCAACTTCTAGGGCTTTAGAGCTACTTCACATGGACCTTTTGGACCAACTAGAACCACAAGTCTAGGAGGAAAGAAATATGGTCTAGTGATTGTAGATGATTATTCTAGATATACTTGGGTAATGTTTTTAGCTCACAAAGATGAGACTTTCTCGATATTCCTGAAATTCTTCAAGAAAGTCACAAATGAGAAAAACACTACTATAGTATCTCTAAGAAGTGATCATGGAACAGAATTTGAAAATCACTTATTTGAAAATTTCTGCACTGAAAATGGAATTAATCATAATTTTTCAGCCCCTAGGACTCCACAGCAAAATGGTGTAGTTGAAAGGAAAAATAGGACTCTAGAAGACATGGCCCGTACCATGCTATGCGAAAGTAACCTACCAAAGTACTTTTGGGCGGAAGCTATTAACACAGCATGCTACATCTTAAATCGAGCCCTAATAAGACCAATCTTAAAGAAAACACCTTATGAATTATGGAATGAAAGAAAACCAAATATAAAATACTTTCATGCATTTGGATGTAAATGTTTCATTCATAATAATGGTAAAAACAACTTAGGAAAATTTGATGCTAAATCTGATGAAGGAATTTTTCTAGGTTATTCAACAACTAGTAAAGCTTATAGAATCTTTAACAAGAAAACCTTAATTGTTGAAGAATCCATACATGTAGTGTTTGATGAATCTTTAGCAACTGGATCTGAAAAGATTGATGATGAGGAAGATACAAACATAATTGAAAAAGATCTTGAAAAACTTAATATTGAAGTATCTTCAGATCATGAGCAAGAAGCTAAAGATGATGATTCACATAAGGACGATGATGTCAATATTGATCATAATGATATAGATCTTCCAAGAGACTGGAGATATGCCATAGTCATCCCAAGGAATTGATTATAGGTGATCCATCTCAAGGTATAAGAACTAGATCATATATGAGAAATATTAGTAATCATCTTGCATTTGTATCACAAATTGAACCTAAAACTATAGAAGAAGCTGAAAAAGATAATAATTGGATGCTAGCTATGCAAGAAGAATTAAATCAATTACTAGAAATAATGTATGGACATTAGTTGAAAGACCTAAAAATCATTCTGTAATAGGATCAAAATGGGTTTTTAGAAATAAACTAGATGAAAATGGCATAGTAATTAGAAACAAAGCTAGATTAGTTGCAAAAGGATATAATCAAGAAGAAGGCATTGATTTTGATGAAACTTTTGCACCTGTAGCTAGATTAGAAGCTATTAGGCTATTACTAGCATTTGCATGTCACATGAACATTAATTTATTTCAAATGGATGTTAAAAGTGCATTTTTAAATGGTTTTATAAATGAAGAAGTTATGTAGAACAACCACCTGGTTTTAAGATCACGAATTTTCAAATCACGTTTTTAAATTACACAAAGCATTATATGGTTTGAAACAAGCACCTAGAGCTTGGTATGATAGGTTAAGTAAATTCTTAATTGAAAATGATTTCACAAGAGGAAATGTTGATAAAACACTATTTTTGAAAAGAAAAAGTAAAGATTTACTTGTAGTACAAATATATGTTGATGACATTGTTTTTGGTGCTACTAACGATTCTCTATGTCAAGAATTTGCTAAGTTAATGCAGGGAGAATTCGAGATGAGCATGATGGGAGAACTCAACTTCTTCCTTGGACTCCAAATCAAACAAAGCAAAGAGGGTATCTTTATCAACCAAACAAAGTACACAAGAGAGATTCTAAAGAAATTTGGTATGGAATCAATTAAACCCCTCGGAACACCAATGAGTCCTTCATGCAAGCTGGACAAAGATGAAGAAGGTAAAAAGGTTGATCAAAGTATTATCGAGGTATTATCGGATCCCTTCTTTATTTGACAGCAAGTAGACCAGATATTATGTTTTCTGTATGTTTATGTGCTAGATTTCAATCAGAACCTAAAGAATCACACTTAATAGCTGTTAAAAGAATACTAAGATACTTAAGTGGAACAAAAAATGTAGGTTTATGGTATTCTAGAGACTCCACATTAAATCTAATTGCATACTCAGATTCTGATTATGCCGGATGCAAGTTAGATAGAAAAAGCACAAGTGGTGCATGCCAATTTTTAGGAAGTAACTTAATCTCATGGTTTAGCAAAAAGCAAAATTCGGTTGCATTATCTACTGCGGAAGCAGAATATGTTGCAGCAGGAAGTTGCTGTGCTCAAATCCTATGGATTAAGAGACAACTTGAAGACTATGGTATCACACTTGATAAGACACCCATAAGATGTGATAATACAAGTGCAATAAATCTTACTAAAAATCCAATTCAACATTCAAGAACAAAGCATATTGAAATAGATATCACTTTATAAGAGAACATGTAGCCAATAATGAAATTTGTCTTGATTATGTGAATACTGAAGAACAACTTGCAGATATATTAACAAAACCCTTAAGTGAAGAAAGATTTTGTTATCTTAGAGGAGAATTAGGAGTTTGTGATCCTTTGGAATAGTTTTCTGAAACTCTTAAGGACATCAATCTAGATTTCATCATTTTCTTGAAAAATCTTGATATTTCAATAAGGAAATCTATCTAGATCTTGATTCAATGTTTCCCCAATTGCTAAATAACTTTAATCTATAATTTGATGATTAAATTGAATAGTTTCAAATGCTTGAAACTTAATTTTTTATCTCTGAAACTGTTAGAGTCGACTCTGACAGTTTGCGGAGTCGACACCTGAGTTTTTGATTTTCTGTCTAAGTGATTAGAGCCGACTCTGGCTTTTGTGGAGCCGACTCTAATACGAGCGCTGACAGACTTTCTGGCTCGGAGCCGACACCCAGTTTTCGGGAGTCGACTCTAAGTCGAGTTAGGTCAAAAATAAAAAGGCGGAGTCGACCCCCAATCATTCCAATCGTCTCCTAAACCGTTCCTAAGAACTCCAAAACTTTTCCAACTTCCCCAAATACTCAAAACCCCTGATTAACCTTCCAATCCTCTCAATGGCTCCAAAGAGGCGCGGATTCGTCGCTGGAGCATCCGTTCCAACGAGAGACGCACGGTTCGAAGGCAACCATCGCCTTCTTCCTCTTCGGCCACTCAAGAGGATTCTCCACCTTCACCCTCATCTCCTAAGGTTGATCAATTAGCTGGTAAGACCATTACCACTGGGAGAAAAGTTAATTTTGATTTATTTGAATCGGAGGGTTTCTCTATTGGAAGAAATTTAAGGGATATGGGATGGGAGAAAGTGTGCTCACTAGATTTACCCACTTATCCAGCATTGGTAAGGGAGTTTTATAATGGATTAAGCAGAGGAGAAGGAGGATTGATTAGCACAGTGAGAGGAACTAGGGTTACGGTAACAACTGAGATTCTTGGAACCCTATTAGAAATGCCCACTGTTGGTTTAATGGAATGTCAACTTAATGACAGAAGTGGTGCACTATCAAGGATGCTAGGAAGAGATGTGACTGAGTTCGAAGAGATCTTTGCAAATCAGTTAAACCTAGAACTCAGATTATTGCATAATATATGTGGTAGAATCTTATTTCCAAAAATAGGGAGATTCGAGTATGTCTCGGAGCGAGACGTTCTGATGATGGACTGCATTATAACTGGAAGGCCAGTCAATTTAGCTGGCATGATGATAGGTTACATGGCAGAGGCAGCTACTAAGAAAAGATCAACACTGCCATACGGTATGATTCTGACACTAGTTTTTAGAAGCCAGGGTGTGCTCATAATGGAAAATGAACCTTTGAGAAAACTGAGACACACTGATTATTACAGCACTTCAACTATTCATAGAATGGGATTTAAGAAAGTTAATGGTGTTTGGATGAGGAGAGAGGAAAGAACAGATAGGGATGGTGCAGAGGGAACCAGACTAGAAGAAATCCCGGGACCATCTACTGCGGGACCATCAGTCCCTGATTCATCATTTGCGGGACCTTCGTCTGCTGGACCTTCGGAGGCCGGACCGAGTTCTATACCATCACCTCCACATCAGCCTATAACAAATTCTGGAAGATTTTCTAATGAACAACTTGATCAGTTAAGAAGCTTACTTGCTGAGTATGACAGTCACAGTCAAATGAAATTAATCAATTGAAGGATGACTTTAATCAGTTAAAAGAAGAATTAAATTCGAGACTGGACATGCTATCCTTTACCTTAGGCAGTTCTGTAGAATCCTTTGGAGCTGAGCTTCACAAGATCTTCGAAAGGATGGAAGGCATTGCCGATGGATCAGGATCGTATGTTCATGCAACGGGTCAATTGAAGAAGGATATTGACCTTGCAGTCTCTCAAATCGAAGCCTGCCTTGAAAATTTTAAGAAATCACAAAAAGATGATGTAATGGAGATAATAGGTCATCTAAAGAAAATTGTATTCAAGCACATTTGATCTTGTTTTAGAGTTTAATAGCTTGTACTTAGGAAGTTTTTGATTATCCAATGTATTTCATTTTGAAATGTAATGAATCAACTGATGTAATGGTTCTTGCATATGAAATACAATTTCACTTTTTAAATATTGATTGATTGGATTCCTATGCTTTATTGAGATTATAAATTTTTCTTTACTCTCCTTATTGCTAATAACAAAAAAGGGGGAGAGATAGTTGTGTATATGCAAAGAAAGAAAAGATTGAATAGAATATTGAATAATATATGCATAAAGAAAGAAAGAAAGGGGGAGAATTAATTGTTTATGCAAAATGTCTTGAAATGTTAATCTGTTAAAATTTGATGCTTATATATAAGAGGAGCTACTCAATGCAGGGGGAGCTTAACAAAAAGCTCATTTACAATCTTATGCACATTAAGTTTAACAATTCAATATTGATGGATTATATTGAACTCATGTACAATTTTAAAGTTTACATTGAACATTGGCATCAAAACCTTAATTTCAATGTTTTAAAGTTAAAATGACTATAATCCTTAGTTTGATTGAATTTTTGAATGCATATACTCAAAGTTTTTGTTATCATCAAAAAGGGGGAGATTGTTGACCCAATTGATGATTTTGATGATTAACAAAACTATTTGAGTATAATTTTTGAAGGCTCTGATGATTTTGATTTAGTGTTTCAGCCTATAAGACTATTGAAAGATCAAAATCAAGAGTTACAATGTGTTCTGGATCGAATCTAATGTCTAGGTAAGAATTGCAGACATTAGAGTCGACTCCGAGAATCACAGAGCCGACTCCGGAACTGGCACGGTCATTAGAGTCGACTCCGAGACTGTTAGAGTCGACTCTCACAGACGAAGCAGAAAGTCGATTTTTCTGGCTCAACCTAGAGTCGACTCCGGGTAAGTTAGAGTCGACTCCGAAAAGTTTCTTGTCGACCCCAGAAAAGCCAGAGACGACTCCGGGAATATCATTTTAAAATGCCTCGAGCTAGAGCCGACTCCAGAAAAGTTAGAGTCGACTCCAACCCACCTGGAACGAAAAACGAAGTTGCCAGATCAGCTCTAACGGTAACTTTTCTATTTTTACTCATTTCTAACGGATATATTTTGATAGAAGGTACACTCCAACGGATAGTTTTATTCCAAAAGAGGTGTAAAAGAAATCTATAAAAAGGGGAGTCTATTGTTCAAAAAAAGAAGAGAAGGGAGAAAAACGAAAAATGTGAAAAACAAAGAGAAAATCTGAGATAGACAAATCCCACTTCAAAAATCCGTGAGCTTGAATCTTTAAAGGAAAACCTTCTAGCTCAAATCCACTCCACTCCAAAAGCCTCAAGAGGAATCCAAAGCGTTCAAAATCAAAGTCTTGGCGGATTTCCAACTTGAAGAAAGGAGATTCATTTCTTGCTTTTCAACTCTTCTCAACCGCTTCAACTGTGAAGAATCGGAGCTGAGGCTTGATTCAATCCAGCAAGGAGAAGAAGAAAAGAAGAAAAGGAGAAAAGCTCAAAAGCCAACCAATCTTCAAATCAGGCTTTTCTAAACCTTGTTATTAATTTGTATATTTGCTCATTGAGGAGCTTTGTATTCACACACAATACTTATCTTATTTTTGCCTAGTTCAATCTGGGGGATTGAACTAGAGGAGGTAGTTTTACCTCGGGTTAAGCTTGTTTAAGCTTGGGTTAGTTGTGAGCCCGTGAAAAACAACGTGTAGGGTTTTGTGCTGGTAAGCCCGAGTAAAACCAGCTGGGTTCGTTGTGCACCCGGTAAAACAATAAGTTTGAGTTGTGAGCTTGGAAAACAACTCGGCTGTAATCTAGAGAGATTATAGTGTGGACCCAAGTGAATCTTGGGAGTGGACGTAGGTGTTGAATGCACCGAACCACTATAAAATCTTTGGTGTTTGCAGTGTCTCATTGTCTCTTTATCTATCTCTATCTTACTCACTACACTTTATAGTTATCTTGCATTTGCCCTCATTAATCTCAAGCAAACTATTTTAAAAAGGGCTAATTTTTAAAGAACCCAATTCACCCCCTCCCCCCCTCTTGGGTTGCCATCTGGGCCAACACTTAGCCTCTTGAAACTTTCCAGAGCCTGGCCATACATGGCCACAGCTTTGGCAAGAGGCATCTTTTATCTCCAATGATTTCTATATAAAACACATGACCTGGTGTTTATAATCTCCATATGTCCGCTTTGTAGAACTGTTTTGATGCATGAAATTTTAAGTATTTTAAGTTCAAGATGGTAGTTATTTATGTCAGTTCCTAACGGTCAACTATTTTTATGCTGTTATGTAGTCTAATTGTCAATTTACACTGGTGAAACATTGACATTAGTAAATGATTGCTTTCTTTTGCTGTTCTTCAGACATATTCCATTACTAACATTGTTCTTTAATTGGTTTTTGTGTTCAAGTCTGCATATATTGGTTGGCTTATTTTAATATGGTTTTCTGCTATTGCTGAAATGTTGGATAAGTGAATAACATTTCAACCTTTTAACTTTCTATATGTTCCTTTTGTTTTTTGTTTAACATAATGTTGCTGCTGAAATCTGTCCTCCGACTCGGACATGATCAGGCTTCGAGATGGGCTTCCTCCTGGGCGGATCTGCAAAATAGTCCTCACGCGAGAGGCGTTGGGGGTGGCCCTCTGCGGAAGACCCTCCAATGCTCAAGTCAGTGGAGATCGGCAATCAACAAAAATAATGAGAAGGCTCTCGCTGAAGAGTCTCTCTAGAGCTCAGAGTAGAGCGTTAATGGCGAAAGCAAAGGCAGAGAAGGAGAGAGGGTGCCAGTGAGCAAGTGCGCATCGAGTGTGTAAGAGATGGCCCTTACCTAAGGGGATCTGAGGCTGTGGTGTTTATAAAGGATCACCTGGTTGCTTGGGAGCATCGTGGGTCCGAAAGCCGTTAAGATCCGAATCCAGTTTGTTATGAAATCGGTAGGATTCGTATATGATTAGTTAGAAGATCGACGGCTGGGAAAGCTTGTTGATGTCTCGAGATTTGGCAAGGGCATAGGCTCCAGGGCCCTAGGCCACTCTCAGATATGATTTCTGTTTGGAATTTTACTACTTCAAGGTCTTCCGCGCTGAATTTCGCAGAGGTATAGGTATCGCTCGGGCTTAGCCGAGTGATAGGAGAGACTGGCTAGAAAGGTCGAACGATGAGATGGCTTGGCTAGAGGGGCCGAGAGACGAGATAGCTTGGCTGGGGCCGAGGGACGAAAGCTCGGCTGGGGCCGAGAGACGAGACAACTCAGCTGGAGCTGAAAGGCAAAATAGCTTGGTAGGGGCCGAGAGATGAGATAGCTCGGCAGGGACCGAGAGATGATATAGCTCGGTTGGGACCGAGAGGCGATATAGCTCGGTTGGGACCGAGAGATGATATAGCTCGGCTGGGGCTGAGAGGCGATATAGCTCGGCTGGGGCCGAGAGATGATATAGCTCGGTTGGGGCCGAGAGGCGATATAGCTCGGCTGGGGCCGAGAGGCATGACCCGTGCCTTGGGAACCCTTGGCTCGGTGAGGGGCTAGGGCACCCCAACTTATCGAGGCTGACCTATCTCTGGTGGATGCCGCACGGTGAGTAGGAATCAGGGTTAGTCTTAGCCATATGCATGATTATTGATGCACAGCGATTTTACCCCTCAACATATGCCCCCCACTCCCTAGTTTGAAGCGTAGGTTCGGGCGTAGGGAGTATAACTCCGGGTGGCATGACTTGAACGGAGGGATCCGGATTTGACAGTCCATGCAATGATGCCTTAATTAATGCTGCGCAGCTGCTGTGCCTTTATGGGACGTGTCACATAAGGCTCCTTTAGGGCAATAGTTGGGGAATTGCCACATAGCAAATCCTGGCTTTCATGGTGTTTACAGTGGTGGTTCCGTATGCCTTGGTTGAGGCACCTTATCTTCTCTTGAGGCAGTTTCCTTTGGGAGGAAGCAAAGTCGAAGCAACGTTATTCCCATTCGCAGCGTTCTTTTGTTTCTTTCCGGAGGGATTTGTTCTCCTACCTTCTTTGCAATCCTGCTCGGTGTTCCTTCCAGCGAGCAGAATGATGAGTCCCAGCGATATGGTCTCAGAAATTACTACTGAGGAATTGGGGAGACTCCATCTGAAATATGGCATCCCCTCGGATATCCTCCTACGATTGTTGGGACCCGAGAGTAGGGTTTCGTAGGAACTGGAGCATGGGGTTTTCCTTTATGAAGACAGTCTGAAGGTGGGCCTCCGATTTCCTCTCCATCCTCTGATGAAGGAGATCATGAAGTTTTACAACATCTATCCGACGATGGTAGCTCCCAACAACTGGCGGAGTATCATCGGGTTTATCTCGATGTGTAGCCAAGTGAAGGTAACAGCAACTCTATCCCTATTCCGCGCTTGTCACCATCTGTTGCCTGGAAGGAAATCGGAGTGGTCCTATATCAGACCTCGGAAGTCATTCAAGATGATCGTGGACAAGCCGTCATCCATAAAGGGATGGAAGGTTCGGTTCTTCATCGCTGAGGGGAACATCGGTTCCGACTTTCCGCGAGGATGGAGAAACCCGGTTAGGGACATGGAGGTGCATATGGCCTTATTCGAGCGGGAGAGGGAAGATCTGGGGCTCCTCACCAGCGGTCGGGCATTTTCGACTATTGTCTTATTATCGGAGGAGGCCCTTTGTGCCGCTGGGCTTAGCCCCATCGACAGGCAGGGTAAGCTCTTCCCCTTCCTCTGTTTTCTTTTTTTGAGTGAATGTATCTAGGTTTGATTGGTTGCTACCCGTGCTTGCAGCCAAGAAATCATAGATGGCCGGCCGCATAAGAAAGGAGTTGGGCAAGCACCCAAGAGAAGTTAGCAGCGTGGAGAGGTGCAAGCTTGAGAAGAAAGTTCGTCTTTATGAAGAGCACTTGCCAAAGGTTGGGCGAGTTAAGGCCAGCTTGCGTTCCTCACCGTCGAAGAAAGGGAACACAGGAGTGCCGGCGATGGAAGAAAGACCCTCCCCGCTGGGGGAAAAGGCAATAGTCATGAGGGAAGAGCATAAAGTGGAGGAGGACTCAGAGAGGATCGCCGAGATCCCCTATCCTCCAGTGGTGGAAATAGTGGATAGCCCAGAAGGGGCTCCGTCGGAAGCTCAGGGGGGACCTGTTGTTGAAGGGCCTCCCTCGGATGGATCAGAGGGTGACGATGTTGTGCCAAAGGCAGTGGAGATTCAGGAGGAACTTCCTCTTGAGGAGGCTAGGGGAGCTAATGAACAAGCCGAGGCTTTGACGGAATCTGTGGTGGAGGAGTAGGCGCAGGTGATCGAAGGGGCGCTTTTGGGCAAGAAAGAAGGACGGGATGATGACCTTCTTGTTGAAGCTCTCCGTGTTAAAACCTCGGGGACATTGGGGCCAGGGCTGGCCGAGGTATCTGATGAATTGCAGGCTAGACTTTTACTGGAAGAGGCCAAGAGATTGAAAGCTCCTCAGTCTGAGATTGTTCGGACAAGTCCCTTGGATGGGCAGCCTGATAGTTCAGACCCAGCCATTAAGGAGGCATTTTCTGCTTTGATGAAGTCAGCATTGTATCCGAGCGTTGGTCCCTCACAAACAAGTTTGCAGACCTGGATCTCATTGATGCCGCATTTGTCAGCGGAATGTGGTGGAGGATGTTCACCTCCTCCCCGATATCGACAATCCCACCCTCATGAAGTTGGCTAGGTCCTACGCCTCCCGGGTGAGTTGCCGTTCCATAGCAGTGGGTGCTTTCCGGTTGGCTTGATCACATCTTCTTACTTGTTTTTGGTTCTGTAGAATGCTTTGGTCACTAGGGCATTATGCTGGCGCTTGAGTCTAACGATAGGGGCCAGTATTCAGGCCAAGAGGGTTAGTTCCGAGCTTCGATTGCAAGCAGCGGCATCTGACAATTTCGAGCAGATCCTGGACGCTGCTAACAAGAAGTTGGAGATGATGAGGGGATTGTATCAGGTCGCCCTCAACGACACATCCAGGTTAAAGCTCGAAGTTGAGGAGTCGCGCGGGCTCCAGGAGAGGTATGAGGAGGTATGCTTGAAGCTCTCGCAGCTCGAAGCCCGGCATGATGGGGAAATGGAGTTTGCCAAGAAACAGTTCGATGAAAATCAAGACAGACTGATGCGGGAAGCTGCCGAGGAGAAGAATCGCCTAGCAGTATGCTTGGCGAGTTGGAGGAAAAAGATTGGAACCTTGATCAATGCATCGCGGCCAAGGACAACCGGATTAAATGGCACCAAGAGAGATTAAATAAGCTTGATGTCGAGCTTTACCGGGCTTGGGAAGAAGCTGATAGTAAGCAAACGAGGATTGATAACCTCAGGGGCAGAATCGAGTAGGTTCAAGCTAACAAATTGAGGGATTTTGGCAGGGCCGAGGAGTTGACCAAGAGGTTAGCTAGGCAGGAGGAGGAGGTTCAGTCCTGTCCTTTAGACCTTTCCTACTAACTCGTTGCTGCATTGGCTAATCCTATATTTGCATATGGGGAGGGCGAAATCGGAGGACCAAAACCAACTGAAGATCTTCCATGAGGAGCTGGCATCGAGTAAAGGAAGGAGCTCGGAGCTTGAGAAGCGGGTCGCTGAAATCGAGGAGCAAATGGGCTTGCTCTGGGGTGCAGAAGATGCGACCTGTGCCGAGGCCTTCCAGCTTGGTGTGGAGGAGGTCCGAACTAAAATATCTCAGGAGCATCCGGAATGGGACCTTTCCTTTCTGGACGTCGAACCCTCAGAGGCCTATTCCTCAGGGGCTGAAGAAGATGAATATATCGATGTTTCATACACCGATCTCGACTCTATTCTGGGTCCCAGCGAGGCTGTAGCTCCTTATGGGCCCTCACAGCCTGTTTCCGAGGAGGTAAAGACATTTGAAGTGGGCGAGACAAGCCGAGCTTCCCAGGACGTTACGAAGGGAGCTGTCGAGGCCGCTGGGGTCGTTCCCAACCCTGATTCTTAAGGGTCATTTGTATATTTTTGCTTTTCCACCTTGTAACTCGGTTGAATCTTTTGAGAAGTGGATCTTTTCCTTCTGCGTGATTGTCTTTCTTAGATGATCTTTATTTCTAGTTTCCTTTAGATCGCAAGCAGCTCATGGCTTATTCGCACCGTTTGGTCAACTTAGTTCGGACCTGAGTAAATATCCCGGTCAAGGCCGAGGTATAAGGGTAGATCGAGTAGGACCAAGATATAAGGATAGCTCGGTTAGAGCTGAAGTTAGGTAGATCAGCCTGGTCAAGGCGAGAAAGCGGACGCGCTTTTGGAGAGAGTTTGATCCCAAAAAGGGGGTTTGTTGAATTCCCCACCATCATTTACTTATCCTTTTTGGTAAAGAGGGAGTGATTCCTCGCTTCCTGTGAGTGGCCACTGAAGTGATGACACGTGGTTAGATTTTATGGCAGTGGCATTGGAACTAATGGCTCGGGCAATCTGGGTACTCGCCCGAAGTAGTTTAAATACTGGTAGGTGGTAGGCCATCACCAACCATTTCCTCTGCCGATCTCTTGTGGGTCTATCTAAACTTGTGATACAGGATGGCTTCCAAGGATGGAGGGAGGTCAGCTGGAGTGCCAGACAACAGCGTCAATGTCCATTGGGGGGCCCGCAGGGGCCGTACTAGAATGACCATCAAGGGGAAGTCCTGGTATCATCGTTTGCAAGCCACGAGCGACTCCAAAAGGCGGTCGAGCAATACATGGTTGTCTCTACCAGGGAGATTGTGCTCCTCCGCGAGGCCAATAGCCGATTGGAAAGGCAGGTTGCATCCCTTAAGCAACTGGTGGGCGAGCCAGCTCTGCGGCGAGGGGAGGGCTCAGCAGCTCTGGAGAAAATGACAAGCCCCTGTGAGGGCCGATGTATTCTTCTCTCTTTATGTCGCCCTTTCTATGATGAATGAAAAGAAAAGTTTCTGTAGCTTTTGTGCTTGCTACTGTCTTTGAAATGCTTGCTTTCATCGTGCAAGTCTTGTAAGTGAGCCACTCTCTTGGGGATTTTTGGCTACCTCGGCAAGATTCAGGGCATAGCGCTCATGCTTTAGCCGAAGTACAAAGAGTGCTTGTTATCGATGAGATAAAGGCAGCTATCTCTGCCTGAGTTGGAGTGTAGGATAAAGCTCAGTCATGCTACTAAAAAGATACTTCAGTTTATTCCGAAGTATGGGAACAGCTTTGGCCTTGGATGGAAGCACAATGCAACATCTCGGTTTGCGCCAAAGCACAACGGCAGTTGAGCCGGAGGAGGGAACGTCGAGGTACGTTTATTGAGGAGTACTTGGCTTTTGCGCCTCTTTACTGTTCTGTCAGTGCCTTGTCTTTTCCAAGGTGAGTCGACCTTCCTTTTGCCGAAATGGATAATACGGCTCTGTGGTCTATAAAAGGTCGCTTCGGCACTTTACGGGGACATTCATTATATCGTCTTTTTCCAATGCGGGTCGTTTTAGCGTATGACGCAAGCGCTTGTTTGCCATTGGAGAGTGTCGCTTTCACTGGCGATTTCCCAGGCCTGCCCGTATCTTAAGATCGGCGGGCATTTTCTGCATTTATGACCATGATCCGGGATCAGAGGAGATCTTCTGGCGTACGTCATGGGCTAAGCGACGTGTTTGGCGCACACCGAGGGGCTGTTCTCGTCCTGGGAGGCCACGTGGTAGCACGGATAGGGCATTTTGAATCTCGGGCTTTCTGCTTTAATAGCTGCTCCCGGTCCATTTTGCCTATAAAAAGGGAGGAAGGGCTGTGTTAGGCCATTCCCAAAATTTTCTTCTCTGTGAGCTATGAAAATTTTCATGATGCCTGTGTCTCTGAGGGTGAGAGCGGAGGGACTGAGTTTTCTTTTGCAAGTCGTCTTCCCCCAGATAGCTGGGGTGATGAAGGAGTCGCTGAAGAGCGGTCCTCAAGGGAGGAGCTTCGGAGATCACATGGAGAGCGCATAGGAGGTCCACAGAGATCACATGGAGAGCGCATATATGCGCTTCCTGTGTGTCCTTTTGGTTTGCTACGGGGGTCGCAGGTAGGAAGTGCACATGCACCCCGTAGTACGCATGGACCTTTCGTTCTCCCTCTGGCTGGATGCTTAGCCCCTCCGTGGGGAATCTTCACATGAAGAGGGAGTTGAGAGCAGTGTGGGGCTGATGGTCCCCTAGCTCTCTTAATCGGGCAGCGACCTGCAGCCCAGCATTCCACCCAGGGGGAAGCTTCCTCAGCATCAGCATCCACGGGTCTGTGTCTCTTTTTGGATCTCTTAATTCATCCAGAGGACCCATGGAGTGCTGGATCGGCCTTAGCCGGTGGTTCGGGGTGAGCTGTCTGATTTGTCTGATTTCTTGGGTCAGACGCCGAAATGTCATTATTAACCGAAGCTGACTGAAGCAGTTCGGCCGAGCTATTTACTGTTTTCATTTGCTTTGACGCACTTGTAACTCCTCTTAGGAGGTTGTAACTTTTCTTCTGATGAGGAAATAAAGAAATTTTCATTCCTTCTTCCTTTAGTATCTGCCTCCTTTGAGCTGAGAGTTGTAACTCCCATATTACGCTTTTTATATCGTAGCATATTTCGTAGCGCTATTGCTACTTTGTTCTTGCTAAGGCCAATGTCCGGTCCTCAGCAGAGGAAGCGTATATCCATGTTTGAGTCAGAAGGAGACCTGGGCGGTCCTGTGGACTCATGAGGTAAGCATGATCCTGTTTGTAGAATGGGGCAGGTATTTGGCAGGGAAAGACAGTTCGAGACATGTCTTCACTATTGAATAGTGGGAGGTCGTTTGCCTCCATCGAGGTATAATAGGATGCCTTAGCCGCGTCAGAGCGATGGAGAGATTACTCGACTAAGCCGAAGCTTCAGGATATCACTCGGTTGTTGCCGAGGTATGAAGGATATCACTCGGTTGTTGCCGAGGTATAATATTTTGTTTGGCTCTTGCAGCAAATGTAGATTCTGGTGCGGGCTGCCAAAGAGGATGAGGGTTATCCGAACGGCGCATAGGGGCGTCCGAAGTTTATGACTCGGTTATCTTCGAGTGAGGCAAGCTAGTGCTGACGCGCTTTTCTGCATCTTTTCAAGGATGCCCAATTTGAGGGAGTCTGGCAGGTTCTCGAGGACATTTATTTTAGAAGGGTTTGGCAAACCGGAGGGAGCCTGGTCCCTAGAAAAAGGGGAGTTCCCCGCGCACCTCGTCATGCTTATCGATCCTCCTCGGTGAGGGGGCGACCCCTTGTCTCCCGCAAGCGCCCACTGGAGTGGACGCGTGGTGAGTTTCCACGGGTCAAGATTAACGACTCGAATGATCGAAATACTCGCCAGGGGCGGTTTAAATATGGAGGGGGATGCTGTACCGGTCACCCTTTTAGCTAGCCCCCTAAGAGCTTCTGGGTACTGATATGGCTTCGGCGATGAGAGGCGATCCACTGAGGGCTAAGTGGCGGCGGCAATGGCCGCAGGGACTCCCGGGGGAGTCGTTACAGTGACTGTCGATGGAGTGGATCTGGCGTTGGCGTTCGCGAGCCATGAACAGCTTCAAAGGGCGGCCGAGGAATATCTGGCTGTTTCGACGAGGGAGGTCGAGCTCCTTCGCCGTGTCATCAGCCGGCAAGAAGGGGAAATAGCGTCCCATCAACAGATCGCCGAGTTGGCTCGGCGTGGGGAGGGTTCGGTGGCTCCCGGAGCGGACGCCAAGCCTCTGTGAAGGCTATTGTATCTTTTCTTTCTTCTCATTGTCTTTCTTATAATAAAGAGGGGGAGGATTTTTGCGACTTTTTTTTGCTGCTATCTCCCAGATGTTTGTCCTTATCGCTCGGTCTTGGCCGAGGTTTTAATCTTTGGTACCGATCGGGGCTTTGTTAGCTGCCCGAATCTGGATGGATTTTATTTGCCTTTTGGTCGGGTCGGGGCTTGTAAGCTGCCCGAATCCGAACGATATCTTGGAGATCATTTGGTTCGGCCGGGGCTTGTAAGCTGCCTGAATCCGAACAAGCTTTGGAGATCGGTTGGTTCGGCCGGGGCTTGTAAGCTGCCCGAATCCGAACGAAGCTTTGGAGATCGGTTGGTTCGGCCGGGGCTTGTAAGCTGCCTAATCCGAACGAAGCTTTGGAGATCGGTTGGTTCGGCCGGGGCTTGTAAGCTGCCCGAATCTGAACGAAGCTTTGGAGATCGGCTGGTTCCTAGGTGCGCCGGGAGCGCTTGGCCATATCGAGTCTGTATTGAGTAGAACTCTGCCCAGCCGAGGCGCGGAGATTTAATTCAAAGGCTCGGCGCAGCCGAAGTACGAAAGTTTAATTCAAAGCTTGCGAGATAGCTCGGTAGTGTCGAGAATGGATGCATAAGTGGCATCTATTTTCCATTACGACTTTCCAAAAATGACCAGTGGTCGTGCCGTAGGTAATAGAAATAAGATGCCGAAGCTGTAAATGAGGTAAGTCTATATAGAGCATACTCTATTGATGATATATACGGAGGTTATCTGAACTCCACGTTCGGGAATGGATCTTCCGCTCAGGTCCTGGAGCTTGTATGTGCTGGGCCCGATGACTTCCGCCACCTTGGTAGGGCCTTCCCAATTTGGAAATAACTTTCCTTGCTCCAGCGGCTTAGAGACGGATGCTTTCCAGAGGACAAGATCACCGGGAGAGAAGGATTTACCCTTGACTCTGGAGGCATGGTAGCGGGCCACTCTTTGCTGGTACGCGGCCATTCTAATTTGAGCTTTTTCCCTGATCTCTTCCACCAAGTCGAGATTGGTGCGAAGCTGCTCACCATTAGTTTCTTCTGAGTTGCTTTCCACTCGCAGAGGGGAGGCCATCCGGAACGGGGTATCACCGGTGGGGATTCTCTGGGTGGTGTGGTAGGCCCATAGGACATGATGAAGCTCATCCGCCCATCTCCCCGGGCTCTGGCAAGCCGAGCCTTAATCCCTTGAAGCAGGTCCAGTTTGTTACCTCGGCTTCTCCGTTGGCTTGCGGATGCCCTATTGAGGTGAGGCAATGACTGATGCCATGATCTTCGTAGAACTTCCGGAACTTGGGATTATCAAATTGCTTGCCATTGTCGGTGATGATGGTATGCGGGAGGCTGAAGCGGCAAATGATGGACCTCCACACGAAGTCCTTGGTCCAAGCTTCGGTTATCTGGGCCATTGCTTCGGCCTCGACCTACTTGGTGAAGTAATCAATGGCGACGAATAAGAACTTCCTCTGTCCAGTGGCGAGGGAAAAAGGGCCAAGAATATCATCCCCCACTTAGCAAAGGGCCAAGCGAAGGCAATAGGGACCATACTGACAGAGGGGAGCCTCTGGATGTTGGAGTGCCTCTGGCATGGGTCACATGCTCGGACAAGATCATCGGCATCCTTTTGCATGGTAGGCTAGTAATACCCCTGGCGCAGCACCTTGTGGTATAGAAATCGACTTCCCAAATGATTGCCACAAATTCCTTCATGCACCTCCCGAAGAGCATAATAGCCTTAGATGGGCAGAGGCATCTGAGCAGCGGCATGGAAAAGGACCGCTTATACAGCTTGTCGTCGATCAGCACATAGTGGGTAGCTTACAGCTTCAGCTTTCTTGCTTCCTTGCGGTCAGCTGGGAGCACCCTTCTTTAAGGTACCTCAATATGGGGTCGAACCAGGATGGTTCGGCCTCAATTTGGATCACTCGGTCCGCCTCTGCGATGCTAGGCTTTTTAAGGATTTTTAGGTGAAACTTTTGTTCAAAACTCATTGATTCAGCAGTCGCCAGTCGGGATAGTAGATCAGCGAGAGCATTTTTGGACCTGGGGATATGGATAACTTCAAATTCAAAGAAGTGAGAGAGTAAAGTTCGTACCTCTTGGAGATATCGAATCATGTTTGGCTCTTAGGCCTCAAACTCGCCCCGCACGTGACTAGCTACCAGCTGAGAGTCAGTAAAGGCATTCATCTTCTTCACTTTCAGGTCATGGGCGATTCGGAGTCCGACGAGCAGAGCTTCATATTCGGCTTCATTGTTGGAGGCTGGGAAGGAGAACCGAACGCCATACTCAAAGGTCGCCCCCTCAGGGCTGGTGAGGATCAAACCAGCACCGGAACCATTGGCATTGGAGGATCATCGATGTGGAGCAGCCACAGTGCAATTGATCTCGGATGCTTGGAGGAGTCCAGAGTGGAGCCATCTTCTGGGATGGTGCATTCAAGGAGGAAGTCAGCTAGAACTGTGCTTTGATGGCAGGCGCGGTTGATATCAGATATCATGCTCGCTCAATTCGACGGCCCACTTAGCCATCCTTCCTGATGCCTCGGGGCGATGGATCACCGCCTTGATGGGTTGGTCGGTGAGGACCATCATAGAATGTGCCTAGAAATATGGTCGCAACCTCCGAACTGATGTTATCAGGGCCAACACTAGCTTCTCAATTCGGGTGTACCTTGTCTCGGCATCCTGAAGCAATTTGCTGACATAGTATATCCGCTTTTGGGTCTTCTTCTCTTCTCTGACCAAAACCGAGCTAATTGTGCCTTCTGAAACTGCTAGGTACAGAAACAACGTCTCTCCCGGATTGGGGCTGCTGAGGAGGGGCGGTGAGCTGAGATACTTCTTGAGGTCCTCGAATGATTTTTGGCATTCAGGAGTCCATTGAAAATTCTTGGCAGATCGAAGAGCTTTGAAGAAAGGAAGGCTCCTCTCAGCCGACCGTGCCACTAAACGATTGAGAGCCGCAATCCTTCCAGTCAGGCGTGGACTTCTTTGATAGATGCTAGGGGCACCATTTGCTGGAGGGCTTGAATCTTCTACGGGTTAGCCTCGATGCCTCGCTAAGAGACCATGAAGCCCAGAAACCTTCCCGAGGTGACACCGAAGGGGCACTTTATTGGGTTGAGCTTCATCCGATACTTGGAGTGTCGCGAAGCTTTCAGAAAGATCCCCAATATGCTGGGATGCTTCCTTGCTCTTCACCAGCATGTCGTCAACGTAGACCTCCATGTTCCGATCGATTTGCTCCTTGAAGACTTTGTTCATCAGCCTTTGGTAGGTGGCGCCTGCATTCTTCAGACCGAAAGGCATGACATGGTAACAATAGGTACCTCGGTCGGTTATGAAGGCGGTCTTTTCTTCATCCTCGGGTGCCATCCGAATTTGTTATAGCCTGAGTATGCATCCATGAAGGTCAGCATATGATGGCCGGAAGTGGCATCCATAAGCTGGTAGATCCGGGGGAGAGGGAAGCTGTCCTTTGGGCATGCTTTATTAAGGTCAGTGAAGTCGATGCAGATTCGTCATTTGCCATTCGACTTTTTCACCATAACAACATTGGATAGCCAGCTTGGATAATTCACCTCCCGAATGAAGTTTGCCTTATGAGCTTATCCACCTCCTCTTCAATTGCTCTCTGCCGGTCGGGGGCGAAGCTTCTTTTCTTCTGCTTCACGGGTCAGGACATCTCGTCCACATTAAGACGGTGGACGATAACATCTGGGTTGACTCTAGGCATATCTGAGGCTGACCAGGTAAAGACATCAGCATTCCTTTGGAGGAAATTGATCAGCTCTAGCCGAGTCTCCCCCTTCAGCAGTGACCCGATCCTTATGGTTTGGTCAGGCCGAGCTTCGTCCAATGGCACCTCCTTCCAGCTCTTGGCTGGTTCTCCTTGCTGCTCAGCGAAATCCTCCCGAGCGTCCGTCCATCAACCTTGGGCAGTTTGGATTGCAGCTGGTGACGAAACACTGCCGAGCTAGCTTGGCTTCCCCAAACTACACCTACCCCTCACTCGATAGGAAAATTCATAACAAGATGTGGGATGGAGACGACAGCTCTGAGGGACGTTAGGCCAGGTCTTCCCAAGATAGCATTGCAGGGTGACTGAAGCTTGGTCACCAGGAATTCTGCATACACAGTGGCCACGCGGGGCCAAGTTCCTGCATGGACCGTCAAGGTTATGACCCCCCTCGGGGTAATGACATCATCGGTGAACCATATTAGGGTGGAGTCCATGGCTCGGAGATTCTCCATGAGAAGTTTCATCTTCACAAACACATCAAGGTACAAAACGTTGATGGAGCTTCCATTATCAATGAGAATTCGGCTTACATCATAGTTGTTCAAATTAAGAGATACAACTAGCGCATCATCATGTGGGAACTGTATCCCCTGGAAGTCATCACTGGAGAAAGAGAGCTCATTAGGTCGTGCTTTCTTCGGCGCTGAACCTTCTTCATCATCCCACCGCCCGTAGGCCCGAGCCCCAGTAGCAACCAAAGAGGAGGAGGAGGTTGCTACTGGGGCTCAGGCCGGCGATCACCCCCATTTCTTGGCTCGGGCTCTTCTAAACCGATCCAGTCTACCCCACTGGATGAGCCTTTCAATCTCATTCTTCAGTTGCCAGCACTCTTCAGTGTCATGGCCATGGTCGCGGTGGTAGTGGCAATACTTGGCGGGGTCTCTCCGGGCCGCATTCCCTCGGAGAGGAGGAGGTCGAGGGAGTTGGCGTTCGATTTCCATGAGGATCTCCGCTCTTGGGGCATCAAGCGGAGTGAATCGATGGAACCTCCTAGGCGGGCTCCGAGTGCGGTTCCTTGGCGGTGGATGGGGAATCCTCTGGCGGCGAGGTGGACTTGGCTAGCGGGCAGGTCGGTGCTTATCGGAGCCCTTGGGCTCCTTCTTCTTTGTCAGCTTGGCTCAGGCGGCTCTCGTGATTCCTCGACTCTGGCATACTTGTCTGCCAAAGCCATCATGTCGAAGAGGTTTGGAGGGTAGCTGACCTCCAGCGCCAGGTTGAAGTCACTCTCCTTCTCCCGCCGCTAGGGTGGACATGGCCACCTTATGATTAAGGTGGTCCACCTCCAGCATGGCCGTGTTGAAACGGCCGAGATACTTCTTCAGAGACTCCCCCTCTCTTTGCTTAACCTCGGAGAGGGAGTTGGATCTCTGTCGGTGACGGTGGCTACTGACGAACTGGCTAATGAAAAGGCAGCTTAGCTCGTCAAATGAATCAATGGAACATGGTTTTAGAGCACTAAACTAGGTTCGAGCAGATCCCCTGAGGGTGGAAGGGAAAGCACGGCAGAGGATCACATCTGATGCCCCGTGGAACATTATTATCGATCAGAAGCTGCTAAGATGATCGTCGGGGTCGGAGGAGCCATGATAAGGCTCGATGGCAGACAGCTTGACATGGGAGAGAATCACTTCCTCCATGATCTTCTTAGAGAATGGGATGCCCTGCTCCACCTTATTTTGAAGTGGATGGGCCTGCTTGGCGGCATCAAGCTCTTAACGCATTTCCTAGAGTTGATGGCGGATCTCCTCATCAGGAAGAGCAGAAGGTGCGGGACGAGGAGAATACCAAATGTTGTTGAATCATGGCGAGAGAACACCAGAGAGAGAGATCGGATCCACCAAGATCTAGGAAGATCTTTATCACGGACTCGCTGGAGAGCTGGCTTAGCTTCCCTGGGATGATGAGGGGGGTCCGCAACCCCATGCGGGCTGTAAGAAGAGATCGCTGGATGAGCAGGGGCCGCATTGTCCTCAGAAGGGTGAGGAGTAGGAGCAGCCGGACGGGGGGCTTTGGAGCGCCCCTAAACTAGGTGGGCCAGAGCCTGGACTTGCTGGACCAGTAAGGCAAACTGGTCCTGAGTCATCGGATTTGCCGATGGTGAGGGAGTCTCGACTGGCAGTGGCGGTGGCGCAACACTGCTCACCAGATCAGGTCTTTGAGAGGCGACCTGATCTCAGGCTTTGGAGGTAGCCTTTCTTCGGTTGGCCATGGGAAGAGTTCTCTTTCAGATCAAGATCCTTGTCTCCTGGATCACAAGTTTTTAGGGACTTAAGGACCCTTCCTCTAGCGCCAATTTGTTGCTGCTGAAATCTATCCTCTGACTCGGGCATGATCAGGCTTCGAGATGGGCTTTCTCCTAGGCGGACCTGCAAAATAGTCCTCATGCGAGAGGCGTTAGGGGTGGCCCTCTGCGGAAGACCCTCCGACGCTCAAGTCAGTGGAGATTGGTAATCAACAAAAATGAGGAGAACGCTCTCGCTGAAGAGTCTCTCCAGAGCTCAGAGTAGAGTGTTAATGGCGGAAGCAAAGGCAGAGAAGGAGAGAGGGTGCCAGTGAGCAAGTGCGCATTGAGTGTATAAGAGATGGCCCTTACTTGAGGGGATCTGAGGATATGGTATTTATAGAGGATCACCTAGTTGCTTGGGAGCATCGTGGGTCCGAAAGCCGTTGAGATCCGAATCCAATTTGTTATAAAATCGATAGGATTTGTATCTGGTTAGTTAGAGGATCGATGGCTGGGAAATCTTGTTGATGTCTCGAGATTTGGTAAAGGCATAGGCTCCAGGGCCCTAGGCTACTCTTAGATATGATTCCTGTTTGGAATTTTACTACTTCAAGGTCTCTCGCGCTGAATTCCACAGAGGTATAGGTATCGCTCATGCTTGGTCGAGTGATAGGAGAGACCGGCTAGAAAGGCCGGACGATGAGATGGCTTGGCTAGATGGGCCGAGAGACGAGATAGCTCGGCTGGGGCCGAGGGACGAAAGCTCAACTGGGGCCGAGAGACGAGACGACTCTACTGGAGCCGAGAGGTGAAATATCTTGGTAGGGGTCGAGAAATGAGATAGCTCGGCAGGGATAGAGAGATGATATAGCTCGGTTGGGATCGAGAGGTGATATAGCTCGGTTGGGACCGAGAGATGATATAGCTCAGCTGGATCCGAGAGGCGATATAGCTCAGCTGGGGCTGAGAGATGATATAGCTCGGTTGGGATCGAGAGGCGATATAGCTCAGCTGGGGCCGAGAGGCGTGACCCGTGCCTTGGGAACCCTTGGCTCGGTGAGGGGCTTGGGCGCCCCAACTTACCAAGGCTAACCTATCTCTGGTGGATGCTGCACGGCGAGTAGGAATCAGGGTTAGTCTTAGCCATATGCACGATTATTGATGCACAATGATTTTACCCCTCAACACATAACAATTAAACTTTTTGGAAGACCAATTCCCTGTTATGCTTGAAGATGATACCGTCCATGGTCTGATGTATAGCTGTTTGGTGGAGAACTAAAATGAAGTTAACAAGTGAATGAGAAGGAAAAAAATACTTAACAGAAGAGTACAACCATAGCAGGCTCGGACAGGCCTATACCCTTAGTCCTATAAGATGGTTTGCATTCATCTGACTAACTTTGGGTGAAAACATTCTGGATGCTGAGCACTCTTAACAGGGAGTGTATTCTCCAGTGAACTAAATGGAGTGTGATTTGGTCGCTGAGTCTTCTTGATCGGACGTAAGTAGGCCAGGTGACAGTTGAGCTGGTTGTTGCAAATGGGCAATTTGCCAATTTGAGTTGCTGCTTCCTTTTCTTTAGTGACTGGAGCTCCAGAAGGATCCTGTCACAATAGTTTCAAACCATAAGATCTATAAGAAAAATAAACAAAAAAAGACATTATATAAACAGAATATAGATGGACTTTTTTTTTTCAAAAATAAGGTCAAATTGAGTGAGAATCTATGGCATGGAAGTTTAGTGGTTATCTATGACTGCATGTTGGCATAATAACCTAATGATTAGCACCAAAATTAACCTTTTGAACTATCATTAGTATTCCCATCCTGTAATACACTTGATACTCTAAAAATCTTTCAGAGAAGATGGATTCATATGCCAAGCTCAGACACAAGATGGAGAGAAGATCGCATTGCTCTTGTGTCTGAGCTTTGGCATTTCAAACGATATTTCAAATGAGAACAGCTAATCATGGCTGTATATATAAAATTTTAGCACTTAGGTTTTGCAACTGATCCTTGTACATGAAGATTAGAAAAGTAAAATAAATAACTGCCTTGGTTATGGAAATTCAAATTCTAACTAATCTGCATTTCGTAAAGACTAGACTGCAGCCATACCGACTCAAAACTAGTGATGAGATATGATAAACATAACTATTAAAGCAGCATACCCCAAGCAGAAGAAATAGAAGGGTTGCTGCTGCTGTCTTCTTTAAGATGGGTTTTGATAAGTTTTCTCCATTCCTTGGTCTCCTGCATAAATTTCAGTCAATATTTTCATAAATCTGCCTTCATCTATGGCTTTCGAGTTTCATTCATTTAATTCTAAGGCGAGAACTAGGGACTAGGTGGAAATCTACTGATTTTTTTTCTTCAAGATTTCATCTATTTATTTTTCTCCTATTCTCCTATCATATTACTATTTATATTTTGAATTGTTGTTGTATCTGATTGTTTAGATATTTGTAATATTGAACACTTATGATGATGAATACGTGCATGATATTGGATAAAATTGGTTGTTTATCGATCATTTATCCTAAAATGGATAAAAGTTGGATAAACCGAAAAATACTAAAGAATATTTTGATGGAGTTCATGATTTCATTAAATTTGATATGGATAAAATCGTTTGAATGGAAAGATTTTATGTCCGTGTCGACGATGTTTTAACAATTCTTTTCTAGATCCACAAACCGTTGAAGAACATTTGATATGGAATGGTTGTGCAAGAGGTTATACTGAGTGGGTTTTCCATGAATGTATGTTGCCAATATCAAGTCATCAACCCTCCTTGTCTGATATTGGATCTGGTAATATGCAAGATAACCTTGTAGGAGATGATATGACAGGTTTGATCACATATGCTTTTCGACATGGTCTTCAAAACTTTGGAGGTTCAATTAATATACATGGAACGGATGAAATATGTGATAGTTCTATATTTATGGAACAAACATATGTTGAGGAGCAGATTAATGTTGGATGCCAAGTCTTCATTAAATATTCAAGAGTCCTGAAATTACTATATATATGTGCCATTACTTTTGCAAGATTTGAACTCTTCCTATTTCTTTCTGGTCAGTTAGTTGTCTATTGTATAACTTGTAGATGTTCCTTGTAGTGCTATGAAGTGGTGGCTGGAGAGGCCATCTTTTCATGGTCATCAAAGTTCAAGGTTGATATCATCAATAAAAGCAAGGTTTAATAGACTATTAGATGGAGATTTTGAGTGCTTGAAATAAGGAACTGATGGTATTGCACTAAAAATGCATAGAAGAAGTGGGCATGGGCGAGGATAGCAACGAGTAATAACGAACCATTTTTAGGGATCAATTATGACAACAGGATGTGATACAAGAAAATCTCTTGACTAAGTTATGCTATATTCTGAGGTTGAGTTGTCACATACTAGCTCAGATATTTGTCGCACTCATAGAAGATGGACATGTGGTTCATTCCATAAGAATGGAAGTAAGGCATTTTAGATTTCTATAGGATGCTAGTTGTGTTTCACTAGCTCAGTAGAGGTCAAAACTATCCTAGTCCAGAGTCCAGACTAATTGGTTCTTTGTCTTTACGATATTGGGCCTTCTAATCGTTGCCTAGGAGACCATGTTAACATGAAGATTTCTCTCTACACATCTTGAACCGGATCAAAAGTCATTTTGTTAAAAAAAAAAAATTGCTGTTGAGATATCATTATCCAACATCTGGACATTTATTTTGCAAGATATCTAAAGCTGTTAAATAAGTTAAAGAAAGATGCTTTTCCATTTTCTATGGAAAGGCCTATTTCTGATCAGTTTTTTTGAGATTTAAAGTAGAGTTAAAAAATTGCCTTGCTTTACCATTGTAGAAAACGTGAACAAGCAATGAATTTATATAAGCTCAAAGGCCTGGACGAGGATGTATGACAAGTTGTGATTAACATATATGGGAATTGCCTTTTGAATCATCATCTTATAATGCTATTTATTATAATGTTATTTATATCAATAGTCCTAAAACTGAATTCCGCTTACCAACTATAGTATATGGACCACTGCAATCTAAGAAGCCTATCCGGTCATGTCAAGACTCAAACATTGTATTTTGATACTGTTGTATTCTATTTATATTTTGTAATTACAAATTTTAAAACCATTTTTTCCTATTCTTTTTATCAAATTTAGTTGGATTCCTTCTAACACAACTGTCATGTAAACATGTTATTTGTCAAATGATATGTATTGATTTCTATGAATCTAGAAGCAGGGTTGCCAATAGCATTGAGCATGCAGCTATGGTTCTATGATATTTCTTTTGCAGGCCAAATTTCTACTACAGCCATCCCCTCATGATTTTGTAATGAAGTATCTCAACCGAAAATGGAAAGAATATAAGGCACAGTTGAAAATGAAGCACAAGTTGCCGATATGAACAAGGAGCAGGTAGTTGGTACTTGTCCTCCTGATGTACCCCTTCATCAATGGATGGAGTTGGTTCATTACTGGTTCTCAGAAAGGGAACAGGTATCTTATAATTATCTTTTAAGATACCATTAAAATATTTTATTTTTATTGTACATTATATATACATATATGCTTTACTTTCGGAATATAACAAGTATATTTATTTAACTTTGCAAACATATTCTAATATTGGTAAAGCTGCACGAGCAGCCCTGTCTATTCCTCATACATCGGGATCCAAGAGTTATGCACGAGTCAGACAAGAGTTCGTATGTTCCTTAATTGTATAAATTTATATTTTTTATATCAAAGCATTTACTTATTATAATGATATATTGTAATACATGTCTACTATGATACATGTGGAATAAATTAATTGTATAAATTAATTGGACCTGATAGAAACCTAAACCAAAGCTGAGTTTTTATCTCTTTCCTGAAAATAAGTATACAGAGACTGAAATGAATTACCTCACTTTTATTAGTGAGTAGGAACCATTCTGGTCTTAAGATGCATTCATTTAATTATCAAATATTTAGATGACTGGATTATGCAAAAAAGTTCCATTTTTTCATAGCTATTGACTACTGATATCCTCCTCTCTTCAACAAAGTTTGACAGATAGAATCTAAAATGAGATGTTCAATTTAGCGGCAATGTAACGGTCTCAGCTATGAATCAGATGGGGACAAATTAGATGAGTGATATGACGATAGCTATATCTATAGCCTTTTTCTGGTATCTCTTTAGAAATAAAACATAACTGACTTGATCTAGATTCTAGTGGGCTACTGATGATGATAAGAGAACAAGCTAAGATCTTTTTCTTGTAGATAAAAATGAAGGATCCATTAATTTAGTTGTATCAGAATTCTTCCATTTGATATCCATCGTACCTGTTAGGTTTATATTGTCATCATTGTTGTCTTTTGCATCATGCTTGACCATCTTCATTTCCATCAATTAGAGAAAGAATGCTTCAAAATTTATTATTAGTTCAGTGACATGGGCTTTCTGAGTCGAGAAACAAACCAAATTTCTTCACATCAAGTATCTATATACTTCACTGCTATTACATATTGCCTGCCATGTATAGATAAACTACACTATGTGAGTTTAGTACGTCCAGGGAGGGCTCTACTTGCTCTGAACTAGCAGTTACTTGTCGAAGCAGGTTTTGTACTGCATCCACCCACATCTGTTTACTAGTCCAGTTCTCACATTCAAACTCAATTAGTCCTTGAGCTGTTCTCAGGCCAAAATAGCATATCTCTTCAGCACAATCCCTTTCATGCCCTGGCCATGTTGGAACCTCATCATACACACTATAAACAACACTATGTGTTTGCTTTTAAGCTTTATTATGACCTGAAATTAATTTGAATTGCGTTAGCCCCAAAGGTATATGAAAGCATATTGTGATATCTATATTTTTTCTTATAGATGGATGAGTATGGGCGAGAACCCCGTGAGGTGGAGTTTTATCGGATGACTCATATTCACGATGATGGTACTTTTGTCAGAGATGAGTCGAGGGACTTTTATGTAAATATTTATTACAATTTATTTTTGCAATGATTTTAATTTAATTTTGTTATTTAGTAAGATCTAACTTTTTTTTTTTTAAATTAAGACAGGAAAGAGCTATAGCTCTTATTGCCGAGCGTGTCGACGACTCTACAGCATCTACGCAGAGTAGTCGCATTAAGGCCGAGGTGTTTATGGAGCTGATGGGGCCGGAGCGCTATGGTCGAGTGAGGGGTTATGGAGTTGGAGTCACCCCCACTCATATCTTAGATGAGTAGATGTGCACGTGATGCTACAGATGCTGTAGATGGTGTTCACAAACTTCAGCAGGAGATAGAGGAGATGTGATAGAGTCGTATCGCAGATAGAGCAGCAATGAGGAGATGCAATGGAGTCATGCCGATGATAGAGCAACGATGGAGGAGATGCAACGGAGTCATGCCGATGATAGAGCAGCGATGGAGGAGATGCAATGGAGGCATACCGATGATTGTGTAGCATGGATTCTATGAGAGAGCACATTGAGCGGCTTACATCTATCGTACAGATGTTTGTTCCACATCAGGTAAATACATAAATTATTAATTATATATTTTTATATTAATCAATTATTATCTAATATATTGTAATTGATAGTTTAGCAAATTAAATATTTTTAATTATTCTTATCGGCTCCTGGAGCGTCAGATCCTCGCGGACAGGATGACAACCTTCCTCCTGCAATCATGACTTCGGCTTTTTTTATTTTATATCTTTCATTTCATGTATTTTTAAATTTTGTTAAATTTTATATTGTATCAAACTATCTCTTAGTTGATTGCAGTAAAATTTATATTTAAAATTTTAATTTGGATGTGAAGAATGCAATGTGATTTTATCTTTTCAGGTTAGATACTTTTGGTTGTAAAATGAAGTAATTACATCCATTATTGTACATTTGTTGGAGTTTATTCAGATTTGAATTGAAATTTATGTCTAAGTTGGGTAACTCTTCAGTTTTATTTCCATGCCATGTATTTCATTATTAGCTTTTTTTTTTAATTGTTTGTCTAAAATGATGTCACGCGGTCTATGTAGGTGAACAGTTTAGCCCTCTAAACGGGTGTGGGTATACTATTGTTGCCATGTTGAGGAACAAACAGTGATGAAGATATTTGCGACTGTTAGTTGCTTTGGAGAACTCTAGCACGAGAGAGGTTAACAAGGACAGGTTAATAGGGACAACGAAAAAGGAAGAGGAACAGATTATGTTGGTTTTTTTTGGTTGGGTCATAAGCTGTTCAGCTGGATTAATGACAAGAATACCCTCATATGCATACTGACAACTGAAATTCAAATAACCGTTAATTTAAAGAAATTAGTAAAGAGTCTTGAATTGAAATTTAAAGAAAATAGTGTGGAGGAGCAAGATTGAATGGAGCTAAGCAGGGCTTATTCTAATATTAAATTAATTACCTGAATCTTCCTTTGGCTTCTTCTAATGGTAACATGTGGTTCAGGGGGTCAGTTTTGGCAACCTCGAATAAATGAAAAGCCTTGTAATGGAAAGTAGGGGAATAATATGTGTCAGAGATAATTGGTGTTTGACTTACATGTAGGGGTGAAGATCTTCTGCATACCATTTGGCTTTATCCAGGTAAATTCTCTTGAATACTTAAATTCTCTTGGGGTGCAGATAATTGTCTTCATCCTTAGAAAATGATTGTCTTAGCTAGATTCAACTGCCTTTATTGATGTGTGCATTAGAATGTGTGCATTGAAATTGAATACTAGCATGATAGCTATTTCTCCCCTGTCGTAGAAGGCATTTCTCCCCTGATTACATGCTATGCTGACAGCTACTACTTGACCCGGCTTTAAAATTATGGGGGAGAAAAATAAGGAAAAAAATTAGCCGAGACTGGAGCCATATTTTCGATGCCGATGCTTTATAACGCGTCGGAAAAAAAATAAAGCGTCGGGAAAAAAAATTAGCCAAGACAGGAGCCATATTTTCGATGCCAACGCTTTATAACCCGTCGGAAAAAAATAGCCGACCCGGCTCCAACCGAAAATGAGCCATATTTCCGATGCCAATGCTTTATAATGCATCGAGAAAAAAAATTAGCCGCCCCAGCTCTAGCCAAAAATGAGCCATATTTTCGATGCCGACGCTTTATAAAGCATTTACATTGCCGATGCTTTATCATGCGTCGGTAACATTGCCGACACTTTGAAAGCGTCGACAGAAATCTTTCTGACGCTTTGTAAAGCGTCGGTAAATTTTTTTTCCACACCCACTGTGCCAACGCTATTTCGACACTTCAAGACGCGTTTAGAATGCTGCTTTCCAACGCTAAAAAGCGTTGGTAATCACTTTTTTAGCATCGTTATTCTTAAATCACTACGTAGTGTTAGAACTGAAACTACTTCCCAAGCATCTCAACTATGCATATAGGTCCATCAGAAACCCTGCTTGTGATTATTTCAACCGACCTAAACTCCTCAAGAAGAGAAACTATTGAATGAGAATCAAGAAGCGTTAGGATGAACCATGGCTAACATAAAAGGGATTAGCCATAAGAGACCACCAAAGAATTCATTTAAGGGAGAAAACTAAGCCTATAAGAGACCCCCAAAGAAAACTTAAACCAACCATGAAGGAAGTAGTAAGGGAAGAGATCATGAAACACCTTGATAATGGTAATCAAAGTGAATCATGACGTCTGGCTGAAGACGTTAAACTTAGCGCTTTTTTTGAGAGGCAATCCAAAATTTTTATGTTCTAACCTTTATTTCATGATTCTTATTTTTAGGAATAAATGACTACTCTGCACGGTCACTCCTAACATTGCACGAGGCATATCTCGTCCAGATGGTGTTTCTCCTTATTTTATTCTTCCTTACTTCATTGAGGACAATGAGAATTAAGTTGGGGGGTAAGAGAAACCTTTTTAAAAAATATTTTGAAACACCTTGGCATTTTTTTAAAATTTTAAAATTTTTATAAATCATGTGCTATGAAAGAATTTCTTGAGCAAATTGACTAGAAAAAGATAATAGAGTTAGAAAGTATTGGCTAATTACTGTAGAGAGCCAAGGAGTAGACTAGCTGGTCAGACTTTTAGTAACCTACTTAGGTCATCTAAAGGCTATTAGCACTTTCATTGCATATGCACACTGACGAGGTTAATTAGGTATTAGTTGTAAGGTAAATTGGAGATTCAATTATTACTCAAAATTAGAAATTAATATACACCCCAATTAGAGAAACTTGAATTTAAGAAAAGAGCTACCTGCCTAAAAAAATAATATATATATATATAAGTCTAAATAATGGTTTTTCATCGAGTAACCGGGCACCTTCACCTAAGTAAGTGTTGTTGTTCGCGTCAAAAAATGGGCAATATAAAGATATCACTAAATAAATTTAAAAATAAATAAATAATATATATATATATATCAGATATAGTGAAAGCTACCTCAGGTTATGTGCTTAATTTGAGGGTGCATAAAAGTTGCTCAAAGTAAGTGATAAGCGAAGATACCATTGTTTCTTACAATCTAGTACCGAAATGCCAAGTTAGCCATCACAAACATAAGTGCTTTAGATCTATAGATGAACTTTAAGAAAGTTTTTGATAGTTTTTGACAGCAAATTTACTTCAGAAACTTAATACTTAGTTTGTGATACTGGCTATCTTCTTTCAACCTTAAGCCTAGATTTAAATTTGCAAAAGAGAATTTTAGTGATGCATGGTTTTATTTTAATTACATTGCTAAGGGACTAGCAATGATTAAGTTGAGGGGTGCGATAAGTCTATTTATTATTTCAATTTAACTATTAAAATAAATATTAATTATTTTAAATTTATTAAGAATTGATACTTTTTATGGATATTTACAGAAAAGGAGTCTATAGATGAAAAGAGCTCGATTTTTGAGTCCAACGATGCAGATGGCACTCAAATCAGGACTTGGTTTGCCCAAAAAGGAAAAAAGAGATGATTTCGCATGATTCCTAGTGCAAATAAGGCACGTGATGTTGAACGGATGGCTGAGAAATTTTTTCATAATATCTGAATGATCTTGAGCGCCCGATTAACTCCAACTTTGATTAGGAGAAAACCGTAGACGAGTTCTATAAAATGAGGACCTCAGGTAGTAGTTTGGGAAGGAGTTTCTATAAAGCTCTTTTTATTCTTCTTTTATTTAGATTATTGTATTAGGCTAGGCTAGGAGAGAAAATTATGGAGGGGATGCTGGCAGGAGCAATGCGTGACTAGATTCCTTCAACTTGGGATGATGATGAAGCATGTAATCAAGTTTTATCTTTCTTTTTGTTCTTAATTTCTATGCAATAAAAGTTATGCTCTTCTTTATTATATCTTTTGAGTTATTTTTCTGATTAGAGATGGCAATTTCATCTGTACCTATCGGGGATTATTCATACCCGCACCGATGGGTACGAGGTCAAAGATAGTTGACCAGGAATGGGGCGGGGATCCTCGTTCCCCTTTTTTTTTGGGTATGGGGATGGGGATGGGTTTAGCTATCCCCGTCCCCGCCCCAAGCGAGAAATAAGGGGAAGGCAAGCAGCGAGCGAGAAACAAGGGGAAGGGAAACAGCTGCAAAGAAGAAGAATAGGAAAGACTCATCCTTCCTCGTAATAGCGAAGGAAATAGAGGAAAGGTATCACCTTTCCATTTGATGTTTGCTCCCTGCCTTTTCTCTCCCTGTTGATTTAGAGGTGATGAAAATCTTCGCTATGCTTTGATTGCCATCAAATAAATCAGGAAGAAAGAACAACGAAGAAAATTCCTTTTTATTGAATTGGGTATGCACCAAGGCAAAGACGTGGTCCTCTGATTGAGTTTTGATCTAGCATAGACGGCCTGTACCCTCTATTGACGTGCCATGATCTCAAGATACGATAGATGCCTAAGAGAAACAGATCGTAGTACGATAGATTAGACCCTTAACCTTGCAATTATTAGATAGTTTATACTCTAAGAACGTGCCATGATCTTGTGATACGGTCCATGCCTGACAAGAGATAAATTATTCTAATTTTAAATTTACAAAAATTATTACTATTGCTACATTAAAAAAAAGAAGATAAAACCTGTTTGCATGGTGGATTCGGATTCCTGGGTTGCTTCTCCTACTATTTGAATTTCGTTAATTAATTATTTGTTATCTTTTAATAACCACTATTCTTAATATAATCATATATAGATAAATTTTCTTTTTCTCTTTCGTGAAATAATCGCCCTTGATCCCGGAGGATATGATTCTGATTTACCACTAGTTATAGTAATGAATAGGTTTATTTTTGACCGCCAACGACAGCGATCACCTGCGTAGTGGCTGCATGAGGTGAGAGAGGCCTCAGCTGCTACTGTGTGGCCATAGAGTGCTGCTTTTGCAACTCCTGGACCGCTATCACCAATTCCTGGACTTGTTGGATGATGGTGGCAAGCTGGTCTGGCTAGGCGATCTCACTACTAGAAAAGTGTGATTTACCGAGAAATTTTATCGAGGAAAAAAATCCCTCGCAATTCCGATGGATTTTCACAAAAAATATAAACCAAGATTCATCGCAAAATTAATTTTTTGAGGGATATTTCTAAAATAAATGGGTTCTTTATAAAAAAATTTGATAAAAAAATTCCTTGAAAAATCCCTCGCAAATTTAAGTTCCGAGGGGTTTGCAAGGGATTTTTCTAAGGGATATTTCTATAATAAATAACTTATTTATAAAAAAATTATAAATAAAATCCCTCGGACAATCCCACGAAATTTAATTTTGCGAGGAATTTTTCGAGGATTTGTTTTTTATTATGAGTTTTAATAAATTTTTAATAAAAAAAATCTCTCGGAAAATCCCTCACAAAATTAATTTTTGAAGGATTTTTTGAGGGATTATTTGTGAGGGATATTTCTATAATAAATTAATTTTGTTAATAACTCAAAAAATTAATTTTGCAAGAAATTTTTCGAGGGATATTTCTATAATAAATGGCTTATTTATAAAAAAAATTGATAAAAAAATCCTTCAAAAAATCCCTCAAAATTAATTTTGCGAGGGTTTTTTCTGAGGGATTTGTTTTTCATTAATGAGTTACTATAAAATTTTTTATGAAAAAAATACCTCGAAAAATTTCTCGCAAAATTAAGTTCCGAGGGAGTTTTGATGATTTTGCTAGGAATTTTTTGAGGGATAATTCTATAATAAATGGCTTATTTGTAAAAAAAATTAATTAAAAAATCCCTCAAAAAATCCCTCAGAAATTAATTTTACGAGGGATTTGCCAAGGGATTTGTTTTTCATTAATGAGTTATTAATACAATTTTTGATAAAAAATCTCTC
>UESW01004304.1:867352-880109 GCA_900491605.1 Calamus simplicifolius
TTATCCCATTGATGAAAAAAAAATCCCTCAAAAATCCCTCACAAAATTAATTTCCGAGGGATTATTTTTATTTTTTTTCAAAGAAGCCATTATTATAGAATATTCCTTGAAAAAAACTGGATTAGATACTCCACTTAAAATGCAAAAATCTTTGAAGAATATTTTTATACATGCTAAAAAATCATCAAATATTACTTGTTTTAAATGTGAAAACAAAGGACATAAATCTTATATGTGTAAATCTCCACATAATAAAGAAAGATGATTTGGGTTCCCAAAGGAACAATATTTAATGCATCTAACCATGAAGGACCCAAGAAGGCTTGGGTACCTAAAATTAAGACATGAATGTTTTGCAGGAGTGTCTTGCAGCCATCAGACTGAAAAGAAAATGGTACCTGGATAGTGGTTGCTCAAGACACATGATGGGTGACAAAGATCAATTCATCACCCTTGAATCAAAAAGAGGTGGAGTAGTTACTTTTGGTGATAATGGTCAAGGCCATATCATGGGTATTGGTAAGATTCAAATTACTCCATCTACTCATATTGATAATGTTTTATATGTCGATGGACTTAAACATAATTTGATAAGTATTAGCCAACTGTGTGATAAAGGTTTCAAAGTTTCCTTTGAAGCTTCTGTTTGCACTGTTACTAATCCCATTGATAATAGCATTATTCTTGTTGGTAAACGTTATGGCAATGTGTACTTAATTGATTTGAGTAATTTATCTCCAAGTAATCATTGCTTAGTTGCTAATAATGCTAAGATGAATGAGATTGGTTGGCTATGGCACCGTAGATTAGGTCATGCAAGCACACACCTAATTTCTAAACTATTGAAAATGGATCTAGTTAAAGGTATTCCTAGCTTAAATTTTGAAAATAATCGAATATGTGATGCATGTCAATTTGGAAAACAAACAAGAACTTCTTTCAAATCTAAGAATGTTGTTTCAACTACTAGGCCACTAGAGCTACTACACATGGACCTTTTTGGACCTACTAGAACCACAAGTCTAGGAGGAAAGAAATATGGTCTCGTGATAGTAGATGATTACTCTAGATTCACTTGGGTAATGTTTTTGGCTCACAAAGATGAGACTTTCTCAATATTCCTGAAATTTGTTAAGAAAGTCACTAATGAGAAAAACACTACCATAGTGTCTATTAGAAGTGATCATGGAACTGAATTTGAAAATCACTTATTTGAAAAATTCTGTTTTGAAAAAGGCATACATCATAACTTTTCAGCACCTAGAACACCTCAACAAAATGGAGTTGTAGAAAGAAAGAATAGGACTTTAGAAGACATGGCCCGTACCATGCTATGTGAAAGCCAACTTCCAAAATATTTTTGGGCGGAAGCTATAAACACAGCATGTTACATCCTAAATAGAGCCCTGATTAGACCTATCCTTAAGAAGACTCCCTATGAACTATGGCATAATAGGAAACCAAATTTAGGTTATTTTCATGCATTTGGTTGTAAATGTTTTATTCATAACAATGGTAAGGATAATCTTGGGAAGTTTGATGCAAAGTCTGATGAAGGTATTTTCCTAGGATATTCTACATCTAGCAAGGCATATAGAGTATTTAATAAGAGAAGCTTAGTTGTAGAAGAATCCATTCATATAGTGTTTGATGAGTCTTTAGCATCAAGTTCAGATAAAATTGATGATGAGGAAGATACATCTTTGATTGAAAGAGATATTGAAAAATTAAATGTATCTTCAGATCAAGAACCTGAAGTTAAGGATGATGACTCACCTAAGGATGATGGTATTGATACTGCTCATAATGATAAAGATCTACCTAGAGATTGGAGATATGCTTATGGTCATCCTAAGGACCTAATCATAGGTGATCCATCTCAAGGTGTAAGGACTAGATCATCAATGAGAAATATCAATAATCATCTTGCATTTGTATCTCATATAGAACCTAAAACTATAGAGGAAGCTGAGAAAGATAGTTATTGGATGTTAGCAATGCAGGAAGAGTTAAACCAATTCACTAGGAACCAAGTTTGGACCCTAGTAGATAGACCTAAAAACCACCCTATAATAGGATCTAAATGGGTTTTTAGAAATAAATTGGATGAAAATGGATTGGTAATTAGAAATAAGGCTAGATTAGTTGCAAAAGGATATAATCAAGAAGAAGGTATAGATTTTGATGAAACCTTTGCACCTGTTGCTAGATTAGAAGCCATTAGGCTACTACTTGCATTTGCATGTCATATGAATTTCAACTTATTTCAAATGGATGTTAAAAGTGCATTTCTAAATGGTTTTATAAATGAGGAAGTTTATGTTGAACAACCTCCTGGTTTTGAAGATCATGAATTTCCAAACCACGTCTTCAAACTACACAAAGCACTTTATGGTTTAAAGCAAGCACCTAGAGCTTGGTATGATAGATTAAGTAAATTTTTAATTGAAAATAATTTTTCTAGAGGAAATGTTGATAAAACCTTGTTTTTAAAAAGAAAAGAAAAGGATTTATTAATTGTTCAAATTTACGTTGATGACATTATATTTGGTGCTACTAACAATCTCCTTTGTCAAGAATTTGCTAAGTTAATGCAGGGAGAATTCGAGATGAGCATGATGGGAGAACTAAACTTCTTCCTTGGACTTCAAATCAAACAAGAGAAAGCGGGATTTTCATTAACCAAACAAAGTACACAAAGGAAATACTCAAGAAGTTTGGTATGGAATCTGCTAAACCTCTTGGTACGCCAATGAGTCCCTCATGCAAGCTGGACAAGGATGAAGAAGGTAAGAATGTAGATCAGAAGCATTACAGAGGTATGATCGGATCACTTCTTTACCTAACTGCAAGTAGGCCAGATATCATGTTTTCTGTTTGCTTATGTGCAAGATATCAATCTAATCCTAAGGAATCACATTTATTTGCTGTTAAAAGAATCTTTAGATACTTAAATGGAACTAAAAATGTAGGATTATGGTATTCTAGAGACTCAACCTTAAAATTGATTGCTTATTCTGATTCTGACTATGCTGGTTGTAAATTAGATAGAAAGAGTACAAGTGGGGCATGCCAACTTTTAGGAAGTAACTTAATCTCTTGGTTTAGCAAGAAGCAAAATTCGGTTGCATTATCCACTGCTGAGGCAGAGTATGTTGCAGCTGGAAGTTGCTGTGCTCAAATCCTTTGGATTAAGCGACAACTTGAAGATTATGGTATCACACTTGATAAAATTCCTATTAAATGTGATAATACTAGTGCTATTAATCTAACTAAGAATCCAATTCAACATTCAAGAACTAAACACATTGAAATTAGACATCACTTTATTAGAGAACATGTAACTAACAAAGATGTTTGTCTTGAATATGTTAATACTAATGATCAATTAGCTGATATTTTTACCAAACCTTTGAGTGAGGAAAGATTTTGTTATCTTAGAGGAGAATTAGGAGTTTGTGATCCTTTAGAATGATTTTCTGAAACTCTTAAGGACAACAACTATCTAGACTTCATTAATTTCTTGAAAATCCTCTATGTCCAATAAGGAAATTTATCTAGAAATTTGATTCATTGTTTCCCCAATTGTTAAGGAACACTTATCTAGAGTTTGATGATTAATTTGATTAGTTTCAGATCCTTGAAATTTGAATTTTTCACTGAAACTGTTGTGGAGTCGACACCTGCAGTTTGTGGAGTCGACACCTTCATATTTTGATGTTCTGTCTGGGCAATTAGAGCCGACTCTGGCTTCTGTAGAGCCGACTCTAATTCGGGCGCTGACAGATTTTCTGGTTCGGAGCCGACACCTCGTTTTCGGGAGTCGACTCTAAGTGGAACTAGGTCAAAATAAAAAAAGGCGGAGTCGACCCCAAACGAAACCTATCGTCTCCTAAACCTTCCAAAACCGTTCCAAACCGATTTCAATCCCTCCAAATCCCTCAAATCTCTCAATAACTCATTCCAATCGAATCCCATGGCTCCCAAAAGGCATCATTGGTGGTTCGACCGTTCCGAGAAGGTTCAAATCGGAGGCAACCTTCGTCATCTTCTTCATCTGCCACTCAAGATGACTCTCCACCCTCACCATCTTCTCCACGAGTAGACCAATTAGCGGGTAAGGCCATTACTACCGAAGAAAAGTAGATTTTGACTTTTTTGCTTCGGAGGGCTTCGCTATTGGACGTTTGTTGAAGAAATGGGATGGGAGAAGTCTGTTCTTTGGATGTCCCTACATACCCTGCCCTAGTGAGAGAATTTTACAATGATTTATGTAGAGGAGAGGGAGGCTTAGTGAGTTTTGTAAGAGGAACTAAAGTATTATCACGGCCGAACTCTTGGAAATCTATTGGAGATGCCTACTATTGGTCTAGTTGAATATCAACATGAAGACAGAGGAGGTGCCCTATCAAGGATGTTAGGGAGAGAAGTTTCTGAGTTTGAAGAAATCTTGGCCAATCAACTTAATTTGGAACTCAGATTACTTCACAATATTTGTGGAAGAATTTTATTTCCTAAAATCGGAAGGTTTGAGTATGTCTCGGAGCGAGACATCTTATTGATGGACTGTATTCTCACTGGAAGACCTGTTAATCTTGCTGGTATGATGATTGGTTATATGGCAGAAGCAGCAACTAAGAAGAGATCTACACTGCCATATGGTATGATACTAACCTTGGTCTTTAGAAGCCAAGGTGTGCTAATAATGGATAATGAGCCACTAAGAAAATTAAGGCATACTGATTACTATAGTGTCTCTACAATTCACCGGATGGGCTTCAGAAAAGAAATGAAAATTGGATAAAAAGAGGACAAGAGACCAGAGCTGAAGAGGTTAGTTGAGGAGGTCAGAGGAGAGGATATTCCTGGACCATCTACCTGCTGGACCATCTGCTGGACCCTCAGTGGCTGGACCTAGCACTCACCCTCCACATCAGTCAGCTTTGGCATCTGGAAGATTTTCTGAGGAGCAAATAGGTCAGCTCAGAGCTTTACTGGCTGAGTATGATAGTCAAAGGACAAATGATATGTGTAGTTGAGAGAGGAGTTCAATCAGTTGAAGGAAGAGATCAATTCAAGGCTTGACATGATTTCTTTTTCCATTAGCAATTCCGTAGAATCCTTTAGCACTGATCTTCATAAGATTTTTGAAAGGATGGAAGGCATTGCAGACGGTTCTGGAACTTATCTTCATGCTACCAGTCAACTAAAGAAAGATATCGACCTCGCCGTCTCTCAAATTGAAGCTTGTCTTGAAAGTTTTAAGAAGACTCAAAAAGATGATATTATGGAAATGATTGGACATTTAAAGAAAATTGTGTATAAGCATATTTGATTTTGATATCCTATCCTAGGTTGTATCTTAGGATTTCTTGAGTTTTCTTTAACATACTTGAATATGTCACTTTACTGAATGTACTTAAACACATGTAATGAATCTTGCTTTGGAATACAATTACACTTTTATTTCAAATTTGTCTATGATTGATTGATTGAATTTCAATGAATGAGTTTACTATCTTATGATTAATTGAACCAACACCCCGCTCTGATAACCTTTTTATTTAAAATTCATCTTATTGCTGATAACAAAAAAGGGGGAGAGATAATTGTATATGCATAAAAGAGAAAGAGAAAGAGAATGAAAGAATATAAGATTTTTTGCATATCTACAAAGGGGAATTTTTTTTGAGATTCTAATCAAAAATGTTCAATGAATTCAGTTTATCTACATAGGGGGAGTTATTCAATGCAGGGGGAGCTTAATAATTTTTCCATATAAAAGTTAAATCATCTTGATTGATGTTTATTATAAAACTCAAGCATATTTTAAAAAGTTCATTTTGAATATTGGCATCAAATTCTATGTTAGGAAGTTTCAAAGCTTTAACAATGTCTATAATTCTTAGTTCAAATGAATTTTTAATGCATATACTCAAAGTTTTTGTCATCATCAAAAAGGGAGATTGTTGACCCAATTGAGGATTTTGATGATTAACAAAACTATTTGAGTATAACATTTGAAGTTACTAATGATTTTGATTAAGTTTTTCAGATTATAAGTCGATTTGATAATCAAAATCAAGAGTCAAATCAAGTTCTGGTTCGAATCTAATGTCAAGGTAAGATTGCAGACATTAGAGTCGACACATGGAATCAGAGTCGACTCCGAAATCGGCACAGACTTAGAGTCGACTCCGGACTGTTAGAGCCGACTCCAACAGAAAAGACAGAACGATGGTTTTTCAGGCCACGACTTAGAGTCGACTCCCGGACTGTTAGAGTCGACTCCAGAAGATTTTTGTGTCGACCCCAGAAAAGTCAGAGACGACTCCAGATCGAGCGGATTAAAGAATTTCGAGTTAGAGCCGACTCCAGAAAAGTTAGAGCCGACTCCAGAATGTCAGACGGACTCCAGAACTGTCAGAACGACTCTAAACTTTATCTTTATCTTTTTTAATCCCAACGGCTATTGCTATTTTGGTTCTAATCCTTCTTACACTTGTTTCTAACGGATAGTTTTAAACTATTTATGGATTAATCGGGATCTATAAGAAGAGGGTTTGCTGCATCCGAAAACAAGAGAGACAAAAAGAAAAGAATAGAGAGAAATCTTGAAATCTATCAGAAAATCAAAAGAGAAAAGAGGGAAAACTCGAAAGGAAAGATCATACTAATTCCCAAAGGAAAGATCATACTAATCATTGGAGGAGCTGTTTATCTTGTAAAACAAATATTGTTTGCTGGGTCAATCTGGTGATTGATTCAGTTGAGGCTGTTAGCCTTGTGCAAGCATTAGCTTGTGGTGTTAGGTTTTGTGCTGGTGAGCCTTGAAAACCAGCTGGGTTCGTTGTGCACCGGAAAAACAATAAGTTCGAGTTGTGAGCTTGCAAAACAACTCTATTGTAATCAGATTGATTATAGTATGGATCCAAGAAGTACTTGGGAGTGGACGTAGGTGTAGGTACACCGAACCACTATAAAATCTCCTGTGTTTGCCGTGATTGTCTCTTTATCTTTAACTCTCTATTTGTGCATGTTCTGTTTTAATTTGTATGAATCTAAGTTTTTATTTCCGCTAGGGATTATTTTCAAAAGAGTTTAAATTTTTGGAAAACCCAATTCACCCCCCTCTTAGGTTGCTATGTGGACCAACACTAACTAACAGAGAAAAAGTAACGGCAGAGAGAAAAATTCATGCTATTATAGTTAGCTCTCTAGCTAACTTAATTTGAAATCCACTCGGCTGCAGGAGAAGAACAAGACAGCTAGTTAGCTGAATAGCTAATTGAAGAATGGCCAGTTAGCTCATGAGCTAACTAGAAACAAAAGCAATATGTTGTCCGTCCAGCTTAGTTAGCTCTCCAGCTAACTTAGCAAAAAGGCAGCCATCTGTTCTGATATAGTGTTAACTCTCCAGCTAACTAACCAACAGTCAGCTAGCTCTTTAGTTAACTGAATTTTGAATCCCCACGGCTGAGACGTTCCCTGTGAAAATCAGTTAGCTGAGTAGTTAGCTCCAGGATGAAATAGTTAGCTAAGCAGTTAACTAAAAGAAACATCAGCTAGCTAGAAGGAGTTTCAGTTAGCTAACAAGACATCCAGCCAGCTAGCTAAAATTGGAGGGTGTTCGGCCAATGCACTGTGACGAGCAAATCAGTTAGCTGAAGGAATTCCAGCTAGCTAACAAGCTAGCTCACTAGTTGACTAAAAGAAAAGGACATTCGGCCAAGCACCTGAGACACGTTTCTTAGTTAGCTGAAAGGGCTCCAGCTAGCTAATAAACTAACTCACCAGCTAGCTAAAAAAAGGAGGACGTTCGGCCATCTAACTGAGACGAGCATTTTAGTTAGCCGAGGGGCATGCCAGCTAGCTAATTGAAAGAACAAGCTAGCTAACCAGTTAATTTCAAGAAAAATAAAATATCTAAAGCAAAGTAAAATAAAGTACTTTCTTACCTGTCAATTTTGCATGAAGATACTTACTTGCAAGGTGACCGAACTTCACTGTATCAATCTTAGAATTGCTTAATTTGTTTTGTAATCATCAAAATCAATTGGGGTCAACAATCTCCCCCTTTTTGATGATGACAAAACCTTTAAGCATATAAAGAGCAAGTGTATATATGGAAGTTTAATAAGTAAACAGGAGTAATCAGAAAACATTAATTTCTCCCCCTGTCAAATTAAATAAGTGAAATCTTTTTCTTTTCTTCCCCTGAATATATGGAGTTACTATTTTACTCCATTCCTTAATGTATGCAAGCAACATTCTTCTCCCCCTTTTTGTCATTAATCAAAAATAAGTTTGAAGAGTCTTGCAATAACTTTAAGCATAATAGATCAAGGAGATGTTAACATTCATTGCATAATTAAAACAGTCATGCAGATCAGTACAAGACAATAGATATTACATGTCATTGTTTCAAGTCATAGAGCATAAACATAAACAAACATAACAAGTTTGTTCAAATACTACAAAACCACATAAGTTTAGTACAATCACTTATCGTCATCAGATGAAGAAATATGCACTGAAGAAACATTTGGCTTGCTTGAAGATTCAGGCTTCACGGAGGAGGGCCGTGACGGTGGAGTGAAAAGGTGTGGATGAGAAAAAGAAGCATCAGGCGCAGAGGCGGCAGAACAAGTGATGAGAGTCTCCATGAGTTGACTCAGCCTTGAGAGGGTTGCAGTCCAATGATCAACAGCGTTTGCTGCATCTCGGGTCTGGGTCTGGCTCGATCTCATTTGATATTCTGCCCACTCTGCCTTAGTATCAAAGTTTTCAAGCTTGCTTTTAAGTAAATTTACTTCCTTCAGGATCTGTTCCATGACAGATTCATTGTGATGAAAAACTGTCCCATTAAGAATGTTCACATCATGAACAAGCCTTTTATGAATGAGTTTAAATTGAGACATGTTTTCAAAAATAGAAGAAATATGTGGTACAAGAGTCTGATCATTAACAGAAGAAGCACTGTCACCAGAGCTTCAACTAGAAGTGGCAAGGGTCAATTCATTGATAATATGACAGAGTTGATCATCACATAATCTAACAGTTGGAAAAGGAGCAGGAACAGGGTTGTCATTGTGAAAAGATGATCCAGAAACATTGATTTCAGGTGGATCAGGTAGAAAAGGGTTTTGGTCAGCTGTCATAGCAGCAAGATACGGATTAGGTTGGCTGAAGTCATAAGTGAAAAAGTTTTGAGGGGAACAGGCAGGTTGATTCACAGTAGGTGGTGGCATACTAGATTGTCATGTTCTAGATCTAACTTTTAACCAAATACCATCCCTTTTAGCAAAGTCCATACGGTGCAGTGAATGAGCATTAAAAACGTCAGAGTGACGTAATGCCACTGCAGTTTCTTCTTTAAGTTTAATACCAAAAAAAACTTAAAACATATGTGAGAAACATTCCGTAGGGCAAAACAGCCTTAGCTTTGGACAAAATTCTCTCATAACGGTCATCATTAATTCAGGTAAATCAACAGGGTCTTCTATTAAGATATCATACATTAAGCAAATGTTCCTATCGTTTACCACATTAAATGATCCAGCACGAGGGGCGAGAATCTTAGCAATGATACTATGGAAAAGCCAATTTTCAACTGATAACATATTTGCATCTAACGTTTCAATTTTACTAGCTTCAGTATCATCTATATTAAGGATTAGGCCAATCTTATATCCGCGTTCACTAGGGAGAATTTCTAAGAAACCTTCAGATGAAATTTTCAAAGCAGATCCTAATGTTTTACCATCTAGGTCTATTTTAGTCTTTTTCACAATGGAAGAAATAGTTCCACTACCAAAGGAAATGTTTTCATAGAATTCCTTAATAAGTTCAGGATAAATAGGTCTTTTGGTAGATAACAGTTTGTCCCATCCTTGTTTAACTAATAGATTACCGATTTTAAAACCTTCTTGTTCTAAAAAGTTAAAGTCTACTAACCTTTCATGAGCAAAAGATTTGAAGCAAGTAGGGAGTTGATTTGAGTAGAAGACATGGAAGACTTCCAACGAAGATCGGCACAATCGTCATCTCTAGCGATTGCCTTCTTCTTGGGAGCCATCAACTTCTTCTAGATAGATTAATAGGTTGATGGAAGGAAGGATTAATGGAAGGAATGAAAGAAACGATTGAGAATGAGAGATGAATGGAGAAGATGCTCGGTTGGAGTTTGAATGAGGGAAAATGAAGGAGACGGCGTGATTTGAAAAGAAACGAGTGGAGAAAAAAAAGGTTAAAGTGAATAGGCTTGATGGTTAACTGGCCAGGTGACTGTTTGGTTGCCTGGTCAGTTAGCTGCCATCAAAAGAAAAAATAAAAGCTTTTCAAACGGCCGGTGGTTGGAAGAATTCAAAGAACATAGCTTTTATTAATTTGAAAAAACATAAAGCCTCACAACAAGCATTTAATTTGACATGAAATTCCTTTGATTGATGTGATTTAAAGATGTCATAACTTTTAGATATCATATCACTTCATTAAATGATTCATTAAATGGTTGGATCAAACATCCCTAATTCTCTTCTGATTTTATAAAATTTGTTTCATCAAGTGGCTTAGTAAAAATATCAGCAATTTATTTTTCAGTATTTAAAAATTCAATAACAACATTTTCATTGTTAACATGATCTCTAATGAAATGATGTCTAATTTCAATATGTTTAGTTCTAGAATGTTGAATAGGATTTTTAGTTAAACTAATTGCACTTGTATTATCACATTTTATAGGTATGACTTTTTGTTTAATACCATAATCTTCTAGTTGTTGCTTAATCCATAAGATTTGAGCACAGCAACTCCCAGCTGCAACATACTCGGCCTCGACCGTAGATAGTGCTACTGAAGTTTGCTTTTTGCTAAACCATGAAATTAAGTTAACACCTAGAAACTGGCAAGTTCCAGTGGTTGATTTCCTATCTAATTTACATCCAGCAAAGTCAGAATTAGTGTATCCTATTAAATCAATGCTAGATTGTTTATCATACCATATACCCAAATTTATTGTTCCATTTAAATATTTAAATATTCTTTTAACAGCAAGCAAGTGTGATTCTTTAGGATTTGCTTGATATCTAGCACACAAACACTAAATAAAATATTGGCCTACTAGCAGTTAAATATAACAAAGATCCAATCATACCTCTATATAATTTTAAATCAACATTTTTTTAGAATTATAAGTTTCAAGTCTACATGATGAGCTCATAGGGGTACTGATACTCTTGGATGTCTCCATGCCAAACTTCTTGATCATTTCTTTGTATATTTGGATTGGCTTATGAAGATCCCATCTTTGCTTTGTTTAATTTGAAGTCCGAAGAAGTAGGTCAGCTCACCCATCATACTCATCTCGAACTCTCCCTGCATAAGCTTAGCAAAGTCTTTGCACAAAGATTCATTAGTGACACCAAATATGATATCATCAACATAGATTTGAATAACTAATATATCTTTATTTTGCCTTTTAATAAATAAAGTTGTATCCATAGTTCCTCGAATAAAATTATTACTAATCAAGAATTTGCTTAATCTTTCATACCATGCCCGGGGCGCTTGTTTCAAACCATACAAAGCTTTGTTTAATTTAAAACGTGGTTTGGAAACAGATGAATTTCAAATCCGGTGGTTGTTCTACAAAAACTTGTTCAGCAATATATCCATTCAAGAAAGCGTTTTTAACATCCATTTGATATAATTTAAAATTCATATAACAAGCATAAGCAAGAAGTAATCTAATAGCTTCTAATGCAGCAACAGGGGCATAAGTTTCATCAAAATCAATTCCCTCTTCTTGATTATAACCTTTAGCTACTAATCTTGCCTTATTTCTAATTATATTACCATGTTCATCTAATTTGTTTCTGTAAACCCATTTAGTTCCAATAATTTGATGATCATGTGGTCTTTCAATAAGAGTCCAAACATTATTTCTTTCAAATTGGTTAAGTTCCTCATGCATGGCATTAATCCAATCAACATCATTTTTAGCATCATCATAACATTTAGGTTCAATTTTAGATACAAATGCTAAATTATTATAGGCATCTCTAAATGATGATCTAGTTCTCACTCCTTGAGAAGGATCACCAATAATTTGATCTTTAGGGTGACTAAGAACATACCTCCATCCTCTTTCTAATTCATCATTACCTTGTGAGGCTTCAGGTAGGTCAGCGTTCTCTTCTTCACTTACCTCTTGTGTATCTTTCTTATCCTTTAATGTGATGTCCTTGAATTGGTCATCAATGTCATCTGCATCATTTATACCTTTTTCCTTCCTTGATGGAAGATCATTAGATTCATCAAAGATAACATGAATTGATTCTTCAACTACTAAAGTCTTTTGTTGAATATTCTAAAAGCTCTACTATGTAAAGAATATCCGAAAAAATTCCTTCATCAGACTTAGCGTCAAATTTATCAAGGTTTGATTAATGCACGATTTAAAATATAACATGCAGTGCTAATAGCTTCTGCCCAAAAATATTTAGGAAGATTGCTTTCACACAACATGGTACGCGCCATTTCCTCTAATGTTCTATTCTTTCTTTCAACTACTCCATTTTGTTGTGGTGTTCTTGGTGCAGAAAAATTATATTCAATTCCATTTTCATTACAAAATTCTTCAAAAGATTTATTTTCAAATTCTTTTCCATGATCACTTCGTATTGACAAAACAGAAGAATTCTTTTCGTTTGTAATTCTTTTAAATAATTTTTGAAATGACGGAAATGCTTCATCT
>UESW01004304.1:880500-940340 GCA_900491605.1 Calamus simplicifolius
ATTACTGTGCCTATGACCAACAAATTTCATGTTTTCATTAGCAGGATTTTTAACAATGCATAGAGATAATTTAAAAGTTACATTAAATCCTTTGTCACATAGTTGACTAATGCTAAGTAAATTATGTTTCAGTCCTTTCACAAGCCAAACATTATCAATATAAGCATGAGGTGTGATACCTATTTTTCCAATGCCAATTATTTTTCCTTGGCCATTATCACCGAAAGTAACAGCACCTCCATCTTTTGCTTCCAAAGTGATGAATTGCGATTCATCACTGGTCATGTGTCTTGAGCACCCGCTATCCAAGTACCATTATCTTTTAATTGCTTGGGTTGCAAGACACACCTCATCATTATCAGCCATGAAGCAAACATTTGCAACTTCAGTTTTCTCTTCATCTTCTGAACTTGTTGCTTCACTATCGCTCCAAGTGGCCATCATTGCCTTCTTCTTTATTCTTTTAGATCATTTCTTTAATAGTGGACAATCTGGTCTGATGTGTCCAGGTTTCTTGCACTCATAGCATGTAGGAGGTTCACTCTTATCTTTGCTATGGTCTCCTTTGACAAATTGTTTTCTTTTTCCAAATTTCTTTCTCTTCATGAACCTTTTAAATTTCCTTGATATAAGTGTCATTTCATCATCTTTCTCACTGTTACTAGTGGTTACTTCACTTTCATCTTCTTGAGTTACACTCTTTAAAGCCATAGTCCATTTTTTCTTTGATTCATCTTTATCGATATGTTGTCGTTGCTGAAGCTCATGAGTCATCAAAGAACCGACCAACTCTTCAAGTGATAAATTGTTGAGATCTTTTGCTTCTTGAATTGCAGTGACTTTTGCTTCCCATATCCTAGGTAAAGATCTTAAGATTTTTCTAACAAGATCACTGTTAGCATAAGATTTTCCAAGACTTTTCAATCCATTAATAATATCAGTAAATCTTGTAAACATATCAGTAATATTTTCAGTAGGATCCATCTTAAATAATTCATACTTATGAACAAGCATATTTATTTTGGATTCCTTGACTTGGTTTGTACCCTCATGGATGACTTCAAGTCTATCCCAGATTTTCTTAGCAGACATACAAGTAGATATGTGATTAAACTCATTTGCATCAAGAGAGCAATAAAGAACATTCATAGCCTTAGCATTTAATTGAGCTAATTTTTTGTCTTGCTCATCCCATTCAGATTCAGGCTTTGTAATATTAATATTTTCAATCATAATAGTGGGTGTGTGTGGTCCATTAATTATGATTCCCCATAAATCATAATCTAGTGCTTGAATGAAGATTTTCATTCGTGCTTTCCAATATCTGTAATTTGTTCCATTAAACAAAGGTGGTCTATTTGTTGATTGTCCTTCAGTCAACATAGAACTCATTGGGATTACTACTGATCTTTGGCTCCAAGCTAATCAAAGCTATAGAAATCAAGAGCACGCTGCTCCGATACCACTTGTTGCCCAGATGTAGCAACCCAAGAGGGGGGTGAATTGGGTTATATAAAAAAATTGATTACTATGCAAGTATGTGCTTAAACCCTAATTTTGATTTGCAGCGGTGTAGTGGAGTGCACAGAATGATAACAGTAGAGAATCAAACAATCACAAACACAGAAGTTTATAGTGGTTCGGTACCAAACTCAGCACCTACATCCACTCCCCAAAACCTATGGGAATTTCACTAATCGTATAACAACAATTACAACCTCTAGCCAAACCAGGCTAGCCCTCTTGTTTATACGGCACAAGGTAGCCAAAAACCCCTAGCCAAACCAGGCTAGTCCTCTTGTTTCACGGCACAAGGAAGCCAAATTCCCTAGCCAAACCTAGGCTAGTCCTCTTGCTTTAAGGCACAAGGAAGCCAAAAATAATCAGGGTTAACACTAACCCTTTTACAAAAATGATCAAGGAATGATAAAGAGAAGCTTCCACAATGAGCAAATATTCAGAGTATACTTTACAATTTTTGAAGCAATAAACTCAGCAATAAATGAACAAGGTCGAAGTAGCTGAAGTCTTGATTGCTTGAAAAGCTTCAAAGATCCGGACGACTTTTTGGAGCAATGAATGAACTTGAATGCACAGCAACAACCACTCAACAATATGCAATATGAGCTCTTTTCTTGGATTTTCTTTCTCTTTAAAAACTCTTTTTCCGAATCATCATGGTGTGCTTCAAATCCCACCTTTTTATAATCATCCAACAAGAAAAGATCCGTTAGATACATTAGGAACAAATAAAAATAAAAATGGGAAGAAAATATAACTGTTATAAATGTTTCCCTTAAGCATTGAATGCTGATCTCCATTTGAGGAAGGAAGAGCACTGCAAAAATTCAAAAATTCAAAAGTTAAGTGTAGCTTAAAATAGCAATAGAGAGAGAGTAAGAGAGGAAAAGCAAACTCAAGAACTCAGGCGGTAGTTGGCTAAAAGAATAACTCCAGGTAGCTGAAGCAAGAAACCATTCGGCCAAGACTTAAGCAAAAGTCCTCAGCTAGCTAGTCAGCTAGCTCACAAGAGAGGCCACAGTTGAAAAAGACGTCCAGAGGTAGCTCATTAGTTAGCTAAACAGGTTGCTAGTTAGCTCTCCAGCTAACTAACAGCAAAAGCAACGGCCAGGACAAAAAGGTATAGAACACATAGTTAGCTCACCAGCTAACTAAACAATCGATAGTTAGCTTTCCAGCTAACTAACAGGCAAACAAAAAAGTCAGGAGAAAGTGCCATTCATTGCCAGTTAGCTCCCCAGCTAACTAAAAAAGAGAACCTCTCGGCTGTAGGAATAACAAGAGATGGGGAGTTAGCTCTTCAGTTAGCTAAAAGATAGCCAGTTAGCTCACTAGCTAACTAATTCAAAAATAGTACAGAAACCGCCCTGCTTAGTTAGCTCTCCAGCTAACTAACGAAAAGATAGCTAGCTTCCCAGTTAGCTAACAAAAAGATAGCTAGATTTCCAGTTAGCTAAGCAGAGAAAGCAAACGGCCAGTGGAGAGAGGGAGTTAGCTCTTCAGCTAACTAAATTTTCAAATCGCACGACCACACATTTACCTGTGAAAAATAGTTAACTAACCAGTTAGCTCCAGGATAAAATAGTTAGCTAAGCAGTTAACTAAAAAAAATGTCAGCTAGCTAGAAAATCTTGCAGCTAGCTCCCCAGTTAACTAGAATTTAATACTATTCGGCCAGGCAACTGGAGTTAACTAAAGACGTATTCTAGTTAGCTAACAAGCTAGCCAACCAGCTAGCTAAATTTATAGAGCGTTCGGCCAAGCACTGTGACGAGCATTTTAGTTAGCTGAAGAACCTTCAGCAACCTAACAAGCTAGCTAAATAGCTAGCTAAAATACTAGATCGTTCGGCCTAAGCAATGTAAATGATTCCCAGCTAGCTGAAAGTCGTGCCAGTTAGCTAAATGGAATAACAAGCTAGCTAACCAGTTAACTCCCAAGCTAATAAAAATATTCAAAGTAAATTAAATGAAGTACTTTTTTACCAATGAAATTTTCCACATAGATAGTTACTTGCAAGGCGACCGAACTTCCCTGTATCAAGCTTAGAGTTGCCTATCTATTTTGTAATCATCAAAATCAATCTAGGGTCAACACAATCCACAATCACCTATACAACATCACTACCCCGAGGGATTCTTGGCAAGCCAGTCACAAAGTCCATAGTGATATCCCATTTCCACTGAGGAATATGAAGGGCTATCTGCTGACATATATACTATGCACTAAGCAACATAAAGGGCTATGTCCATTTTCATACCAGTCCACTAAAAGTTTTTCTTTAGGTCATGGTACATATTGGTACCTTCAAGATGCATAGTATAGGCCAAACCATGTGCTTTACCCAAAATATCTTTTTTTAGTTCTTTATCATTTGGTACACAAAGTCTATCCGTGAATCTCAGTGAACCATCGTCATGAATTTGAAACTCTATTTGAGCACCGATCTTCACCATTTTTATAATATTTTGCAACTCTGGGTCCTCCTTCTAAGACATCTTAATTCTCTCTATTAGAATAGGTTGTACTGAAGTGCAGCAAGTTGAACCTTGTGGTCATGTATCTAGTTTCCAATACCAACTCTATCCAAATCCAATAAAATATGTCTTTGATTAGTTATCAGAGCTGCCAATTCACCTAAAGATTTTTTGCTTAAAGCATTAGCCACCATATTAGCCTTTCCTGAATAATAGCTAATTGTCAAATCATCATCCTTTAACAATTCTAATCATCTTCTCTACCTCAAATTCAATTCTTTCTGAGTAAAGTTGTACTTTAAGCTTTTGTGATCAGTGAAAACCTCTTCTTCAACTTGCTCGCCGTCTCCATAGGTGGCACATCTTTTTTAACCACCACCTAAACCACAAGCGTTACCAAATTAAATGCGACTGTGTATAAAATGTTCAGGAAAGATATAATAAATGGGACGCGGGATGAGAAGAATCAAGAGAGACGTAATGAAACAGCACTCTTCGAAAAAAGACATCGAAGGCAGAAGGCTCCAGAGAGGCATCGGCCTTTATAAAAGGCCATGCAGAGATGAGATGAAATTGCCATAAGGATTAATTATTAACCTGTTCTCTCGTTCTCCTCGCTATCTTCCATACAATATTCCTTCCCTGGTCTCCTCTTGTATTTCTTTTTGCCACTCTATCCGATGAGAAAACCAAAACCCAAACCAAAAAAGCTATCATCCATGGTGGTCGGCGCCATTAGTTTTGCTGTTGTTCCAATACGATCCATACCTAAATATCTTGCGACCGGTGGGTTCGAGGCAGCCTCTTTCTCGCCAGACGGTGGAGATCGCCTTGGTGGTGTCCTGCATTGGAGGAACGACTGGACATGCTGCTCTCTACCTTCATATTATAGCATGGGAATGAGCAGCTTGTTGCTTTGGTTCTTTGGAGGCTCCAGATTACAGCCTGTTTCTCGCCGTCTCCAAAGGTGGCACTTCTTTTTCTACCACCACCCTAACCGCACGGCACCTCCAGCTTCGCTATGAGTCCTTCGTAGCGGAGCCGGAATTTCCTGCTTGAAGTGGCTCGATATGAAGGGATGTCATGAGCGTCTTCGACGACCTTCGAAGATCTTTTCAATCACTGCAACCGGAAATTCTCCCCAAAGATTAATGTCTGTGGATCAACTCAAGCTCATGGATTGAGGTCGTGAAGGCAATCAGGTTTATATTATGGGTTATGGCCTTGTATTTTATTATTATTATTATTATTATTATTATTATTATTATTATTATTATTATTATTATTAGTATGAAAGGGAAGAACAATGTAAGCTTTGCCGCTGATGAAAGTTTGTTATAATATTTATTTTCCAATTAAACAACCGTTACCAAATTAAATGCGACCGGGGATTAAAACGTTTGGGAAGGAGAAAATGAATGGGACGCGGGATGAGAAGATTCAAGAGAAACATAATTAAATAGGATGGACCGAAGGTTCCAGAAAGACACCGGCCTCCATAAAATGCCATATAGGGATGAGGTTGGCATTCATCTTCTCTCCTCCTCCTCATTCTCATATCTTCTGTACCATCTGACCCCTCTCCTCCTATTGTGTTTGTTTCTGCCACTCTTATCCGATGAGAAAACGAAAACGAAAACCATCATCCACGGTGACTACTGTTTTTTTATATCGTTCCATACCATCCATACCTAAATACTTTGCGACCAAGGGATCAACGCAGCCTCTTTGTCGCAAGGCAGCAGAAGTCACCTTGCTGGAGCCCTGCATTGGAGGGAAGAACTGATCAGGCTACCCTCTAACTTCATGTTATAGTGAAAGTCGGTGCACCTTATGGCTTTGGAAGCTTCAGATTACAGATGGCGATTAAAGGTACTGGAGGACAAGTCTTAAGAAACTTTTACTTCATCAACAGCAGCTAACCTCTTCTTCAACTTGCTCGCCGTCTCCATAGGTGGCACATCTTTTTTAACCACCACATAAACCTCACGGCACCACCTAAACCCTTCTTGGAGTGGTTTGATATATTGACGCAGTGCAAAAGCATTGGAATAAACAAGAATTCAATAACAACGACTGAACTCCAAGATAAACAATCACTAGCAAGCGATTCAGAGAAAACATCTCTTAAGATGAATTTTTCAACCTTTAACAAAATTGATCCCCCCATCTCAAAAACCCTAAAACAACTATTTATAGTCTATAGGAAATAAAATAATATAGGAAACTAAAAAGCTATAGGAAATAAAATAATTTAGGAAACTAAAAGCTACAGGAAATAAAATAATTTAGGAAACTAAAAAAGCTATAGGAAATAAAATAATTTAGGAAACTAAAAAGCTATAGGAAATAAAATAATTTAGGAAACTAACTAGCCTTGCTCTCAAACAACTTCTCTTCATCCTTGCTTCGGTTTGGCTACTTTTCATGCGTCCAACTTGTCCATATATCTCATTGCAACCCTCTTTCCATCATTACCAATCTGACGCAGTGCGAAAGCGTTGGAATAAACAAGAATTCAATAGCAACGACTGAACTCCAAGATTAACAATCACTGGCAAGCGATTCAGAGAAAACCTCTCTCAAGATGAATTTTTTAACCTTTAACAAAATTGATCCTCCCATCTCAAAAACCCTAAAACAACTATTTATAGTCTATAGGAAATAAAATAATTTTGGAAACTAAAAAGCTATAGGAAATAAAATAATTTAGGAAACTAAAAGCTATATGAAATAAAATAATTTAGGAAACTAAAAAGCTTTAGGAAATAAAATAATTTAGGAAACTAAAAAGCTATAGGAAATAAAATAATTTAGGAAACTAACTAGCCTTGCTCTCAAACAACTTTTCTTCATCCTTGCTTCGGTTTGGCTGCTTTTCGTGAGTCCAACTTGTCCATATATCTCATTGCAACCCTGTTTGTATCATTCTCTTCCTCCTGCGAAGAACTCAACCCCGAGTTCTCATCTGGATATAGAGGTGTATTGTCCGGAAAGAATGGATGTAAATCTGCCACATTGAAAGTCCTCGAAATCATCATAGTCACAGGAAGATCAACAACATAAGCATTATCATTGATCTTTTGGGCAATCTTGTAAGGTCCATACTTTCGTGGTTGTAACTTGTTATAAGTACCCACGGGAATCCGCTCTTTCCTACGAAAGACCTTCACCTGATCCCCTACCTCAAAGAGTTCTTCCTTCCATCTTCTGTCAGCCACCTCCTTGTACTTGGCGTTGGCTTTCTCAATCTTTGCTTTGACCTCTTCTGAAGTGCTTTGCCAATGCTCTGCCATATGTTTAGCCGGTATGCTGTACTCAGCCAGCTTTGGAAGCTTCACCAAATCTAGTGCATGTTGTGGTACTTTGGTATAGACGATGGAGAATGGGGATCTTCCTATGGTTCGATGGATGGAATTGTTGTAGGCGAACTCCACCTGTGGCAAACACAAATCCCATTGTGAGATTCCCTAAAGTCCTGTTGGTAGCTTCTGTTTGTCCATCTGTCTGTAGGTGCACCGTGCTGCTATAATTCAAGGTGGAATCAAACATGTACCATAATGTCTTCCAAAAGTAGCTGAGGAATTTGGTGTCTCTGTTGGCTGTGATGGATCTGGATACTCCATGAAATCTCATGACCTCCTAAAAAAAATTGTTTGGCAATGGCATGGGCATCTGAAGTCTTCCTACAAGGAATGAAGTGAGCCATCTTGAAGAACCTATCAACCACTACAAAAACAGAGTCAGCACCTCGTTGGGTACGAGGCAAACCAGGACAAAGTCCATAGAAAGGTCCTCCCAAATATTCTAAGGTACTGGCAAGGGTGTATATAACCCAGTACTTTGAGAATGTCCCTTGGATGTTTGGCAAGTATAGCACCTCTGAACAATCTTATACACCTCCTTCCTCAACTGAGGTCAAAAATATCGTTCAGCTATAGCTACAAGGGTCTTATCCCTTCCCAGGTGGCCTGCCAATCCTCCTCCATGCAAGTCCCTGATTAACTTCTCCCTTAAAGAGGATTGAGGAATACATAGTTGATTGCCCTTCATCAAATAACCCTCATGTACATGGTAATCCCCATAGGGTTCCCTACTACCACACTTGCACCAGATCTCACCAAAATCACTTTCTCCAACATACAATTCCTTCATCTGTTCAAACCCGATAACCTCAGCACTAATCACAGTTAACACATCTGCCCTCCTGCTCAGAGCATCCGCAACTCTATTTTGGGTTCCAGACTTATGCATTAGTTTGAAGGAAAACCTTTACAAAAACTTGATCCATCTAGCATGCATATCCTTGCTAATCCTGTTTTGATTACTCAAGTGCTTTAAAGCCCCACAATCCGAATATAAAACAAATTCCTTACCTACTAAATAATGTTCCCACACTCCTAATTCTCTTACAAACTAATATAATTCCTTGTCATAGGTGGACCAGTTTCTTCTAGCATCACAGAACTTTTCGCTATAGAAAGCGATTAGTCTCTTTTTCTGGGAGAGTACAGCTCCAATTCCTACTTCGCTAGCATCACAATCAACAGTGAACAACTTATCAAAGTCGGGTAATGCCAACACAGGGGCACTACACAACTTCTCTTTCAAAAGGCAAACCCGGCTTCAGCTTCTTCACTCCAATTAGACTTCCCTTTCTTCAGATACTCTGTCAAAGGATCAGCAATGGTGATAAAATGCCTGATAAAGCGCCTGTAAAAACTGGCCAATCCCAAGAAGCTTCTCAACTCAGTCACAGTTTTGGGATTAGGCCACTCTCTAATGGCTTTCACTTTTCCTTCATCCATAGTAATGCCATCACCACTTACCACAAACCCCAGAAATAATAGCCTTTTAGACATAAACATACACTTTTTCAAATTAACATATAATTTATGCTCCTTCAATACAGCCAATACACTCCTCAAGTGGTCATTGTGCTCGTTCTAAGACTTGCTATAAATTAATATATCATCAAAGTACACTACCATGAATTTGCCAATAAAGGATTTAAGTACCTGATTCATAACATGCATGAAGGTGATAGGTGCATTGCTGAGATCGAATAGCATCACTAGCCATTCATAAAATCCTTCCTTTGTCTTGAAGGCAGTCTTCCATTCATCGCCTGGCCTTTCTCTAATCTAGTGATATTCGCTCCTCAAGTCTATCTTAGAAAAGATGACTGACCCACTCAACCTGTCAAGCATGTCTTCAATACGGGGTATTGGGAACTTATACCCAATAGTGATCCTGTTGATAGCCCTACTATCAACACACATCCTCCAGCTCCCATCCTTTTTGGGAGTGAGCAGGGCTGGTACAGCACATGGACTTAGGCTGTCCCTGATGAAGCCTTTGTCTAGCAATTCATGAACCTTCTCCTGAAGGATTTTCATTTCCTTGGGGCTCTTCCTGTAATGTGGTAAGTTAGGAAGGCTTGCCCTCGGTACCAAATCGATCTGGTTCTATATGTCTCTCAAAGGAGGAAGCCTCTCAGGTAAGTCATCTGGAGTCACTTTCTTGAATTCTTCTAACACCCCCTTCACTACCTCAAGAACTTCGTCAACAATCTCCTCCTCTACCTTCAGTACATTCTTCACCACCAAGGCATGCACCTCCTTGGTCTACTTCATATCTTCCTCTACTTCCTTCTCTGAGCTCACAATGGATAGGAAAGACCGTCTTTCAGGCTTAGAGCCTTTAGGACATAGTGCTACTTTAAGAGGTAATAGTGTGTATCTCTTGCCATCCTTTGCTAACCTATAGAGGCTTTCTTTGCCAGAATATTTGCCATCCACATCAAACTGCCATGGGCACCCGAATAGAAGATGACAAGCATCCATGTCTACTATGTCACAGTAGACTTCGTCACTATATTTTCCAATGGAAAAGGGCACCCTACACCTTTCCTGAACATCAATCTTCTCAGCATCCTTAATCCATCCAATGGTATATGGATTAGGGTGCTTCTCTACTGGTAACTACAATTTCCTAACCAACTACCTACTGATGATATTTTCGCTACTCCACTATCCACGATTAGATCAAACATTCTTCCACCAATCGTGCACCTGGTACGAAACAATTGGTGGCATTGAGTGCTATCTTCCTGTTTTGGCATTAACATGAGCCTTTTGATCACATATGAGGGCTCATGCTCTTCATAATCCTCCCCAAAGTACTCTTCATCCCCATTAGGATCACAACAAATATCCTCTCCTCTTCTCGCTCTAACATATTGACAGCTCTTTGACTTGGGCACTCATTGGATCTATGCCTCGGTTGATTGCAGCGGTAACACTTTCCTAGGATGGGTTTTGTATATGGGTTGGATTGCTTCTAGCCTTCCTTAGATTCCATCGGCCGCTTCTCCATAGCCCTTTCATTCTTCTTCTCACCACTACTATTCGGCTTCTCTGCAGCACTCTTCTCTTTATCATCAACCATCCTGCTGGTTCTACTACGTTCAGCCCTATCAAAGCCATATCTACGCCCACCACCATCAAATCTGGTGTTCTTATCGTTCAGCATGAGTTCAGCCTGTAATGCCATATTTTTAGCCTCACTCATGCTCCTCAATACTATGACTGCAATTTTATCTCTGATCTGCAACTTTAATCCATCAACATACCTAGCCACTTGTTGCCCCTCACTTTCCCTCAAATCATTGCGCTCAGCTAATCGCATAAATTCAACAGTATATTCATGGATGGTTTGCAACCCTTGGCGACATCGTTGGTACTATTGGAAAAGTATCTGTTCATAATTAGGGGAAAGAAACTCACCTTTCATTAGTTGCTTCATGTGAATCCATGTTCACACGGATTGTCTCCCTTCTCTCAACCGCCTACTCTGCACTCTTTCCCACCAAGCGAAGCACCACCCTTCAACCTACACGCCACCATTTTACCCTACGTTCTTCTAGCACATCCTTGTAATCAAAGAACCTCTCCACCTCCGCCAGCCAATCAAGAAATTTTTGTTATTAAATGTGCCATTGAAATAGGGAAGATCTACCCTTAGGTGGTAATCCGCTCCATCGAAGTGATCATAATCATCATAATCGTGGTACTCTCTTCGGTTTCTTCCTCCACCATAGCCACCCCTCAAAGGTGGTTGCCTCCTCTCAAACCCCAAAGCCTCTTCCTCTGAATCAACATCAGAGATTTGTACCCTCCAATTTGCATGGAAGGATCCATTGATTGGAATATCATAATCTTCTCGTGGCCTAGGTCATCTTCCGTCGTCAATCTTACCCCTATTATTAGCGACCTACATAGCATCAAATTACCCGATCAAAGTCTCGACAAGCTGCTCTACCTGCCTCAATGTTCGATCCATAACATTTATCTCCGTCCTTAGAACCATTTGATTAGCCCCTTGGACTCCCGCATCATGAGCACCGTCATGAGTGCGACCGCCATCGACGTCATTGCCAGAAGACATCTTACAGGAACTCACCTTGCTCTAATACCAATCAGACGCAGTGTGAAAGCGTTGGAATAAATAAGAATTCAATAACAACGATTGAACTCCAAGATAAACAATCACTCGCAAGCGATTTAGAGAAAACCTCTCTCAAGATGAATTTTTCAACCTTTAACAAAATTGATCCCCCCGTCTCAAAAACCTTAAAACAACTATTTATAGTCTATAGGAAATAAAATAATTTAGGAAACTAAAAAGCTATAGGAAATAAAATAATTTAGGAAACTAAAAGCTATAGTAAATAAAATAATTTAGGAAACTAAAAAGCTATAGGAAATAAAATAATTTAGAAAAAAAAAAGCTATAGGAAATAAAATAATTTAGGAAACTAACTAGCCTTGCTCTCAAACAAATTCTCTTCATCCTTGCTTCGGTTTGGCTGCTTTACGTGCGTCCAAGACAACTTGTCCATATATCTCATTGCAACCCTGTTTGCATCATATATGGAGGGATGTCTTGAATGTCTTCGGCAACCTTGTAGGATCTGGTCAAAATTAATGTCTCTGGATCAACTCAAGCTCATGGATTTAGGTCATAAAGGAAGTTATATAGGTTTATAATATGGATTATGGCCTTTAAAATTTCTTTTATGTAGTATGAAAGGGTTGTACTTGCACAATACAAGCTTTACCACCGAAGAAAGTTTGTTATAATATTTATTTTCCACTTATATTCTACCTTAACCTTGTAAAAATTAATCGCTGCTGTCCATATGGATTTCTTGTTCCCTCCACCATCTGAGGACGTATGATGGAAAGTGGAGCATTAATCTGATGAGTGGATATTTTTAAAATAATTTTGAAGAGCTTGGGAGGCAAATGGATTCGGTCTACCCCTGATACATTCCATTCTTGCACTCGGTCGGTCAGGCCAAATTCGAATCGTTTGATCAAGCAAGGTAAAAAATTGAACACAATTGAAAAAGCGGATCAGGGCCGATTTTCTAATTTAATATTTTCATTTTTTTTAGATATCATTTGAATCAAGAAAAATTATAGCCAAATTGAAAACCAAAATTAACCATATAATAGCTTTCTTCCTTCTCGCATTATGACATTTGTTACGCTACTATATTTTTTCTTTGACATAAATGGTATTAAAAGAAAAGGCTACAATTTGTTATAAATGTTACAACTATTTCCATATTTCACAGCTTTATTTTAGTAATATTTAAAGGACAAAAAATAATGTTTTGCTTAAATTTATTTTAAATTCTAAAATTTATAAACCACAACATTAATTTAGTGATTTTTTATTAATATTTAAAAATAATATTTTACCTTACATTTATAATAAATTATTGGTAACTCATCATAAGTTTTTTTTATCTATTTAGTTAAGTTTCTCAATTATTGATCAAATTAAAAGGAATTTATTAATAAATATATAAAAATTATAAATTATTTAAGATATTATATTAAATAGTACTTTTACTTTTTAATTGTAAAATAAAAAATTATCTTTTTAAATAACTTGTAAGAAAAAAAATTATATATGAATACAGGAAAATGTTAAAATCATATATTTTGAAATATTTTAAATAAAATGGTTTCTTAAATACCATGAAGAATAAAATAAATTTATTTATTCTTTAATTTAATTGAAGGAAATGGATTATATATTTATGAAAAATAATTATTAAAATATAAAATATTGCAATAATAATATATTTTGTAGAATGAATAAGAATAGATATAATACTTTTTTATTTTTATATGGTTTGATGGTACTAATAGAGTGGTTTTTTTGGAAATAGAAAATATATAAATTAGACTTTTGAGTGTAGAGTAGTTTCTTAAATATTGATATTTTACTATTGAATTTAGCAAAATCAATTACTAGACGTAAGTTTGAAGAAATTAAAATACTTGAAAAATATGATTATAACCTTTAGCGGAACCAAAGATCTACATAAATCTAAGTCATAAATTTCGATGCTAATTGAAATACTCAATGACAACTAATTAGAGAAGAATTAGAAACTTGAGGCCACATAGTGGAGACAAGCGTCACCTAATTAAATACAACTGCGGATTAGAATGCTTGGAATACTCAACAACAAATTGAAGCGATGATGATGAGAAACAGTTAGGAAACCATGAGCAAAGCAAGCATCACCAAATTAAATACGACTTGAGATTAGAAGGTTTGCTTTGGGAAAGATAAAATATATTAAATATTTCTTCGCCTTTATTGAGATCTTTCTTTCCCACCACTGGAATCACACAGCTCCTCTAACCAAAGAATAATGAGTATCAATGACGTATGGCAAGCTTAATTAATACAGGTTTTGTGATCATCAAATTAAAATAATCAGATGTACTTATCACTAATTCAAAGTCTTAACCGATTTTGTATATGATAACAATTGCCGTATGAGAATTGCTAAAATATCATAATCAACTGCTATGTATTTTCTTAAGCATCTCATATGAATTATTTGTTTTGTTTTGTTAAGGAAACGGAGCAAAATTTGAATGCAAGTGCAGTGCATCTGACTATAAAGGAAACAAAATCTTCAACAGTCTGACCATAAATGAGGAATCCTATTGTAAAGCTTTTTTTTCCTATTTATAATCTGATCAAATATCAAAGTGCCATATTTTTAAATAGCAGATAAGGATCTGCATTTAAAATTAAAACAGATAAGAACAATATCTATCTAATTATGAGAGGATGATGATGTCAGGGCCTCTCCCTAGATTAACAGTATTTGCTATAGATATGGAACATTTATCCCCTGACCAAATGCAAGAAGATTATAACTTTGTTTAAAATATGCAATAAATAAACATGATGTGGGATTATAAAGTTTGAGAAAGATAGGACATTAATTATATAATTAAATAGAACACAGGATTAAAACTTTCCAAAAGGATATGTTGCACACAATCCTTCCCCGGTCTCCTTTTATATTTCTTTTTTCCACTCCATCCAATGAGAAAACCAAAACCAAAGCTAAAACTATCATCCATGGTGACCATTGTTTTTTTATATTGTAAGGAGAAAACCAAAACCAAAACCAAAACTATCATCTATGGTGACCACTATTTTTTATATTGTATGGCATACATGGTGACCATTGTTTTTTTATATTGTAAGGAGAAAACCAAAACCAAAGCCAAAACTATCATCGATGGTGACCACTATTTTTTTATATTGTTCCATACCACCCAAACCTAAGTTCCTTGTGGTCGAGGGCTCAACATAGCCTCTTTGTCGCCGGATAGTGGAGGTCAACTTGCTGGAAGAACGCTTCTCTGTCGTGCTCGGCAACTTCGTAGGTGGCAATTTTTTCGTTTACTACCACCGCGACCACACGGCACCTCCAGCTTTGCTATGAGTTCTTTGGAGCGGAGCCAGAATTCTTGGCTTGAAGTGGTTATTTGATGCGGAGAGGAATGTCATGGCTGTCTTTGCTGAATTTGGAAGATTGATTGCAACTAGAAACTCTCATCTAAGATTACTGTCTGCAGATCAATTGATGCTCATGGATTTAGGTCGTCAAGCAAATCAGGGTTATGTCATGGATTATAGCCATGTAAAAGATGTCATGCAGTATGAAAGGGAACTACAATCTAAGCTTTGCCACCGATGAAAGTTTGTTATAATATTTATTTTCTATCGATACTTTGCCTTAACCTCGTTCTCTCCACCATCATCGTCCATGGAGAACATAAGATCTTTGCTTGTTTAGCCTTTTGTAATAGACTTCACATACGAGATTCTAGCCAAGAAAGGATGAACAGTTAATTTAAGTTGTTTGTTTTGCAACAATCCAAATAAGGCGGTGTCCCAGTTATATAAGCGCTTTCATATCACTTCAAAACTTAGGAATCTCCAAGATTTATGGAGTGTCTAAAAGAAAAATCATATTCCTCAATTTTGAAAACTTGCTTGGGATCAATCAATCCTTACTACCTGGTGGCACATTTAGAAAGAAAAAATATTAAAGTATTTACTTCCATAGTGGCCCCCATATATATCTATCATTATTCACAAGAACTTATTTTCTTTTAACTTTTGGAGCTGCATTTCTATTGGTAAAGTGGGAAAACTCATTGTAATCTTAAATCTTTGTCGGGTCCTTATAACACCTCAAGCTCACCTATTGGTTCAATTAACCTATTAGTGGGCTGAAATCACGTGGTTTTAAAAACTAAATGAAATTTAATTGATAGTAAGTGAACTTGAGTTATAAAGTTTTTAAACTTTTCTTTTTCATCCGATGTGGAGATGAGTTTTAAGGTATTACAATCACCCTATCATAATATGACATTCTTATCGCATGCCATAAGTTAGCCAAAATCTATCTCGAGACAGATTGTTGGCGTTGTAAGGATGACTCCATGCCATGGCGAGACTCTACTATCATCTTATGGGCAGCTCTTTCCTTTCCTTATGCCCATCAACTTCTGCATACTCGGTCAGCTTTGATACCATTTGTAATCCTCAAGCTCACCTATTTATCCAATTAACCTATTAGTGAGTTGAAACTACATGGCCCTAAAAATTCGAGTGAAAGTTAATTGATAACAGGTGAACTTAAATTATAAGTACTTTATTTTTTTATTCAATATAAGACTAGTTTTAGGGTATTACATTCTCTTTTGAAAACTTATTTTGAGATATTCTCTCTTTACTCTTGTAATTCATTGTATATATTTCTACTATTAATAAATTGGGGAGCTCATCTCCCTTGTTCCAATCAACAAAAAAAAAAAAAATCCACTAACCATAAGCCATTTCATATGCTCGCTTCCTTCTTCATTATTCAATATGATCAACATCTAATTTGGTGTTTCGAAGGGATATTAGAGTTGGTCCTCGCAGAGGTAAGAATGAGACCAGCATGCGTATTTAAGAAGAGTCTCCCTAGATTTAGAAAAGTAGTATATATATATATATATATATATATATATATATATATTAATGGGTACATTTAGAAAAGGAACAAGTTTGTTAGATTTTGGACGAAAAGATGGCCTTATTCATTTATTTATTTATTTTTCATAGTTTTAATGGCCTTTCTCGATGGAGAATGAGGAACATTTGTAGGTATACGAATTTAGTAATTCGATAGAAGCTTTGGATTTTCCTCAACTAATCCTCAAAACCAATTTTGCTTTATTTCACAATAGAAATGAATGGTGTCTTTTTATAATATATTCAAGTTTCTCTCAACACATACAATGGTATGTTGCTTGCTAAACTCCATGTAACTAAATCCAAACAAAAATGATTCCAACAAAAGTATTTCACTTCATTTAAAAGAAATCACAGAATTAGAATACTTGAGAACTATATAACATAGAATTAAATAGGACATAGGCCATACATTTTAAAGTTAAATAAGATCCATAACCAAGAATTTGAGATATATAGTTAAAATAAAAATGGGGACTACCGAAAAAGTCTATCAACATCTCTTCTTCTACTTGGTCTTAGGCCCTTAGCTGCTATCTTGAAGGTAACGAACTTAGTCATGGTGAGTCCATCCATAATGATATATAATCTTTGAGAAGAGGTCCCTTGCTATCGACAAAAGTGCCACTTTTCCTTCTTTCTCATTCTTCGTCATGGACTATTCTTAAGTAGACCCGAACTACCATATGGGATGTAGACCAAGACAATTAGTAATCACCATATTAGCATTGTGAATTAAAATATTTTATCAAGAGAATGGCTTAACACTATTCATGGTTAAACTAAAAGTCAATTTTGTTTGTGAAAATTTTTAAAATTTGCCAATGTAGTTAAGTACTTTTTTTCAGCGTTCCTACAGATTGTACCAATCTATTGACGTTAAAATTTGACCTTTCATTTGTCAACTAAGGAGGGTTGCTTAGATCAACCAAATAATGTGCTCCATACCACTAGCTTGGTTTCTTGCTCCCAAAAAAAAGCATTAGGGGAGACTTTGAGGAAAACCTTTAATGTTCTTCGTGATGATAGTTTGGCTTCTTTATCTTAAAGAAAAGCATCAAGGGAAACTCTTTCAAGTCAACTGATACAAAGGAGAAAAGAGTTCCAGGGCTCCTTAGATGACGACTCCAAGTTCTAAAGATTTTGAAAGGGTCCTTTACCTGTAAGGTGTAAAGCTGGCGAGTATGATAAATAAAGCAAAAAAAGATCTTTCCCAAGTCAATCAACTAAATCTTCATATGAATTGACTTGATGCTTTAGATAAGGATAGTGCCCCATAAAGTTCGAAACTTCTTTGGTGAAAGGATGTGGGCCAACCAACTAAGAAAAATGAGTGGTATCACACATTACCCCCGTAGAGCTTGATGGCCAATAAAGCTCAAAACTCCTTTAGGGAAAGAAATTGGGCTAATCAACTAAGAAAGGTCCATGGCATCATGCATTACTACCTACCTATCTCGCAATGTCATGGCTATCTAATCAAGCTGCCATATTCTTTTTTGTCCATGCTGGTAATCCAGATTAGATCAACTCATATCAATTAGAATAGATTTGTAATTTTGACTAGAGAGTTAATATATCAAATCTTTTAATGCACTACAAGAATTTTTGGTTTTAGCGATGCCCATTAGTGATGCCATAAATATGCATCGCTAAATAGCGACAAAACAGTGATGCCAAAAAATTTAGTGAAAAATTAGGAAAGGGTTAGCAATGAACAAAATTAGTGATGCTCCCATCCCCTCGGGCCGCATGCAGGACCCTTGTTCTGGCCCCCTTCTCCCACGTGCCAGAACCCCCTCCTTGGCCCTGCTCTTTCATTTCTCCTTGGCTCCCCGCCTCCCCTGTCGGCCCCCCGTCCCTGCTAGGCCCCCCTCTCCCTTCACCCCCCTGGCCTCACTTGGTCCCCCCTTGGCCCAGGCCCCCCTCTCTCCCCCTTTCGTTGGTTTCCTCCAGCATGCCCATGGTTGCTCTCGGCCACATCTGATAAGAGGTATCATGTGCATTATAAATAATTTTATATTGTATATTTGATATAAATTTTATGATATTAAAATGTGTTATTTCTGTGTTAATTATATGCAATGTTAAATATTAATTGTTGATTATATAAGTTAATTATTTCTACTTAATATGTTCTATGATGTTAAAAAAATGTTGAAATTTTTTTATCAATCAATATTTAGCATTGATTTTTCTAAAATGAATTCCATGTAATGCACTAGGAATGATATATTAGTTCACTATTGCATAGCAATATTACAATTTAAAAATTAATACGATATGCTATACTAGTTGTTTGTTACTTGTATTGATGAATTATTAAATATTATTCATATATTATTATCAATATTACTGACCCATTATTTTATTCAAAATATATTTTTTTAGGTCATACAAAATTATTTCAAAATGATTTGAAGAATTTATTGCATTTGCATGTAGTCAACTAGAGTGGATGGATGGATCCAGAATTAGATGTATGTGTGATATGAGAAAGTGTTAGGATAAAGCTTATAGGGATGTTAAACAGTTAAAATTCATCTTTGTAGAAAAGGGTTTTCTACTCGGTTACTACAATTGGTACGGCCAAGGAGAAACTGAGGTTAGAAAAGAATCAAGCAAGTAGGAGATACATAAAGTTTATGAAACAGTAGAGAATTACAATGTGGCAGCTAAAAATTATGACATGAGAGCTTAAAATTATAATTAATATGACAACTTAAATCAATATAAAGAAATGATGATGAATGCAGGGGGTTCAGACTTAAATTTAGGGCACTTTTATGAAGAATCAAATCCAGAAAGCCAACATTTTTATGCATTGCTAGGTGCTGCAAATGAACAATTATGGCTTAAGTGTGAACTCATTCACAATTATTTGTAGCAGCTCAGTTGCTGAACATTAAGGTTGAACATCACTTATCTGAAGTGCCATTTGATTCAGTTATCGAATTAATGAAAGAGGTATTGCCATCTGATAATGTTATGACTGATACATTTTATAAAATAAAAAATTATTGCATGGGCTTGGTTTACCTGTTCAAAAGATTGACTGCTGCAAGAATAATTGCTTGCTTTATTGGGGTGTAGGTGCAGATTTATGTAGATGCAGATTTAGAGTTTTATAAAGTTTGTGATAAACCCCGGTTTATAACAAGGAGAAGTTCAACTAGAACGAGACTTGTTTCTTTATAAAAAATGCATTACTTTTCATTGGTACCATGGTTGCAAAGAATGTATCAATCAGAGGTTACAGCTTCAGACATGAGATGTCATGCAAAATATGAATAATAAAAGGGTGTTATGCGCCATCTGTTAGAATCTATAGCATGAAGGTGAGGGAGTTTTATTAAGCAGAGTTTTAGGTTCGTAACTTATAGTTACCCTTATGTTAATACAATTTAAAACTTATTCATTTATTATATTAGCTAGCTACATTTATTATTATAAATATATTTAGATTATTTTAATTTCTATTTCAATTTTGATATAGAATTATATATACAAGGTTAGTATACATGAATTGCATGGTTCTTAATTGCATTCATAATGTCATATTATCAACATTTTATGTGTTTTATTTATTTGTTACTTTCTTTATATTCATAATTTTTTTTGCTTGTAGAAAGAATTTAAGTGGGATCCAGTCCTAACTCCTTTTGTTAGAATGGCTTGGACTTCACTTGCTCGTTGTCAATACTCTGATAATTTATGTCACTGGTGAAGGTAATCAAAATGCCCCATTCATATCTCTAATTCAATGTGGAATGACTATTGCATTATCTTATATTTGTTTTTTAGTACATTTTATTGATCATGTTTGAATAATACAAAAAAAACTTAATTTTAAATTGATTGAATATTCACACAATGCCACCACCATCTATACTCAAATTATGCAAATGATATGTGAGTACCATATACCTAATAGGTATAATTTTTTATTTAGTTTAAATAATGCTTCTAATAATAATGTTGTTGTTGAGTTACTCAAGTCGTATCTATGTTCCATCTTAAATGAAAAATTATTTTACACTAGATGTATATATTATATTACAAATTTAATTATACAAATGGTTTAAAAATTATTGAATCATATATATATATATATATATATATATAAAGTTAAAGATGCCATTAAATTATACAACCCTCTAAAAGGAAAAAAATAAAAAATTAAAGCTTTATGTATTATTTATGAATTAAAATATAAATAATTTTTATTAGATACAAAATATAGATGAAAAATAAAGCAGAGTGAAGGAAGCATATTCATGTAGTCAACCCCATATAATTGAAAAAAAGGCTTAGATGAGTTGAGTTGAGTTGAGTTGAGTTGACTATAAAACATAAATGGAATTCTACATATTTAATATTACATTTATATTTTAATATAAAGATATTAATACTATATTTTAGAATATTCGCTTCTTCGATGAACTTATATTAGATTCTTGCTAGAATAATTCTGTATTATCCTATAATTTCTATAATATTTTTATAATGATACTAATATTTTATCAATACTTATTATCTTACCTCTCCTCTAATTTTACAACAAATATATAACATTATCATCTATTTTTTATAATATAGAAAAATTGAAGATATAATTTTATCAATGATAAAAAGATTTAATAAATATTAGAAAGAAATTTTATATTTTCATTATTTAGCTTTAATTATGGATTCTAGTGTTAAATTTGATTATTTATATATAGTATTAGAAATAATTTATAAAAATATAAAAATATCCTCTACTTCATGGTTGGCCCTAGGTAGTAGTAATAGAGCCAGTAGTGATAGCTAATTTTAGAATTTATTAAAAAATAAATAAATATTTTTTTATTTAAATAATAATTTTATAAACTTCTTAATTTATGAAGAAATAGATGATTTGATATTTTAGTTTGATAGAGAGCATATGAGAATAGTTGTCCTGTGCTTGTCTCCATGGCCTATGATATACTAACCCCTTTGTCATCCACACTAGCATCATAATATGTTTTTAGTGCAGAAGGATAAATGCTCAGCAATATGAGCCAATTGAAGCCCAATATAGTGGGAATGCTAATCTACCTAAGGACTAGTATGACACGAAGGACAAGATACAAGGTTAGAAAAATAATGATAAAGAGTTCCCTTCAAACAACAATGAGTTGAGTAATAGAAAACCAAAGACAAAAAATGATGCAATCCATCATGGTCATGGAGGCCAGATCAAAAGAATGACCATGATGAATTACGCTAATAGTAAATCCCTCAAAAAGATATGTATCTATGATTTATTTTATTTATTTTTTAAAATTAGTTTTAAAACCTTAAACATAATAATAAATAAAATTTGCTTGAAAAGTCAGTCCATCAGGCCGCTTGACAACCCAAAATTGAGACCATGTTAGACAAAAGATGATAATAAAAATTGAACTTTCCTTCAAATGGCTAGAAGATAGAGAAGAGGACTAAATAAGACAATAATAAGATGGTAGAACCATAATGACAAACACTTAGTCACTCACAAATAAAAGTATGTATATAATTTATTTATTTAAATAATATTAAGAAATTAGATGGATCAATTATATGGGCCAATCTCATGGGCGAGCACAACCCTCTTAGGCCATGTCTGTCGGTTGGGCTATGCCTCACTCCCTAGTCTAGTGGACTGGTTCGACATAATTCGATCCAACCCATTTGACACCTCTAAGTGGAATCTAATTTTTTTCTCTTAAAGATGACAATTAGGATAGGTGAGATCATATATAAGTCCAATTGGATTTAAATGTGGTAAAAAATCTATCAATTTGACTTTAATTTATTTATTAAATAGGTCAAAAATTTAAATCCAAACCTACTCATTTTATTAAATAAGTAATCTAATCTGATCTGTTTATTTGGTTAGCAAAAAAGACCTTTTATGTGAATAAAATTAGAATCCAATTTTGATTCTATCCAAAACTAAATTACATATTGGAGGATTTAAAATTTCAACCACTCTCTCAATATTACAAATTTATTCTAACCATTTTTTTTATTATCAAAACAGGTCCACCCCTCCACCAAAATCTTTCCCTTGATGCTCTCCCTCTCCCCCTTCTCACTTGGCATCCTCTCTAAACTCATTAGTTTCAATGCTAGCATAGTAAGCTAGTCTTTGTATTGATATTTATGATCATTTCTCATCCAATTTTAATAAGTTATGGCCAAAATTATTAGGTATTTTCAATAAAATTATTTTTTTATGATTACTTTGGTTTTACAAATATCTCTTATAATTTTTAATACATTTTTGACATATATTTAAAATTTGACCTACCCAAACTTTATCTTTACTTTTGATTAATGTGTGAATCAAGTGAAGCATTTTGATTTTAATTCTAATTATATTTAATTTTAATTCAGATTTTAGTGCCAAATCTGATGACACCTACTCAAATTAAAGAGGCTAAATAACTCAAGCATTACTACTTTTATTTTTTTGAGTGGTCAACTATTATAATTTGATAGATTTACCCCCAAAAGAGAGGGATATGGCTAACTAGCCCATTAAGGGGGTAAGGCTAAATGATGAGGTTCTAAGCTAGAATGGCTTTACTCTTTTGAAGTTCATCCATTATGTATGAGAAATAATCTGTAAAAGAAAAATATATTGGAAGGAAGCTTATTCAAAAGTAAAAAATATGATTAAACTAGGAAACATAATTTTTCTCTCTCTCACTATAACAAGTATATATCAACTAAATCAAGAAGACAAAAAAAAAAAAAATTGTTGATTGTAGTTCATGTTTTCTCGTACCCTAAGGTATGCATTAGATTTTCTTTTATAGTTAAAAATATACTAATAACATTTATGAATTATTAATTATAAAAGTATAAAGTGAGCAATATATATTTAAATATAATTAAATAAGCATAGGTACAAATAGATGAGGCTACTATTGATTAAAAAGATATTTAGAAGGAAAAAAAGAAGCATATTATATGATTTAGGTTTTTGGTCAGATTAGATTAGAATAATGTAACGTTAGATATTATCAAAGCTCCGCTTGCCATCACATGTCCTCCGACGACGAAGAGGACGATAGCGTAACCAACGGATAACAAAATCGACTCCCATAGATCGCAGGCACGATAGAAAGAAGAGAATTTAGGATGCGGCCTTCGGTTCTCTTGCTGCGCCGCTTCCTTTGTTGTTGCGCCAGTGGAGCTCCCCCTGCGAACAAGAAGAAGAATCTCGTCTTCCTGGGTTCTCCTCAGGATTCCCTCAAGATCTCATATACACTCCCGAACGGGCTGGGCAGGTATTCTGCAATAATTTAATTGTCCGCTGTGTTTGTGTTTTCATGCTGAAAGGATTGAGCAAGTATTGATTTTTCTTAGTTGAAATAGATGATTGTAATAATTTTTCACTCTGTATATGTCGATCATGGCCTCTTGTAAACATCTTGGTTCACTCAACTGGTTTCACGCCATTGCCAAGAATTGGTATGCTAATGCTGTCTAGACTACTCATTTCTGGAGTCATATAGTGTAAGAGACACTAGATTAGTTTCCCATCACAGTGTTTGGTTGTTTACAAGTAACATACACTTTCACATTTAACTGTCACAAAGTAAATGCTCATCGTACTAATTAGAGCAAGAAATCATTGATTTTTCTGTCCATTTTAGCTTTTTCTGATGATTTAGTGCTCTAAATCAATAATTAATTATTGATTTATAATTAATGTATAAACACACACACACTTTGTGACTAATTCTTTATTTTTTTTAAACTATTTCTTTCTTTGGTATTTGCCTTTAGATTTCGCCCTGTAATAGTCCTGCAGCAATCTTTAAATAAAATATAGATAGAGTCATACACAATAAAAAACACTATATTGTTCACCAATAACCAATTTTCTTGAAATAATATTTAAACAATGTCCAAAAATTGAGTGAGAGCTTCGGATCTTAAAATATTTGAAGATCTAATCTGGCCATTTTCCATGCTATAAAGGAAGACTTCTAGTTTAGGAAGTTCACTGTAGGAATTCTAACAAGAATTCTAGGGAGTTATTGGTCTGGCAAGCAACCTTGAGTTATATGTTGACGAGGGTGATTCCCAATGAGTGCACCTAGCACGTCATGATTACTCCACGCTAAGCATGGTTCCAGTTTTTTTTGATAGTACGGCTCACAGGTAGTGAGCGGCACAATAGGGTTTTATCCCATGTCATTGGTCTAACTACCAAGGACTTTACTGGATTGATAACAATGGTTCATTTGGGATATGAATGTCCAAGTTAAACATGTTTCCAAGAGAAAAAATTTGCTTGAAAGATGTTTTTCTAATATAGACTAAAAGTTTAGTGGAAGAGTCAGAAGTGCCATACGAACGAGCTTTTTCTTTAGGAAGATGATCAAAATATCCTAGGGTGACTAAGCAACAGGATAGAAGCTCAAAAACATAAAAAGCTACCACTACAAATGGCCATGATATGATATGCCTAAACATGTGCAAGCAAAAAATGGAAGGTAGAAATGGTACCCAAGAGAAGCTAAGTTTTTCTTCATCTTCTATTAATCCATGCAACATTTGTTTATAAAGCTCCATCATAAAACTTACTACCTCTGTAGTAAGGGGAAATTGATTATTATATTATGAATAATTTTCTTAGAGACTCCAGCTTTGTTAACGTCAGATACTGCTTCTATGTTCCCAATGCTAATGGACTTGCTCCAAAATCAGGGTAGTTGGATTTTCTTGTCTACATACTGCAGAACTCCTGAACCTTTCTTTAAAATATATATATGCACACCTTGTTGCTTGTTTTCAATTCTTCCTATTTGAATTTGTTTTTTTTTTATGTGCAGAGAAATCACATTTTAATTTTCTTATGAGTTATTAATTCCAATTGCATAAACTTTATTCTTCTTGGCCTTTATGAAAATATATTCAGAATATGCATGAAGGATCTTTTTAGTTTGCATCTTCTTGGTGCAGGAAACCTTTTTGACTGATCTGAGGACTCTAAATCCAGATCTTTGTGTTACAGCAGCATATGGGAATATATTACCTCAGAAGTTTCTTGAGATTCCTTCAAATGGTAAGTTATGGCAATCCTATTTTATTGCACTTTTGCTGGAGCAAAAGAATTCCCCTCTTGATGCTTAACCTATCCTAACAATTACTAAACATCCCTTTCAGGGACATCAAATTGCAATGCTGCTCAATGCTTATTGCATCATCAAGCACTGTTATCCAAATGCACCAATCTAAATGTGTATATCTTATATCCTTAACTAAAATAATATCATCATATATATCCTACTTATTCAATATGCACTGGTAGTGACAAACAATGAAGATAAACATAGCCTGGAATTTTGGGATGAGTATTGGTGGTTAAAAGCAACTCAACTCATCTATGCCGTTTCCCAACTACATGGTGTTGGTGGCCACATGAATCTACTTCCTCCACTCTGCTCTATTTAGGACTAAGTCGACACTCAAATTATAAATAATTATATATTTTTTAATTATTTGTATCGATGTTAGTTAGGTCTACCTCTACTTCTATCATTACCATAGATTGTTAAAAGATCACTCTTTCTAATTGAAGTATTTAAAGGTCTTCGTTGTATATGTTCAAATCACCTTAATCGATTTTCTCTTATTTTATCTTCAATTTGAGCCACTCCTATCATTTATTGTATATATTTATTTTTAATTCTATCTTTTAAAGTTTTACCACATATCTATCTTAACATGTAGAAGTTGATGGGCATAAGGAAAGAGCTACCCATAAGATGACAGTAGAGTCTCGCCATGGCATTGAGTCATCCTTACAACACCAACAATCTATCTTGGGATAGATTTTGGCTAACTTATGGCATGCAATAAGAATGCCACATTATGATAGGGTGATTGTAATACCTTAAAACTCATCCTCACATCAGATGGAAAAGAAAAGTTTAAAAACTTTATAACTGAAGTTCACTTACTATCAATTAACTTTCATTTAGTTTTTAAAACCATGTGATTTCAGCCCACTAATAGATTAATTGAACCAATATGTGAGCTTGAGGTGTTATAAAGACCCGGCAAAGATTTAAGATTACAATGAGTTCTCCCACTTTACCAATAGAAATGCAGCTCCAAAAGTTAAAAGAAAAAAAGTTCTTTTGAATAATGATAGATATATATGGGGGCCGCTATGGAAGTAAATACTTTAATATTTTTTCTTTATAAATGTGCCACCAAGTAGAAAGAATTGACTGATCCCAAGCAAGTTTTCAAAATTGAGGAATATGATTTTTCTTTTAAACACTCCATAAATCTTGGAGATTCCTAAGTTTTGAAGTGATATGAAAGTGCTTATATAACTAGGACACCGCCTCAATGGGATTATTGCAGAACAAACAACTTAAATTAGCTGTACATCCTTTCTTGGCTAAAATCTCGTATGTGAAGTCTATTACAAAAGGCTAAACAAGCAAAGATCTTATGTCCTCCATGGAGGATGACGGTGGAGAGAATGAGGTTAAGGCAAAGTATCGATAGAAAATAAATATTATAACAAACTTTCATCGGTGGCAAAGCTTAGATTGTAGTTCCCTTTCATTCTGCATGACATCTTTTACAAGGCTATAATCCATGACATAACCCTGATTTGCTTGACGACCTAAATCCATGAGCTGCAGACATTAATCTTAGATGAGAGTTTCTAGTTGCAATCGATCTTCCAAAGTCAGCAAAGACAGCCATGACATTCCTCTCTGCATCTAATTAACCACTTCAAGCCAGGAATTCTGGCTTCGCTCCAAAGAACTCATAGCAAAGCTGGAGGTGCCGTGTGGTCACGGTGGTAGTAAACGAAAAAATTGCCACCTATGAAGTTACCGAGCACGACGGAGAAGCCGTTCTTCCAGCAAGTTGACCTCCATCATCCAGCGACAAAGAGGTTATGTTGAGCCCTCAACCGCAAGGAACTTAGGTTTGGGTGGTATGGAACAATATAAAAAAATAGTGGCCACCATGGATGATAGTTTTGGCTTTGGTTTTGGTTTTCTCCTTACAATATAAAAAAACAATGGTCACCATGTATGCCATACAATATAAAAAAACAGTGGTCACCATGGATGATGGTTTTGCTTTTGCTTTTGGTTTTCTCCTTACAATATAAAAAAACAATGGTCACCATGGATGATAGTTTTATCTTTGGTTTTGGTTTTCTCATCGAATGGATTGGCAAAAAGAAATATAAAAGGAGACTGGGGAAGGATTGTATGCAACATATCCTTTTGGAAAGTTTTAATCCTGTGTTCTATTTAATTATATAATTAATGTCCTATCTTTCTCAAAAGTTATAATCCCACATCCTATTTATTTATTGCATATTTAAAACGATGTTATAATCTTCTTGCATTTGGTCAGGAGATAAATGTTCCATATATATAGCAAATACTGATAATCTAGGGAGAGGCCATGGACATCATCACCCTCTCATAATTCAGTTAGATATTGTTCTTATCTGTTTTAATTTTAAATGTAGATCCTTATCTGCTATTTAAAAATATGGCACTTTGATATTTGGTCAGATTATAAATAGGAAAAAAAAAGCTTTACAACAGGATTCCTCATTTATGGTCAGATTGTTGAAGATTTTGTTTCCTTTATAGACAGATGCACTGCACTTGCATTCAAATTTTACTCCGTTTCCTTAACAAAACAAAACAAATAATTGATATGAGATGCTTAAGAAACAACATAGCAGTTGATGATGATATTTTAGCAATTCTCATACGGCAATTGTTATCATATACAAAATCGGTTAAGACTTTGAATTAGTGATAAGTACATCTGATTATTTTAATTTGATGATCACAAAACCTGTATTAATTAAGCTTGTCGTACGTCATTGATCCTCATTATTCTTTGGTTAGAGGAGCTGTGTGATTCCAGTGGTGAGAAAGAAAGATCTCAATAAAGACGAAGAAATATTTAATATATTTTATCATTCCCAAAGAAAACTTCCTAATCGCAAGTCGTATTTAATTTGGTGATGCTTGCTTTGCTCATGGTTTCCTAACTGTTTCTCATCATCGCTTCAATTTGTTGTTGAGTATTCCAAGCATTCTAATCCGCAGTTGTATTTAATTTGGTGATGCTTGTCTCCACTATGTGGCCTCAAGTTTCTAATTATTCTCTAATTAGTTGTCATTGAGTATTTCAATTAGCATCGAAATTTATGACTTAGATTTATGTAGATCTTTGGTTCCGCTAAAGGTTATAATCATATTTTTCAAATATTTTAATTTCTTCAAACATACGTTTAGTAATTGTTTTTGCTAAATTCAATAGTAAAATATCAATATTTAAGGAACTACTCTACACTCAAAAGTCTAATTTATATATTTTCTATTTCCAAAAAAACCACTCTATTAGTACCATCAAACTTTATAAAAATAAAAAAAGTATTATATCTATTCTTATTCATTCTACAAAATATATTATTATTGCAATATTTTATATTTTAATAATTATTTTTCATAAATATATAATCCATTTCCTTCAATTAAATTAAAGAATAAATAAATTTATTTTATTCTTCATGGTATTTATGAAACCATTTTATTTAAAATATTTCAAAATATATATGATTTTAACATTTTCCTGTATTCGTATATAATTTTTTTCTTACAAGTTATTTAAAAAGATAATTTTTTATTTTGCAATTAAAAAGTAAAAGTACTATTTAATATAATATCTTAAATAATTTATAATTTTTATATATTTATAAATAAATTCTTTTTAATTGGATCAATAATTGAGAAACTTAACTAAATAGATTAAAAAATTTATGATGAGTTTCCAATAATTTATTATAAATGTAAGGTAAAATATTATTTTTTAAATATTAATAAAATGTCACTAAATTAATGTTGTGGTTTATAATTTTTAGAATTTAACATAAATTCAAGCAAAACATTATTTTTTGTTCTTTAAATATTACTAAAACAAAGCTGTGAAATATGGAAATAGTAGTAACATTTATAACAAAATGTAGCCTTTTCTTTTAATACCATTTATGTCAAAGAAAAAAAATATAGTAGCGTAACAAATGTCATAATGCGAGAAGGAAGAAAGCTATTATATGATTAATTTTGGTTTTCAATTTGGCTATAATTTTTCTTGATTCAAATGATATCTAAAAAAAATGAAAATATTAAATTAGAAAATCCGGCCCTGATCGGCTTTTCCAATTGGGTTCAATTTTTGACCTTGCTTGATCAAACGATACGAGTTTGGCCTGACCGACCGAGTGCAAGAACGGAATGTATCAGGGGTAGACCGAATCCATTTGTCACCCCAAGCTCTTCAAAATTATTTTAAAAATATCCACTCATCAGATTAATGCTCCTCTTTCAATCATACGTCCTCAGATGGTGGGGGGAACAAGAAATTCATATGGATAGCAGTGCTTAATTTTTACAAGGTTAAGGCAGATTATAAGTGGAAAATAAATATTATAACAAACTTTCTTCGGTGGTAAAGCTTATATTGTGCAAGTACAACCCTTTCATACTACATAAAAGAAATTTTAAAGGCCATAATCCATAATATAAACCTATATAACTTCCTTCATGACCTAAATCCATGAGCTTGAGTTGATCCACAGACATTAATTTTTGATCAGATCTTCCAAGGTCGCCGAAGACATTCATGACATCCCTCCATATATCAAACCACTCCAAGAAGGGTTTAGGTGGTGCCGTGTGGTTTAGGTGGTGGTTAAAAAAGATGTGCCACCTATGGAGATGGCGAGCAAGTTGAAGAAGAGGTTAGGCGCTGTTGATGAAGTAATAATCTCTAAGACTTGTCCTCCAGCACCTTTAATCGCCACCTCTGAAGCTTCCGAAGCCATAAGGTGTACCGACTTTCACTATAACATGAAGTTAGAGGGTAGCGTGATCAGTTCTTTCCTCCAATGCAGGGCTCCAGCAAGTTGACCTCTGCGCCTAAAGACAAAGAGGCTGCGTTGATCCCTCAGTCGCAAGGTATTTAGGTATGGGTGGTGATAAGGGGTAAAATTTTCATTGTATTATTGATCGCTCACATCAGCGATGAGGTCGCGCCTAATCCAAACACCGTGCTTGCCAGCTGGCCAGCTGGCATGACATTCTAACGATAAGGTCAAATCAGCTTTGATGAAGTCGGATTACCCTGACAACCCGGACCACCTTTATACTTTGGCCATCTAAGCCGAGCTATCCTTATTCTTCGGTAACCCGAGCTATCCTTATGCTTCGACCATCTGAGCCGAGCTATCCTTATTCCTCAGTAATCTGAGCTATCCTTATGCTTTGGCCATCTGAGCCGAGCTATCCTTATTCCTCGTAACCCGAGCTATCCTTATGCTTCGGCCATCTGAGCCGAGCTATCCTTATTCCTCGATAACTTGAGCTATCCTTATACTTCGGTCGTCTGAGCCGGGCCATCCTTATTCCTCAGTCATTCGAGCCGATCAATTTTACACTTCGAAAAATCAAGCTATTCCTCAACCGGACCAACCACGGTATTCAAAATACCTCTGCGGAATCCGGCATGGGAGAGTCCCTATTCGCTGAAACATAATAAGATTCCAAATAGAGAATCATACCCATGAGTGGCTTAAAGCCTACGCAATCATGGAATCCCAAAGCATCAGCCAGCTCTCCTAGCCGTCGATCCTCTAACTGACAAGATACAGATCCTACTGATCTCGTAACAAACTCGATTCGAATCCATTTCAAATCATAACAACTTTCGGCCCCCATGATGCGCCCAGGAAATCAGGTGATCCTCTATAAATATCATAGCACTTCAACCTCTCAAGTATGCACGGATTACCTTGCACATTCACTTGGCTTTTGGGAATCGATCACTCCATTAGAGCTCCGATCGAGAGCTTGGAGGAAGATTCTTCTATGAAAAGTCTTCTCCTCACATTTGCCTGCTATGAATCTCCACTGACTTAGGCATCGGAGGGTCCCCCACAGAGGACAACCCCAAGGAAATCCTTTACGAGCGTGGACTGTCTTGCAGGTTCCATCCTGAACGTTGAGATCGGAGTTCGGACCCGGAGCCAGAAGTGCACCCGAGTCGGAGAATGGATTTTTGCAGCAACAGATTGGCGCTAGAGGAAGGGCCTCAAGTCCCATAAACTTGTAATCCAGGAGAAAAGACTAAAAAATCAGAAGAAGCATCCTCTAATGGCCAATCGGAAGAGAGCCACCTTTGAGGCTCACGATCAGGCCGCATCTAAAAGGCCTAATATAATTAGTGATATAGCACCTCTGCTACCACCACCAGCTGAAACTCCTTTCCCACCGGCAACGGCGGTAACCCTGGACCAGTTCGCCACTCTAGTTTAGCAGGTTCAAGCATTGACCCAGATGATCCAAGGATTCCAGGCAATCCCTGGCCCTGCCATTCCTGCCTCCCATCCTCGCAAGGAGGCCGCTGCCCCCGCTCCGCCTACAATCTCTTCTTCCGATCTGCTTGGAGCGGTGGATCGCGGTCACCGACCTGTGAAGGTGAGACCGGCACTGCAACGAGCTGGTGGGAGGAGCCCACTCAGATCAAGGCGGGTTCGCTCTCCCTCCCTGGTATCCTCTCAGGACTCTACACCACTTCCGTCTTCTCGTTGCCAAATCCCTCCTACCACTCTGGATAAAGGGATCAGGCAGCAGATGCAGGAGATGTGTCAGGAATGGCATCAAGAGTTAGATGCCGTCAGACAAGCCCCTCTGTCCCAGCCAAAGGAGGGGCAAGGCATCCCCTTCTCCGAAAGGATCATGAGAGAAGTGATTCCCCCTCATGTTAAGCTCTCCACCATCGAGTCGTACCATAGATCCACCGATCCCGATGACCACCTAAGCAGCTTCAGGTCCATCATGATGTTTCATGAAGCATCGGATGTGATCTTCTGTCGAGCCTTCCCCTCCATTCTAAGGGGATCCGCTCGAACCTGGTTCAACGGTTTGAAGCCAGGTTCCATTGATTCTTATGATGAACTGAGCTCCTTGCTCATTAGCAAGTTTGTCAGTAGCTGTTGCCATCGACAGAGATCTGATTCCCTCTCTGAAGTTAAGCAGAGAGAGGGGGAATAGCTGAAGAGCTACCTTGGCCGTTTCAACACGGCCCTCCTAGAAGTCGACCATCTCAACCCCAAGGTGGCCATGTCTACCCTGATCAGAGGGGTATCGATGGAGGAAGACTTCTACCTGGCTCTAGAGGTTAATTACCCAAAGAGCCTTTTAGACATGATGTTCCTGGCGGATAAGTACGCTAGGGTTGAGGAATCGAGGAGGTCAGCTCGAGCTGAACAGCTGAGGAAGAAGGAGGCGAAGGGCCCATACAAACAGCAAGCCTACCGCCACATTAGCCTGCCTCGCCGCCAGAGAGCTCCTCCGCCTCCGCCGCGAAACCGAACCCAGAGCCTAGCTCGAAGGTTCGATCGTTACACTCCCCTTACCACGTCAAGGGCGTAGATTCTGATGGAGATCGAGCACCAGATTCCTTGACCTCCTCCTCTTCGAGGCAACGGAGCTCGGAGAGATCCTGCCAAGTACTACCGCTTTCATCAGGATCATTGGCATGACATCAAGGACTATTGGTAGCTTAAGAATGAGATCGAGCGATTGATCCAACGAGGCAGACTGGACCATTTCAAAAGGCCTCCTGAGCCAAACAACGAGAAGAATCACCAGGCTGAACCTCACCAACTCCCATTGCCTAACCCTCCAGTTATCGGCCATGTTAATGTGATAGCTGCGGCTGATTCCCCATCCTCCTAACCAGGTGATGATGAAGGCCCGTCAAAGAAAGCTCGAGCTGATGAACTCACTTTTTCTTATGAAGACCTTCGGGAGGTACAATATCTCCATGATGATGCTCTGGTTATATCTCTAAATCTAAACAATTACAATGTAAGCTAGATTCTAATTGATAGCGGAAGCTCCATTAATGTTTTATACTTTCATGCCTTTGTAAGGTTAAAATTCCAGGTAGAAAGTCTTTGACCCATGGAGTCCACACTGGTGGACTTCACAGGTGACTGCATAATCCCCGAAGGGGTCATCACTCTGACGGTTCGAGCCGACACCTAGCATCGTATGGCCACTGAGCTTATGGACTTCCTTGTAATCAAGCTTTGGTCTCCTTACAATGCCATTCTTGGTAGGCCAGGACAGATGTCTCTCAAGGCCATCGTTTTCATTCCCCACCTCGCCATGAAGTTCCCCACCGAATGGGGAGTGAGGGTTGTTCGGGGAAGTCAGATTATAGCTTGGCATTGCTTTATCGCCGACCTTCAGTCCAGAAGATCCAAGGTGGACGGACTGGATGCTCGAGAGGATTTTGCCGAGCAATGAGAAGAACCAGCTGAAGAATTGGAGAAGGTACCACTCAACGAAGCTCAGCCAGACCAGACCGTAAAGATTGGATCACAACTGGAAGAAAAGCCTCGGCAGGAGTTAATCGGATTCCTTTGGAGGAATGACGATGTTTTCACCTGGTCTGCATCAGGCATGCCTGAAATCAGTCCAGATGTCCTAGTTCACTGCCTCAGCAAGGACGAGACAATTCGGCCAATCAAGCAAAAGAAAAGAAGCTTTGCCCCCGAACGCCAGAAAGCCATTGAAGAGGAGGTGGATAAGCTTATCAAAGCCAACTTCATCTGAGAAGTCAATTATCCCGATTGGCTGGCAAATGTGGTTATGGTGAAAAAGTTAAATGGCAAATGGAGGATCTACATAGACTTCACCGACCTCAACAAAGCCTGCCCGAAAGACAACTTTTCTCTTCCCCAAATTGACCAACTTGTGGACTAAACTTTAGGCCACCAGATGCTGACCTTTATGGATGCCTATTCAGGCTACAACTAGATCCGGATGGCACCCAAAGATGAGGAAAAGACTACCTTCATCACTGACCGAGGTATCTATTGCTACCGAGTTATGTCTTTTGGTTTGAAAAATGCAGGTGCCACCTACCAAATGCTGGTTAATAAAATTTTCGAAGAACAAATCGGTCGAACATGGAGGTTTATCACTACAAGAGAAATAAAATATTGCGATACCCAAATGCATCGCAATTGCGTCGCTAAACATGATATTGCGACGCAATGACGGCGTCGCTCAACTGTCCATCGCAATACCCATTTATCGCAATTGCATCGCAATATTGCGACTCTCTGTGACGCAACTGCGACGCATGCAAATACGTCGCTAAATTTAAAATTAATTTTTTTAAAAAAAATTATTATTAAATATTGTAACGCACTAAATTACATCGCAATATTATGACGCATCCAGATACGTTGCAATATTTAATAATAATATTTTTGGTATAATAGCGATGCAATTTGAGTCGCTAATGCATCGCTATTAAATTTATTTTTAAATTATTACGATGCCAGGTCATTGCATCATAGTATTTAATAATAATATTTTAAAAATATTAGCGATGCAATTTCAGTCGCTAATGCATCACAAATTTTATTTTTAAAAAAATATAAAAGATTAAAAATTAAAACGGTTAATACAATTTTGCTAAATCTAAATATTGATACAAACATTTTTCACTCAATCCAAACAATAATAAATTTTAAAAATAATTTATATATTAAAATTTTGATGTTTTTACAACATAAAAAAAGAAAAGAAAAATACATCAAGAATCTGAGCGATCATGTGGAGGCTGTGGAGGCTGAAGACTCTGCGACAAGCGTCTAACCATATCCCGCAAATAATGCATCTCATCTCGCATGTCTGCAACCTCCTGATCCCGGCCTCGCATACGATCCTCAAAATCCTGCTCGACCTCCTGGCGAACCTCCTCTGCAATAGATCTGCAAAGGTCCTGTAAACGCTCGGGAGGAAGATCACCAGGAACTCGCGAGCTGGAGGCCTGATGGGGAAAATATGTAGAAGCTCTAGTGCCCAGACCATAGACCCTGTGGTCTCGTGGCTGGGCACCAACAGCCTCCAAAAACACGCCGACTCTCCTCTGCTGAGAGTTCGACGGGCGTCTCCCCATCAATAGAGTCGACCTGCGATGCCTGGGAGCGAAGCTCCTCGACTCGTGTCTTGAAATTATGAAATCAACAATAAATGAGTTAATAAATTTTTCAAATAAAATTTTAGAAATTAAACAGATACTACATATATCTAATTTCTTACCGCAACATCCCATGATCGCGTGTCGACCCAGGAACCGTCCCTCCTGGTGTGTGTCACCCTGAATAGACGAAACTCACCAGGATCTCCGCCCTCCTGCTCAGACTATAACAATAAAAAAAATGATATTAATACAAATATTTGTAAATAACTAAAATAGTAATTAAAATATTTATGTTTTCTTACCATCCGCCGTCTGTGCTCCTAAATCGAAATGGAGCCCGAAGTATGGCGGGAGAGACCCGTGCCAGGACCGCCCTTCTCAGATCGGCGGTTCGTGCTGGCTGATGCGGACCTCCTGCGCCAGCCATCGGACTCCCAGGCCTGCTGCCACTCGTGCCAAATACCCTCTGGCACGTGCGCAGGACGCTGACCTGATGACCTCCAACGATGAAGCATGTCGGAGTATCGGCATCGCGTCAGAGCCTCCCATGCTGCCCTAATGGCATCATGGCTGGCAGGATCCCACGTAAACTTTTTCTGCATTAAAATAAATAGTTAGTTTCTGAATTTATTAAGTTTAAGAAATTTTATATCACTGATAAATTGTATTTAATAAGTTTACCTGAAACTCAGAAAAATAAAACTCCCTCATGGCTGGAGATACGTGGTGCCAATCGTAGCCACTGGGATCTGCACGCCTCTGAAATACGGCGCTGATGTGGCTGGATACATGATGCTGCTCAATGAATCTATTAAAAAAATGCATGTTTATAAGTAATTGACTTAAAAACATAAATATATATTTTTAATTAGTATATACTTACATCCCCTAAGCATCAAGTCGAAGTACAGTGCGGCCGATGGTGGAAGAACTCTCGGAGGTCTGTGTCGATCGGCTGGATGGTAATACTGCTGGAGAGATCGAAGGCTGTGCCTCTGCTGGAGATCCAAACTCTCCATCTCCGATGCTCATGTGATCTGATGTAGCAGGGCTACGTCTCTGCTCACTCTGTCTGTCTTCGGTAGATCTACCTCTGCCCGTCATACTGAAAATACTAAAGATTCACACAATTAAATTATGATTAATGATTGACTATGTAAGAATTTAACACTTATAAAAAAATGTTAAATTTTAAAAAACCTCTATGTTTAATCGGTGTCATTTGTTTCATGAAATGTTGGTTCAACATCCGATGTCGTATCGGATTGCGAATCAGTTTCATTATCATCGGAAGGAAACCGAACATTTGCATCCGCAATTTCTTGGACATCACCATTTGGATCTCTAAGTGATGTTTCAGGAGCCCTTGTGTCGTCCTCAATTGCATGCATTTCCATCTCATCCTCTTGAAATGCAGGGCACTCGGCTGATTGACTTGATGAACTCTCCTCTAATACGATTGTTGAACGTGGGACGATTTTAGAAACGGCCCACCAATCTCGCTTGTCGTTGCGCAAACTTGGATATCCGCAGTAAAAGACTTGCTGAGCTTGGGATGTAAGGATGAATGGGTCATATTTCTGCAATCTTCGTCGATGGTTCACTTCAACCAAATTGTAGTTGTTATGAACCCTTTTGCCCACAGGAACTATCGGATCGAACCAATCACAACGAAACAATACGGTTCGTTTCATAGGCCAACCGGGATATTCAACTTCAACCACCTCTACTAACTTTCCATAATAATCCTGCATATTTGCTCCAACACTTTCTCCTTTCACACACATGCCCTAGTTCTGCGTGCCTCTTGAAGCTGCTAATCGTTCAATCTGAAATTTGTACCCATTTATAAAATAGCCAGTAGAGGTTGTTACGGTCTTCAATGGCCATTGCGATAGACATTTAATGAAAATATTGTCGGTTGTGGACCATGGACCGTTGACCTATAAATTAATAAGCTATTGACATCCAATTCAAAAAATAATAGCCATTATCGAAATTGATTGAGTGATACTACTCACAAATTCATAAAACCAGTAAGCAAACTCCGTTTCTAATTTCTGCCCAATTGCAACTTGACTGATGTCGGGATTCATCTGTCGTTGTCTATCACAAAACATCCTTATGGGATGAAAAGGATGAAAACTAATGTTAGAAATTAAATATTATGGTATATTGTTATTTAAATTTAAATTTCCAATTTAGCATTGAAGTATACACTTACTCAATATATGGATCGACTTCTCGACAGTTCATTAGGATGTAATAATGTGCTGCATTATACTCCATATCGCTAAGATTTCTTGACTTCTGCCCACCAAATGAACGGCCGATAGCTTTAAAAATTGATATTCTACCGTCATTAGCTTCTGCTTCGTCCACACATACGTCATCGTTACGACCATGATTTCGGCTCCTCGTGTGGACGTGACCCTCAAAGTAATGTGAGGCAAAAGCTGAAACTTCTTCGACCAAGTGTGCATTGCATATAGAACCTTCAACCCTTGCCTTATTACGCACATTATTTTTTAACTTCTTAAGATACCTATATGTAAAGTTGCAACAAAAAATTAACGAATTTTTCAAGCAATGAAATAATATTTGAAATGTCAACATATCTTAATGATGTATATATTTACCTCTCGAAAGGATACATCCAGCGATACTGCACGGGACCAGCTATGCTCGCTTCGTATGGCAAGTGAACCGGTAAATGCTCCATTGAGTCAAAAAAACTGGGAGGAAATATTCGCTCAAGCTTGCATAAAATAATTGGAATTTCCTCCTCAAGCCTTGCCATTGATGCAGAAGTAATGACTGCGGCAGATAACTCCTTGAAGAATAAGCTGAGCTCCGTAATTGCCTTCCAGACATGTTGCGGAAGCAACTCACGAAAAGCTATAGGTAATAACCGTTGCATGAAAACATGGCAGTCGTGACTCTTCATGCCGAACAACTTGAGCTTATGCATGTCCACACACCTACCGATATTTGAGGCATAACCATCTGGAAATTTTAACCCTCTAAGCCAGTTACATAAAACTTCTCGTGAATTTCTGTCAAGAGTGTAACATGCTTTAGGATAGGTCCCATCGGCACTCCTTCTCAAATCACCTCTTCTGCAGTACTGATTAAGTTCTTCTCTTGACTTTGCAGTATCTTTTGTTTTTCCCGGGATGTTTAGCACCGTGTTAAATATGTTATCAAAGAAATTTTTCTCGATATGCATAACATCCAAGTTGTGCCGGATGAGATTTGTGCTCCAATAAGGCAAATCCCAAAATATACTTCGCTTCTTCCAGTTATGTTCTTTACATATACGGCCATTTATTCTATCTGCATCGGTTCCCATGCATACATCAACCCCAAATGCTCTATAGAATCAAATAGATCCGTGCCGGACCTAACCGGTTCGGCAAATTTTGTGACTGCTTTGTTCTTCCGGAAGGCGATCAAGTTACGCCTGTAAGGATGATTTGGGGGCAAGAACTTCCTATGGTTATCAAACCATGACTGCTTACCACTCTTCTGCAATGTAAATGCATCCGAATCATACATGCAATGAGGGCATGCCAGACGTCCAGCAGTGCTCCAACCAGACAACATTGCATATGCCGGAAAATCACTTATTGTCCACATCAAAGCAGCTCTCATTAAGAAATTCTGTTTCATAGAAATGTCGTAGGCTACGACTCCTGTTTCCCACAACATTTTCAATTCGGCCACCAACGGTTGCAGAAAGACATCAATCTTTTCCTTTGGATTTGATGGTCCTGGAACCAAAACGGTTAAAAACATTGCAGTATCTTTCATGCACTTCCACGGAGGAAGGTTATATACAGTCAGTATCACAGGCCAACATGAATACTGTTGCCCCGCTTGACCAAATGGTTGGAAGCCATCGGTACAAAGACCTAATCTCACATTCCTTATATCTTCAGCGAAATCAGGATGATTTTCATTGAAATGCTTCCAAGCCTTTGAATCTGATGGATGCCGCATTTCATCCTCTTTAGATTCATGTTCGCATGCCATCTCATATCAGCAGCTGTTGCCTCAGATCTGTATAATCTCTGCAGGCGTGGGGTAAGAGGAAAGTAATGCATCCTCTTGTAAGGCACACTTTTCCTCCTACTTGTACCGGCTCCTCCTTCGGTGTTTTTGAACCTCGATTGCCCACAAATCTTACACCATCTCAGCTCTGAGTCTTCACCCCAAAATATCATACAATTGTTCAAGCAACAATCGATCTTATTAACTGGGAGCCCAAGCCCACGCAACAACTTCTTTGTTGCGTAAAAACTGTCTGCGCAACATTATCATTTGGCAAAATTTCTTTGATTAACCCAGCTACAGAATTGAACGCCTTTTCTGATAATCGATGTTCTGCCTTAATATTCAACATTCGAGCAGCTGTAGAGAACTGGGAATGACCCTCACACCAGGATACAATTCTTGATTTGCAGCACGCAACATATCATAAAATTGTTGTGCTTCTGGATTTGGTTCTTCCATAAATGTATTCTGATTGAAGTCATTACCGATGCATTCATCACCATTTGTTCATATGTGTTTAAATTCACAAATGGTTCATCTACGGGAATTGACTCTTGTTGGCCTATAACAGCTGCTGGAATATCCTCTGGTTCACCATGACAGTACCAAACATAGTAATCAGGAACAAACCCCTTCTTACACAAATGCACCTTAACAGTTTCCACATCTCTGTAGGCTTTATTCTGACACCTGTGGAAGTTGCATGGGCACCTAATCCTAGGCCCATCCATCCATTCAGGTTGGCTACATGCAAATGCGATAAATTCTTCCAATCCATTCAGAAAATCTGGATTCAGCAAGCCATCTTTTATCCTTGCATACATCCACGAGCGAGCCCCGCTCATTTTTGACCGACTTATACAAAGTCTGGTAAATCATTAAATGAAACCACAAAATAAAACTATATTAGTATTAATAAATATATAACTAAATTATTTCTTGGTCACAACTAAGGTTAATAACAACCATTTAAATCATTTATAAGTAACCAATTTTTTTTAGGCAACTAAGGACCCTACCATGCAAGGGCGAGCCACGGCTACGATCCTTGGCGTGCTAGCAAGGACCGATGCACAGGTTCATGGCTAATGGGAGGGCTTGAGTTTGGGTCGGGCCGCAAGGCGGTGCGTTTAATCATGAGACTTCACAAGAATTCAAGTGTCTTAAATAATTCTACCTTCACTCCATGTCTATAAGGTAAGGCCCTATCCCATTCAAGAATATTTTTTGTGATATGTTATTCTGCTATTAATTATCATCGATCGGTTACATTGAAATTTCGGCAGCATTTCCCCATATGTTCTCCTAATGTGTGGTATATAAGCCACACTAGGAGAACGTATGAGCAAATACAAACCGAAATCTCACCCCACGATGATTACTAGCAGACTAACATGTCGCAAGAAATATTCCCAAACTGTCCACCAGGACAATTTGAGAATTTGCAAGACTAAGGCTTACAAATTCTCAAACGGGTCTAAAGGTTAAAGTGCTGTGATTATGGAAGTCCGAAGACAATCGAACTTATGCTTGTTATTCTTAACTTCTTGTGAATTATACATGTAATCACTAACTTTTTAAGATTATTGTGTCAAATACAAATGTTTGCGAATACTAAAATGTAAATCATTGAAACTACTAATTTGTTGCTGGAAATTAAATAATATTACAACAAAACTTTTTATTTAGCATTACATAATTTAATGCATCATTTAGTTTGCAGCAGAATATAAATAATCAAGACATAACAAATGTAAATAAGTACAAATGCACAAATACTATTGCATAAACATTCTGCTTAAATTAATTATTGCATAAACATTATATAAATTAAATAATAATACAACAAGACTTCTATCTAGCATTAAAAATATTATTGAATAATCAAGACATAACAATCAGTCTATCCAAATAGCTCCGTGGCCCCCCCTAACTATTTTTTTTTTTAGTGACAAATTTTTTTTTTTTTTTGACAGTGGTCTGGCCAGCCACGGCAGCGGCCGTGGGTCCGGCCAATGGCCGACAAGACAAAATGGGGGGGGGGGTTTCCCCCCCCCTGTTAAGAAATTTTTTTTTTTGTGACAGTGGCCTGGCCACCGTGGCCAGGCCACTGCCGGCCCAGCGGCCAGCGGGCCGTGGCCGGACAAGAAAAAAAGGGGGGGGGGCGGGGGGGTTCCCCCCCTGTTAAGAAAAAAATTTTTTTTTGTGACAGTGGCCTGGCCACCGTGGCCAGGCCACTGCCGGCCACGGCAGCGGCCGTGGCCGGAGAAGGGGCAGCGGCCATGGCCGTTGTCCGGCCGCAGCCACGGCCGTGGCCGGACAAGAAAAAAAGGGGGGGCGGGGGTTTCCCCCCCCTGTTAAGAAAAAAAAAATTTTTTTTTTGTGACAGTGGCCTGGCCACCGTGGCCAGGCCACTGCCGGCCATGGCAGCGGCCGTGGCCGGAGAAGACGGCCACGGCAGCGGCCATGGCCGCCTTGTCCGGCCGTGGCCGGACAAGAAAAAAAGGGGGGGGGGGGGGGGGGGGAAACCCCCCCCCCTGTTAAAAAAAAAATTTTTTTTTGTGACAGTGGCCTGGCCACCGTGGCCAGGCCAGGCGGCAGCGGCCGTGGCCGGCCACGGCAGCGGCCATGGCCGGAGAAGACGGCCACGGCAGCGGCCGTGGCCGCCTTGTCCGGACAAGAAAAAAAGGGGGGGCGGGGGGTTCCCCCCCCTGTTAAAAAAAAAAAATTTTTTTGTGACAGTGGCCTGGCCACCGTGGCCAGGCCACTGCCGGCCACGGCAGCGGCCGTGGCCGGAGAAGACGGCCACGGCAGCGGCCGTGGTCGCCTTGTCGGCCACGGCCGTGGCCGGACAAGAAAAAAAGGGGGGGGGGGGGGGGGACCCCTCCCCCCTGTTAAAAATTTTTTTTTTGTGACAGTGGCCTGGCCACCGTGGCCAGGCCACTGCCGGCCACGGCAGCGGCCGTGGCCGGAGGGAAATCATTAAAAAAAAAATTTTTTTAGAGTGTAGGGGCTTACCTTGGTCGAGAGAAGAAGCCGGAGTCGGATGAGAATGCCGGGGAGCCGGAGGACCACGGGGAGGCGCCGGAGCAGCGAGGTGGGAGCCGGAAATTTTTAGAGCACGGCGGCGGCTAGGTCAAGACGGGAAAGAAGAAGAAGAAGGGGCTTTATATAAGTATTAGCGATGCAATTATTGCGTCGCTATATGGTCGCAATATTTTTTTTTTAATTTATTATGTCTTAGCGACGCATTAGTGCGTCGCTAATCCATCGTTAATATGGTTTTATTAATTTATGAAAAAATAGCGATGCCAATAATTGCATCGCTAACTTGGCGCCAACATCCGGCGGAAAATTTATTTTTATTTTCTAAGAATTGCGTCGCTAAGGCATCGCAATAATTTTTTAATATTTTAAATTGATTAAATAATAACTTATTACAATAATTGCGATGTAATCAGTGCATCGCAATAATTTTTAAATATTTTTAAATGATAATATTTAAAATTTATGATAATAATTGCGATGCAAAAATGCGTCGCAATAATTTTTTTAATATTTTTAATCAGCTATATGTATTTTAATAATATAATTGCGATGCATATATTTTGTTGCAATATTTATTTATTTTTTTTTAAAAAATGTGTCGCTAAGGCATCAATAATTTTTTAATATTTATAAATGATAATATTTATAATTAATGTTAATAATTGCGATGAAAAATTGTGTCACAATATATTTTATAAAATTTTAATTACATAAATTTATTTTAAAAACATTGCGATGCAATAATTTTAAAATATTTTTTAAAACTTTTTTATAACTTCTTTTTTTAAGTAATTATAAGTGATCCGACGTTTTCGATCGATCGAAGCCCTGATCCCGATCGGCCACGATCGATCTCAGACCGTGGCAATCGGTCCGATCGGTGACGATCCAACGGTTGCGATCGATCCAAGCCCTGATCCCGATCGGCCACAACCGATCTTGGACCATGGCAATCGGTCCGATCGGCAAAGATCCGACGGTTGTGATCGATCCAAGCCCTGATCCCGATCGGCCACGATCGATCCTGGACCGTTGCGATCGGTTCAAGATCGGGCGATCGACGGTTGCGATCGATCCAAGCCCTGATCCCGATCGGCCACGATTGATCTCGGACCATGGTGATCGGTCCGATCGGCAAAGATCGACGGTTGTGATCAATCCAAGCCCTGATCCCGATCGGCCACGACCGATCCCGGATGGTTGCGATCGGTCCAAGATCGGCGATGATCCAACGGTTGCGATCGATCCAAGCCGTGATCCCGATCGGCCACGACCGATCTCGAACCGTGGTGATCGGTCCGATCGGCGATCCGATGGTTGCGATCGATCCAAGCCCTGATCCCGATCGGCCACGACCGATCCCGGACCGTTGCGATCGGTCCAAGATCGGCGACGATCCGACGGTTGCGATCGATCCAAGCTGTGATCCCGATCGGCCACGAGATCTCGGACCGTGGCGATCGGTCCGATCGGTGACGATCCAACGGTTGCGATCGATCCAAGCCCTCATCCCGATCGGCCACGACCGATCTCGGACCATGGCAATCGTTCGATCGACAAAGATCCGACGGTTGTGATCGATCCAAGCCCTGATCCCGATCGGCCACGACCGATCCGGACCATTGCGATCGGTCCAAGATCGCTGGCGATCTGACGGTTGCAATCGATCCAAGCCCTGATCCCGATCGGCCACGACCGATCCCGGACGGTTGCGATCGGTCCAAGATTGGCGACGATCCGACGGTTGCGATCGATCCAAGCCGTGATCCCGATCGGCCACGATCGATCTTGGACCGTGGCGATTGATCCGATCGGTGACGATCCGACGGTTGCGATCGATCCAAGCCCTGATCCCGATCGGCCATGACCGATCCCGGACCGTTGCGATCGGTCCAAGATCGGCGACAAGCCGATGGTTGCGATCGATCAAGCCGTGATTCCGATCGGCCACGACCGATCTCGGACCGTGGCGATCGGTCCGATCGATGACGATCCAACGGTTGCGATCGATCCAAGCCCTCATCCCGATCAGCCACGACCGATCTCGGACCATGGCAATCAGTCCGATCGGCAAAGATCCAACGGTTGTGATCGATCCAAGCCCTGATCCCGATCGGCCACGATCGATCTCGGACCGTTGCGATCGGTCCAAGATCGGCGACGATCCAACGGTTGCGATCGATCCAAGCCGTGATCCCGATCGGCCACGACCGATCTCGGACCATGGCGATCGGTCCAATCGGTGACGATCCAACGGTTGCGATCGATCCAAGCCCTCATCCCGATTGGCCATGACCGATTCTAGACCAATGCGATCGGTCCGACATTGCTGGCGATCCGACGGTTCCAATCGATCCAAGCCGTGATCCCGATCGGCCACGATCGATCTCGAACCGTGGCGATCGGTCTGATCGGCGACGATCCGAGGGTTGCGATCGATCCAAGCCCTTATTCCGATCGGTCACGATCGATTTTGGATAGATCGCTATTTAACATAATTAATTTTTTTAAATATATTACGATGCAAAGGGTAGCATGGTAATTTTTTAATATGATAATTATATTATATAAAAAATTAATTTTAATTATAATAATTACGATACAACAAGTGTCGCTATATTAAAACATAATTTCCTTAATTAATTTTTTGGTTCATTACGTCGCTAATGTGTCGCTATTTAACATAATTAATTTTTTAAAAACATTGCAACGCACTGTGTTACGTCGCAATTATTTTTCTCATATTTATACTTTATAAAATTTAATTTTATTTAAAATAATTGTGACACATTTATTGCATCGCTAAATTAAAAAATAATTTTAATTTATTTTCTGGTTTATTGCGTCGCTAATGCGTCGCTATTTAAAATATTTAATTTTTTTAAAACATTGCGACGCACTAAATGCATCGCAATATTTTTTTAAATATTTATTCTTTAAAAAATTTAATTTCATTTAAATTATTTTTGATGCAATTGGTGCATCGCTAAATTAAAAATAATTTTTTAATTTTTTGGTTTGTTGCATCGCTAATGCGTCGCTATTTAATATATTTAATTCTTTTAAAAACATTGCGACGCACTGTGTTGCGTCGCAATATTTTTTTCTGATATTTAAATTTTATAAAAATTAATTTCATTTAAATTATTTGCGATGCAACTGGTGCGTCACTAAATTAAAAATAATTTCTCTAATTTTCTATTTTATTGCGTCGCTAATGTGTCGCTATTTAACATATTTAATTCTGTTACAAAAAATTGCGACGCACTGAGCTGCGTCGCAATATTTTTTTCCAATATTTAAATTTCATAAAAAATTAATTTAAAAATATTGCAATGCATTATTTGCATTGCAATATTAAAATATTAATTTTTTTTTGATTTTTTGGTTAATTGAGTCGCTAATGCGTCGCTAATTGCATCGCAATATTTTATTGTCACAGAGACGTCGCAAAGTGGTCGCAATTATTATGCGTCGCTAAACTTGCATCGCTATTTCAGTATTTTCTTGTAGTGTATGTTGACGATATGCTAGTAAAGAGCAAGGAAGCATCCCACCATATCGAGGACCTTGCGGAAAGCTTCAAGATGCTTCAGAAGTATCAAATGAAGCTCAACCCTACAAATGTGCTTTCGGGGTCAACTCTGGAAATTCCTTGGCTTCATGGTCTCTCAGCGGGGCATCAAAGCGAATCCCCAAAAGATCCAGGCCTTGCGGTAGATGGCCCCTCCTGGATCGATCAAGGATGTGCAACGCCTCACCGGAAGGATAGCGGCCCTTAGTCGCTTCATTGTTCGATCAGCCAAAAAGTACCTTCCTTTCTTCAAAGCTCTTCGGTCAACCAAAAACTTTCAATGGAACTCAGATTGCCAGAAATCATTTGAAGACCTCAAGAAATACCTTGGCTCACCTCCTCTCCTCAGTAGCCCAAAGCCAAGCGAAACGCTGAGCCTGTACCTGCGGTCTCTGAGAATGATGTTGGCTCGGTGCTAATCAGAGAAGAGGGTAGAATTCAAAAGTCTATTTATTATGTCAGCAAATTGCTCAAAGATGCTGAGACAAGGTACACTCGAGTGGAGAAGATGGTTCTGGCCCTAGTAACATCGGTCCGAAAGCTACGGCCATACTTCCAAGCGCACACCATCACCATCCTAACTGACCAACCTATCAAGGCAATCATCCATCGTCTAGAAGCATCGGGGAGAATGACCAAGTGGGCTATCGAACTAAGTGAGCATGACATTCAGTACCAGCCTCATCTGGCCATCAAAGCCCAGGTCCTGGCGGATTTGCTCCTCGAATGCACTGTGCCCGAAGATGGTTCTGCTCCGGACACCCTTGGGCAACCAAAGCCCTATGCTCCATGGTTACTTCATGCTGACGGATCCTCCAGCGCAAGCGGTTCTGCTGCCGGTCTAGTCCTCACCAGCTCGAAGGGTGCTACTTTTGAATATGGCATCCACTTCTCCTTCCTAGCCTTAAATAATGAAGCAGAATATGAGGCCCTGCTCGCCGGGCTCCGCATCGCCCGTGAGTTCAAAGTTGAAAAACTGAATGCCTATACTGACTCTCAATTAGTGGTGGGCCAGGTACGAGGCAAATTTGAAGCTTGAGAACCAAACATGATTTGATATCTTTAGAAGGTGCGCGATCTATCTTCTTGTTTCAATGAATTTAAGATCATCCAGGTTCCAAGGGCTGAAAATGCACGCGCCGACCTTTTGTCTCATCTGACGACAACGAACTCAATGGACCTTGAACAGAGTTTCCACATGGAAATTCTGGAGAAGTCCAGCATTACCGATGCTGATCAGATGATGCAAATTGACACTGAACCATCCTGGATAGATCCCCTGCACAAGTATCTCAAAGAAGGGTTGCTACCCACTGATAGAAGAGAAGCGAGGAGGCTAAAGATGCAGTCATCTCACTATGTCCTGATCGATGATCGGCTGTATAAGCGATCCTTCTCCATGCCATTGCTCAAATGCCTCCATCCATCAGAAGCCAATTATGCTCTTTGGGAGGTTCATGAAAGCATTTGTGGCAACCACCTCGGCAGCCGTGCCCTATGCCACAAAGTGCTACGCCAAGGATATTTTGGCCGATGATGCAGAAGGATGCAGATGACCTTGTTCGAGCCTGTGATGCATGCCAACGACACTCAAATATCCAAAGGCTCCCATTTGCCCACCTGACTTCCATATCATCCCCTGGCCTTTCGCCAAGTGGGGAATGGATATTCTTGGCCCTTTTCTCCTCGCAATGGGACAAAGAAAGTTCTTGTTCGTTGCAATTGATTATCTTACTAAGTGGGTTGAAGCTGAAGCAGTCACCCAAATAATAGAGGCTCGAGCTAAGGATTTCATATGGAGGTCCATCATCAGCCGTTTCGGCCTTCCCCACACTATCATCACCGACAATGGGAAGCAGTTTGACAATCCCAAGTTCCAGGAGTTCTATGAGGATCATGGCATTCTTCATCACCTAACTTTGGTCAGACATCCTCAAGCTAATGGAGAAGTGATAAATGCATAAATAATTATCATTAAACCTATTAATTAATAATTTAACATACCTATTATTATTTAATATTTTAATAATTTATATAATATTTTAGGTAAAATCATATCAATATGAAGAGCTCAATTTTAGGAATTCAATGATGCAAACAACACTTAAATCAGATTTAAGATGAGCCCAGAATTGATTTTTCATTGATTTATCCGTTTCAGCACGCATTTTAAAGTGAAGTCGGCAAACCCCGTGCCGACTTCATCGTCTTCTAAGCAGATTTCTATTTTCTCTCAGCTGATTCTTCTTCGATTCAAATTCAAATCTTTTCTCCACCAATTACAGAATAAATTGGATAGGAGGTTATCAAATTGGACGAATTAAATTCATCTTGAAGGAATTTGGATTTTATTCATGATTTCTTCGGGATTTTCTCAGCGTCATTCGTTGCTTCCCTGTTTTGGCAACAGAAATCTTCTCCGCGTCTGGGCTGCGTCTGGACCTCTACAAATAGCAGAAAAGGAGGGAGAGCAAGGGGAGATCCGAGGGGGCCATTGGGAGTCTCAGGATGTTGGAAGAATCCTCATAAGGCGTCCGTGTTCTTCCTCTATTCCAAGGCCATCCATGTTCGTGGAGGCTCTGTTCTCTGTACCCAGTTCGTGATTTCCTCTTCTTCCAGCCGTGAGGAGGTGCTCTGTTCTAGGCGATTGGTAGAGTCATGGATTGAAGAGCTTTGATCTGTCCGTGGTTCGTGGAGATCAGGTGTTCCCATGTTCTAAGCCATCGGGTGGTTCGTGGCTCTCTTCCAAGAAGAGACGTTCATGATTCGGGAGGCGCATGCAGAGGAGGAATAAAGACTCCATCCCATCTTTGGTTTGGTGTAAAGAGAATTTATTGCTTTCTTATTGCCTTCTTAATGTCATAACTTTTTAATTTATATGAAATAAAGTTTCTATTCATGTTTAATTATTATTAAATTATATTTTAGTGAAAATAATTTTAGACTAATCTATACTTAAAATGGACGGGCCGTGATCTATGGTATGGGCCGTGCTCTTATAAGATAGATCATATCTTGATTATTTTATACTAATAATTATCTATTTAGTTAAATTTATAAATTTATTTCAAGATAATCACTAAAGTCCCTATGGAATCGATCCCTTACTCTCGCTATTCTAATAGTAAAATTAAGGTGTTTTAATCGTTGCGCTATGACACTCATCAGATTTTTGGCGCCATTGCCGGGGACTTAAGTGTGTTATTTTGATATATATATATATATATATTAGATTAATTTTCTCTTAAATTTTGAATAGTCATTGTGTCTTTATTTTATTTCCTTAATTGTTAGAATTGCATATTTTCTTTTTAACATTAAAAAAAAACTTGAAAGAAAACCCTAAGACACCTATATAAAACATAATTAATTTAAGGAAACAAAAAAAAATTATAAAAATTTATAAAAATAAAATATATAAATAAAATAATTATTTTATTTCTATGCTTAGATTGACTTAGGTGGATTTATTTTCTGCAAAACTCAAAATTTTTCCATTGACATCTCATAATTTATTAGGAAATTAGAAACCTAATCACAAAAATCTAAAAAAAATAAATAATTAGATTAATTTTGTTTGATAATTTTAAGAGTTGGACATCTGTTTGTTGCATAGAATTTTCATAATTAACTTTAAGGGCACAAACCCTTAATCAAGATAAGGTGGGGATTTCATCACCCTTCCTTAGCCCACAAACCACATCCTTCATTCTACATTAACCCAAACCTTTAACTCTAAAATTAATTAGACATCAGCCCCTAAGGACTTCGAGCTCAATAGGACAAGACGGTCTTGGAAATTAGGAGCTGTCTAGATCTAGGGTAAACCTAGAATAGATAGTCTAATCTTTGCTAACTTGATTGCTAAGAATTATTAAACCCTAATTAAATTATTCATTCCTCGTAGTTCTAAAAATTTTTAGGATATTTTCTTTAGAATTTCCCTCTTTTTCTTCTATTAAAAAAAAACTAAATTACTGTTTGCTTTAGAGTCATTGTTAGGGTGTATGCTTGGTCGCCGATCGTTGCAACCCAACCTTATACCCCTAGATCCTGAGATAGAAAGAACTATTAGAGCAAACAGACTCAGAATTATGGATCCTAATAACAAAAATAATCAACCACGACAGTTAAAAGAGTATTTCACTCCTTCAAGGTATACCTACTCTCCCTGCATTCAAGTGCCTCCAGTAGAGGCTGTCCAATATGAAATTAAGTCAAGTGTAATCCAAATGTTACCATCTTTCTATGGACTTTCAAATGAGGATCCCTACAAATACTTAGATGAATTCTTGAAAATTTGCTCAACTGTCAAGATTCAAAATTTCTCGATGATGCACTTAGGCTTAAGTTATTCCCTTTTTCCCTAAAAGATAAAGCCAAGTATTGGTTAAATTCACTGGACACTGTTATAATTTCAACTTGGGATCATCTTCAGAGAGAATTTCTTAAGAAATATTTTCCTATAGGAAAAATGAATCAAATTAGAAAAGCTATAACAAGTTTTTCTCAGACAGATGGAGAAATGTTCCATGAGACATGGGAGAGATTCAAAGAACTGATTAGAAAATGTCCACATCATGCTATACCCAAATGGCAACTGGTTCAGTGCTTTTATGATGGCTTATTAGAAAAGCATCGGCAGATGGTTGATGCTTCATGTGGTGAGACATTTATGTTAAAAAATAAACATGAAGCTTGGCAACTATTTGAGACATTGAGTGAGAATTCATTACATCACATGTCAGCTGCTCGTCGAGACCCTCCCATAGGACCTAATAGTGGTGGAATATATGAAATAGGTCATTCTATAGATATCTATACTAAGGTAGATGAATTATCCCATAAACTTGATCGGATTCTATAAGTTGGAAACATCTCTTCCCCATCTACTCAATTACATGAGGTTTGCATAATTTGTTCAAGTCCAACCCATTCTATAGGTGAATGCCGAGCTGCATACCAATTTCTGAACTTGTTCAAGAGCAAGCCCACCAAGCCCAAACCCGATTAGCTCCTAGAACAGGAAATGATCCATTTGCAAATACTTACAATCCTGGCTGGCGAAATCACCCAAATTTTTCTTGAAAACCGCAACCTGTAACTAATTCATCATCGATTAGACCTAATTATCAAGAAACCAATTTTAGAAGCATGCCATATTCATAATATCCAAACATCCCACAACCTCCACCGAATAATCAGCCTACTTTTAAAGATAAAGTGTTACAAGCATTGAAAGGGCTAGAAATGAATACTCAAATCCTTCACTTCCACACACAATCTATTGCAAAACTAGAAACTCAGATAGGTCAATTAGCCATAGCATTCAGTACAAGGGAGGAGGGTAAGTTACCTAGTCAGCCTATCGATAACCCGAAAGGACAATTCATGGCTAAGAGTTCCAATAGTCCTGACAAATTCCCAAAATATGCTATAAATCAGTCATGACTTTCAGAAGTGGAAAAGCATTGAACCCACCTGAACCAACCCAGAAATTAGAAGTGGCTAAACCAGAAAAGAGGAGAATTGAAGAGGAAAAGGAATTCAATGATCAAGCAATGACACCTAAAGCCCCATTCCCTAGTGCTTTAGAATCTCCTTTGCCTTCAGATAAGAAGAATATAAAAATGAATGAGATTATGGAGTTATTTAAGCAAGTCCAAATAAACTTACCTCTTCTTGATGCTATCAAGCAAGTTCCAGCTTATGCCAAATTTTTGAAGGATCTATGCACACAAAAATGGAATGAAAAGTTACAAATACCAAAAAAGATCCACTTGACTGAGCAAGTCAGCTCAGTTGTTCAGCAAATAACCCCACCCAAACTAAAAGATCATGGTACCCCGATTATATCATGTGTCATAGGAAACTTTACAATCAAGAAAGCATTATTAGATTTAGGTGCGAGTGTAAACCTTCACCCAAGTTCAGTGTATGAGTTATTTGGATTTGGAGAGTTGAAATCCACTACAGTAACACTACAATTGGCAGATAGATCAGTCAAAGAACCTCATGGAATATTAGAAGATGTATTAGTAAAGGTGGATGAATTCTATTTTCCTATCGACTTCCTAGTGTTAGATATGGAATCTAGCGGTAATCCTAACCAAATTCCCATAATCCTTGGACGACCTTTTCTAGCTACCGCTAATGCATGCAAAAATTGTAGAACAGGTGTGATGGATGTATCTTTTGGAAACAAGAAGATGAGATTAAATATTTTTAATGCTTCCCAAGGACCACCTATGTATGATTTAAATGAAGTAAACATGATAGAGGAAGTTGTAGATAAAAATTCCAAAGTTTGATTGATTCAGATCCTTTACAAACATGTCTTACACATTTTGGAATAGATGACTTTGATATTGATGAGTACACCAAAGAGATAAACGTATTATTAGAACCACCTAAGTTTGACACCATCCCTCCTTGGACTATAAAATATGAACCACTTCCAACTAAACCAAACCCTTTAATACCATCCTTGAAAGAACTACCCCAACTAGAATTGAAACCTCTTCCAGATAACTTAAAATATTCATTCCTTGGACCCAATGATACCCTTCCAGTAATCATTGCATCTACCCTAACCTCTGAGCAGGAAGATAAATTGGTAGATGTACTTAAATAACATAAAGAGGGGATTGGATGGACAATAGCTGATCTTAAGGGAATTGACCCTTCCATTTGCATGCACCACATTCATAGTGAAATTGAAGCCAAACCACATAGAACATGCAACGAAGGCTAAATCCAAATATGAGGGATGTTGTTAAGAAAGAAGTAGTAAAATGGCTTGATGCTGGTATCATTTATCCAATTTCAGATAGCCAATGGGTCAGTCCAATCCAAGTAGTACCTAAAAAATTAGGTATTACTGTGATTAAAAATGAAAAGGGCGAATCAATTCTTACTCGGACATCAACTAGTTGGAGAGTGTGTATAAATTATCGAAAGATGAATGCCGTGACTAGGAAAGACCACTTTCCTTTGCCTTTTATCGATCAAATTCTAGAACGGCTAGCGGGACAAAGTTTCTTTTGTTTCTTAGATGGATATTCAGGATACAATAAAGTCCTAGTATTTCTTGTAGATCAAGAAAAGACCACCTTCACTTGTCCCTTTGGAACATTTGCCTTTAGACGCATGCCGTTTGGTCTTTGTAATGCACTAGCCACTTTTCAATGATGTATGTTGGCCATATTTTCTGATATGATTGGTCAATTTTTGGAAGTATTTATGGATGATTTCTTAGTTTTTGGTGCATCATTTGATAGCTACCTCGAGAACTTGACTAAGGTACTGAAACGATGTATGGAAATGAATTTAGTCCTAAGTTGGGAGAAGAGCCATTTTATGGTTCGTGAGGGAATTGTGCTCGGACACATTGTTTCAGAGCGAGGTATTGAGGTTGATAAAGCTAAGGTTGAATTGATCTCAAATCTACCACCCCCAACCTCAGTTAAACAAGTACGATCTTTCCTTGGTTATGCTGGTTTTTATAGATGTTTCATTAAAGATTTCAGTAAAATTTGTCGACCATTGTGTAATTTGTTGACCAAGGATAGTTCTTTTAGTTTTGATAAAGATTGTCTAAAGCCTATAACATCCTTCTAACTGCTTTGACCACTACACCAATTATCAAGCCCCCAGATTGGATCATACCTTTCGAAATCATGTGTGATGCTTCTGATTATGCTGTAGGGGCAGTTTTAGGATAGAAACTCAATCGAGAACCTCATATAATTTATTATGCTAGCAAAACTCTTTCAGATGCACAAATGAACTATACTACAACTAAAAAAGAATTACTAGCAGTTGTGTTTGCCCTAGAAAAGTTTAGATCATATCTGGTAGGGTCTAAGGTTTTAGTTTACTCATATCATGCAGCGTTGAGGCATCTTATATCAAAAAAGGATACAAAACCCAGACTGATTAGATGGATCCTTCTACTACAAGAATTTGATCTAGAAATCTTAGATAAGAAGGGTTCTAAAAATATGGTAGCAGATCATATCTCTAGGATCTCAGTGGAATACAATAAAGAAATAATCAGAGATAAGTTCCCTGATGAGCAACTATTCTCAATTTTTCATAGCAGTCTTCCCTGGTTTGCCCACATTGTGAATTATTTCGCAATAGGAAAAGTACCTTCCCACTGGACAAAACAAGAAAAAGATAGATTTTTCTCACAAGTCAAATATTACTCTTGGGAAGACCCTGAATTATTTAAGTATTGCTCAGATCAAGTGATTAGGCGATGTGTTCCCGAAAGTGAATTAAAAAGTATACTTAACTTCTGCCATTCTCTTGCCTGTGGGGGACATTTTAGTGAAAAGAAAACTGCAGCAAAGGTACTACAAAGTGGGTTTTATTGGCCAACTCTTTTTAAAGATGCACATGAATTTAGCCGTAATTGTCTTCAATATCAACAAACAGGAAATATATCTTGAAAAGACATGATGCCCCTAAACCCTATCTTGGTTGTAGAAATTTTTGATGTATGGGGTATTGATTTTATGGGCCCATTTCCTTCCTCTTTTGGATTTGAATACATTCTAGTGGCAGTTGATTATGTGTCAAAATGGATTGAAGCCATGGCAACTCGAACTAATGATCATAAAGTTGTAATCAAGTTTATTCAGCATAATATCTTTAGTCGTTTTAGATGCCCAAGGGCTATAATTAGTGATGGGGTACACATTTCACGAATAGACACTTTGAAGGATTAATGAACAATATAGAATTACTCATAAGGTAGCTACACCTTATCATCGCCAAACTAGTGGCTAAGTTAAAATATCAAATAGATAAATTAAAAATATCCTTGAGAAAACGGTGAGACCCGATAGGAAAGATTGGTCAGAACGTTTGGATGATGCATTATGGGCTTATCGTACTGCATTTAAAACTCCCATAGGAATGTCTCCTTACAGGCTCGTATTTGGAAAAGCCTGTCATTTTCCTATAGAATTAGAACATCGTGCATTTTGGGCTATCAAGCAATTTAATTATGATATGAAAAATACTGGTGTCAATAGAAAACTCCAATTGAATGAGTTAGAAGAGCTACGAGATGAGGCATATGAAAGCTCAGAAATTTATAAAGAACAAACCAAGGCATATCATGACAAATTTATTAGTAGAAAAACTTTTGAACCGAATCAAAAAGTATGGCTTTACAATTCAAGATTACATCTTTTTCCTGAAAAACTTCATTCACGATGGAATGACCTTTTATAGTAACTCAAGTATTTCCCCATAGAGCTGTAGAGCTTAAAGACCCCAAGCAGGGAAATACATTCAAAGTAAATGGCCAGTGGTTGAAGCCATATATAGAAGAAATTAATGATGGAGAAGTTGTTGAATCAATTGATCTTGTGAACCCAACAATATCATAATAAGTAGCACAGTCTGGCTGAAGACTTTAAACTTAACGCTCTTGGGAGGCAACCCAGTTTATTAGCTATTTTTAATTTTTTGTTCTTTTAGTATGTTCTTTTAGCATGACCAAAGAAGAGCAACAGAGGCAGATTGAAAGAAGATGGCAACAATGAAACTTCCAACTTTCAAATACTTTACCAGGTAGTATCTTTCCTTAAAATTAATTTTTGTTCTATTAGGGACAATGGAAATGAAGTTGGGGGGAGGAAAAAGAATAGTAAATCCTCGACTAAAACTATAATCAGATGTGTGTACCAAATTCTATCTCGATTAGAAGTTAATCAAGTAGTCTATTAATAAATTAATGGTTAGATTATTTTTGAGATACCGAGGAATAAATTATTAAGAAAACCTAATAAAAGGTAGGGTTTAGCCCAGAAAAATTTTTAGAATAATTTTAGACCCTCCTGACCACTGATATTAATAGTATAATCTACTTAATAAGGGTATGGGTGAAAATGTTATTCAAAAAAAAAAAAAAAAAATCTCTCTTAAAGTTAATAAATTAGGTTCTTAACATCTTTCACTGAGTAACCGGGCTCCGTCACCTAAGAAAGTGATGTTGTTCGCGTAAAAAGGTGGAAATGTAAAAGAACCTAAGTAGAGTCAGTCCTACCTAAAGCCTTTTTAACTCGAGTCAGTAAGTCTAAGGGGTGTTTTACACCTAATGCCCTAAAACCAATTGTTTGGGAGCCATTGGCCTAAAGCTCGCTACAAGGGTTAATTAGAAAGCAAGGGGTTAAGACATTGCACTGACTTTACATATAAATAAATAAAGAACCAAATTACAAAAGACATTACACCCAACCCAAATTAAGTTAGAAGACTTAATTAAAGAAGTGAAAAATTGGTGAAGGAAGACTTCTATAAATTCTTATGGACTACACTTTATTACTAAATGGGTAAGCTTAATAATCCAATGAAGTACCTCCCTTATGATCTAACCAGAAATTAAAAAAAAAAAGAACTATAAGATAGCTATCAATTCTTGGACTAGCTTGGTACATATTTCTAAATTTTTTATTTGCTCGAGGATGAGCAAGATTCAAGTTGGGGGAGTGATAAACACATAAATAATTATCACTAAACCTATTAATTAATAATTTAACGTACCTATTATTATTTAATATTTTAATAATTTATATAATATTTTAGGTAAAACCTTATCAATTTGAAGAGCTCGATTTTAGGAATTTAATGACGTAAACGACACTCAAATCGGATTTAAGATGATCCCGGAATTGATTTTTCATTGATTTATCCGTTTTAGCACGTATTTTAAAGCAAAGTCGGCAAACCCAGTGCCGACTTCATCGTCTTCTCACCAGATTTCTGTTTTCTCTCAGCCGATTCTTCTCCGATTCAAATTCAAATCTTTCTCTCCACCAATTACGGAATAAATTAGATAGGAGGTTATCAAATTGGACGAATTAAATTCATCTTGAAGGAATTTGGATTTTATTCACGATTTCTTCGGGATTTTCTCAGCGCCGTTCGTTGCTTCCGTGTTCTCTGTTTTGGCAACAAAAATTGTTCTTCTCTGCGTCTAGGCCGCGTCTTGACTTCTATAAATAGCAGCAAAGGGGGGAGAGCAAGGGGTGATCCGAGGGGGCCATTGGGAGTCTGCAGGAGGTTGGAAGAATCCTCAGAAGGCGTCCGTGTTCTTCCTCTATTCGAAGGCCGTCCGTGTTCGTGGAGGCTCTATTCTCTGTACCCAGGCCGTGATTTCCTCTTCTTCCAGCCATGAGGAGGTGCTCTGTTCTAGGCGATTGGGAGAGTCCATGGATTGAAGAGCTTTGTTCTGTCCGTGGTTCGTGGAGATCAGGTGTTCCCATGTTCTAAGCCATCGGTGGTTCATGGCTCTCTTTCCAGAAGAGACGTTCGTGATCGGGAGGCGCATGCAGAGGAGGAATAAAGACTCCATCCCATCTTTGGTTTGGTGTAGAGAGAATTTATTGCTTTCTTATTGCCTTCTTAATTTCATGACTTTTTAATTTATATGAAATAAAGTTTCTATTCATGTTTAATTGTTATTATATTATATTTAATAACAATTAAATTTTAGACTGATCTATAGGACAGGCCGTGATCTATAGGTACGGGCCGTGCTCTTATAAGATAGACCATATCTTGATTATTTTGCACTAATAATTATCTATTTAGTTAAATTTATAAATTTATTTCAAGATAATTGCTAAAGTCCCTGTGGAATCGATCCCTTACTCTCGCTATTCTAATAGTGAAATTAAGGTGTTTTAATCGTTGCGCTACGACACGCATCAAGAAGCCGAGGTAACTAACTGAACTCTCTTACACGGAATTAAAGCTCAGCTCAACCAAGCACAAGGCAGATGGGTAGAGGAGCTCTATCATGTGCTGTGGGCATACTGAACCACTGTGAGGACTTCCACGGGCCAGACTCCCTTCAAGATGGCTTTCAGCACATAAGCGGTTATTCCCGTGGAGGTCGGGCTTCTCTCTCCTTGCACCGAAGGCTACTCAGAAGAATCTAATGATGAACAACTCCGAACTTATCTTGACTTGATAGAAGAAGTCAAGGAGAAAGCCCGGATCCGCATGGTGGCCTACCAACAAAGAGTCACCTGCTATCATTCTACCAGAGTTAACGGAAAGCTCTTCCTCCCAGGCAATCTAGTACTTCGGAAGGCATCTGTCTCAAAACCTCTGGAGCAAGGAAAGCTATCCCCGAATTGGGAGGGTTCTTATCAAATTACAGAAGTAATCAGACCCGGTACCTATAAACTCCAAGACCTAAATGGGAAATCCATTCCCCAGACATGGAACTCGGATAATCTCTGCGCATATCATCAATAAGAGTATGCTCTCCTTCTCAAATTTACTCTGTCCATTGAATTAAAATTTTTAAATATTTGCAAAGCTTCTACCTTTGCTATCCTCTTTAATAGCTGCAATGAGAAGCAGGTTTATAAATCCTCGGCCGGGCCGAGCGATCTCCGAACCTTGGTAGCGCCAAGTAAAATATAATCTTTTATAAATCCTTGGCCGGGCTGAGCGATCTCCGAACCTTGGCAGCGCCAAGTAAAATATAATCTTTTATAAATCCTCGGCCGGGCCAAGCGATCTCCAAACCTTGGCAGTGCCAAGTAAAATATAATCTTTTATAAATCCTCGGCCGGGCCGAGCGATTTCCGAACCTTGGCAATGCCAAGTAAAATATAATCTTTTATAAATCCTCGACCGGGCCGGGCGATCTCCGAACCTTGGGAGGTCAACAGGAGAAGCGATTAACGATGGCATCCCCCAACCGTATTTAAACTACTTTTGGTGGGTATTTCGATCACCCGAGCTATCAATTCCAATGTAACTATCGCAGAAACTTGCCACGCATCACCGCCTCGGTGGGTGCTCGCTAGAAACGAAGAGTTATGCCCCCTCGCCGAGGAGGATCAATAAATAGCAATGAGGCGCTCGAGAGGTGCCCTCATCTTAGGAGCAGACTCCCTTCGATCTATCGGACTCCTTCGAACTAAATATCCTCGAAATAACACGGAAAAGAGGAAAAATGCTACATTTAGAGGAACTCTGTAATGGCGATAGACCCTACACAGATCATCTTGGGTTACCTTAGAAGCAACATCGCCTGGGCCACTCATATTGGCTAAATAGGGGGTAAGACACGAACAGACAGGCAAGGGCACAAAGAAGGAGCGAAAAATCTTTATGGCAGGGACAAAGGGGCATTGCAGAAGGAATGCCGCCCTGGCCCTCTTTAAATAAGCGCTTTAGAAAGAAAGCCCTAGACGCCAAAGGCCCCGATATGAGCGCTAGAAATAAAGGACTTCCGCCATGTGGAGCCTCTGCTATCGCGACTTGTTAGAGACGAAGCATTTCCTCCTCGAGCAGAGGCAAAAAATGATGACGAAACAGCAGCCTGTCATTTACGAGATCATCATTGCCTGCCTTTTTGAATCCCCCAAATAAGATTGCTCCAAAATTCTACTCCCTATATCCGAAATTACACTTTGGACAAGGGAGTGGGGGGCATGTGATGAGGGGTAAAATTATCATTGTATTATTGATCGCTCACATCAGTGATGAGGTCGCACCCAATCCAAACACCCTACTTACCAGCTGGCCAGCTGGCGTGACATTCTAGCGACAAGATCAAATCAGCTTTGATGAAGTCGGATCACCCTGACAACCCAGACCACCTTTATACATCGGCC
>UESW01004305.1:0-42387 GCA_900491605.1 Calamus simplicifolius
TCTCTTTATCAACTGCTTGTTCATTGCTTATTAGTTAATCTCACTTGCACATCTTGCTAACTAATCAATTAAAGTTAAAAGTCGTAAAATTTTTAAGAACCCAATTCACCCCCCCCTCTTGGGTTGCCATCTAGGCCAACACATAGTACTATCAATTATAGGACGTTGTATATCATATTTGTTGGTTGTCCTCTTAACCAAGGAGTGTAGAGACACTGGTATGACATACAGGTGAAAGTGTAGGAGTATATTTCATCAAACGTGACTCATTTTGGATACTCTACTATCAAGAGTTAATTCGAGAAGATATAGGTATAAGTATCTATCAGTCCTGAAGATCTCAACCAGTGACTTACAAGTAACTCATTGTACTTAGGTGCCGGACCACCTGGATTTCTAATCCAGCTATGAAAGGTTACTGGTGCAGTCAAGTACTTGTGGTAGTCAGTTGTGGATCAAGATGAAATTTGACCTATCCCGTTAAAAGAAGAAATGCTTGTGTTTCAATTTAGCAAAGACCTTGGACAAGGCACTTCATGTGAAAGTCACATGATCACTAAAATTGAAATCACTTTATGGGTTTGCTATTTAGAGTTGACAGGCTCTTAAGCCATCCTTAGCATTTGTGGTCAGAGGATGAATTATGGTAACTATTTCTTAGGGTTCTTGGAGTTTGCTCGGCAACTCTTCGACCTATCCGGACGTCGGGTTCCATTGCTAGATGGGCACATCGATTAGTATAGAAAGTTGTTTCTATGCTACCGGCTTAAGTTCGAACCTAGAGAGTCACACACATAGAAGTTTCCTAGGATGATCTGTTTGCTGATCAACGATTGAGAATCGTATATGATTTAATTAATCAATTTGATTGATTGAATTATCTTAATTGGGTTAAGTACAATTGAATAAGATTCAATTTGGTTTAAGTCTATTAGAAGGACTAGTCAATTTCAAATATTAATTTAAAATTAGACTTGATTTTGATTTAAATAGATTCAGGACTAGCCAAATTTGATTTGCGCTAGGACCATGATCTATGTGGGTTCAGTCCAATAAATTCAGATTAGCTTAAACCAAAAACTAAACCCAAACCTCTCGCATAAGTCTGAGAGATTAAATTCACATATAGAATTTAATGTCTTGCATTAATCTTCTACAAACAATTCCGTTGGAATTCTAAAGTGTTAGAATTTATATGGAATAAATATGCCTCTTTATATTAACCAAGCACTACGGTTCGATGACTCTTTGGTTTTTACCGAACGTCGGAATTAACCAAGCGCTACGGTTCGACGACTCTTTGGTTTTTTACCGAACGTCGGAATTAACCAAGCGCTACGGTTCAGCATCTCTTTAGTTTTCGCAAAGCGGCGGAATTCTAAATGTTAGAATTTAATGGGCTGGCTAAAAAGAGACTATAAATAGAGGACATCCCTCACCAGATTACACAGAAGAGAAAACAACACACGATATGTCGTGAATTGATTTTCTAAAGAATTAGAATAGAAAATCCTGGTGATTCTAGTGCTAACGGAAGTGTGGAGGATCCTAGAAGAAGAATTCAAGTGGGAGGATTCAAGATCAGCAAAGTCGTTTTCCACGAGCTAGCACTCTCGGGAATCCAATCATTCGGGGCTTTGCGTGGACGATACTAGAGGCCGGATGATTGAATGGCTGCTGAGCATAAAAGGATTTACCAATTGCCTTTAAGGTAAGTGATATGATCCCTAGATCTTAAGGCATGCTTCAAGATAAGAAGTATGACTTCTTGCCTTGAAGATCAAGACATGATCTTGATAGTTTTATTTATATGCATATTTTGGATCAATCGATTGTATATACAAGGAAAAGATATGATCTTGATGCATGTTAGATAGATTAGTATGTAATCTTTAAATTTCTGCATTGATAATTGTTATCAATTTTTAAAACATGCATGCCTCGAAGATTGTTTCTCCCTTCAAGATTGGCGTGCTAGGTAGGGGGAGAAAAGAGACGAGGAGATAGAAAGCTTCAAAACAATCAGCTGCAGACCTCTACTCCCCTGCAAAAAGAAAAACGTAAGAATGGTGGTGACGCGCGTCTAGGAGATTTTCACCAGCCATGCTGGGGGGCATCATCAAGGGCCTGAGCAGCAGGAGACCGATAATCCTTCTCCTAGGCCAACTTCCCAGATTTGCCTTCGCCACCACCTCAGGATAACCGAATCGCCGCCCTCACCTTACAAGTCTAGTCGCTTGTGGCGGCGGTTCATCAGCTGCAGCAACAACCAGCGGCTACACAATGGTGTCTAGGGTCACCCTCGTGGGTGTGAGGGTCGTTCAGCCCAGTCAGCAATACACCCATGGGAGATCCCCTCGGAGGGAGGCTCCCCACCGATGCATCTCGCTCAGGCATCACCGTTGGGAGGCCTCTAAGAGGCCTCGGTCTCCCTTCCACCATTCTGACGATTCCCATAAATGGCAGCCCAGAAAGGAGACCGAGCGAGGGCATCATCATCGGCACCACCCGTTCTCATCCTCAGGATCTTCAAGGGAGGGGTCCTTCGATGGTCAGATCACTCATCAGGCCGAGCGATGGTTGGACGAATAGAACCAGCGGTTGGAGGAGCTTAGCCGCAGAATCACTAACCAACTGGAGGTGGACTACAACAGCTGTCCCCTGCTCTCTCATCGTATCATGGAGGAGCTGAATTCAAACTAGTTCTATCTCCCCTAGCTGGACCCCTATGATAGCACCACTAACCCCCTGGACCATCTAGAAAGCTACAAGGTCCTCATGTAGGTATAGGGGATGACCGACTCACACCTTTGCATTGCCTTTTTGGCCATCCTTCGAAGGCTACATGTGCTTGGTACTCCTGTTTATCACCGTGCAAGATCAACTCCTTTCGGCAACTGGAGAGGGCCTTCCTGACGCACTTCGATGCATGCTGAAAGATCCCTCGGGTGGCCGACAGCTTGTTCGCCATCCGACAAAAAAGTGGCAAATTGCTGAGGGACTTCGTGGCCAGGTTCAAGGAGGTTGCACTCGAAGTCTACCACCTCGATGACTCTGTGGCCACACTGGCCTTGAAGCAAGGGTTCTGCCCCTCCCATTTTGCCTACTCCCTTGATAAAAAGTCTTCTAGTTCTTATGCTGAGTTGCTGAGCCATGCATAGAAGTACATCCGTGCTGACGAGGCAGACTCTTCTCGGAGAGAGGCTAATGAGGGACTCAGCAAGAAGCAGACCCATCAGGAGCCCAGTGGAACTCATCTCGGGAGGACCGAGCCTTCCCGTCAACTGGACAACTAGCCTCGAACTCTTGCCCCCAAAGAGGAGCACTTCACCCCTCTGCTTGCTCCAATATCCCACATCCTAATAGAGATCGACGATGAGCCCTACCTCAAGCGTTTCGTCCCCATGAAACCAGGAACCCCTTACGACAAGAATCTCTACTACTATTTCCATCAAGATCATGGCCATGATACAGAGGACTGCCGTCAGTTGAAGAAGGCGATCGAGGACCTCATTCAATGGGGTTATCTAGAAAAGTTTATCCAGAGGGAGAATCTGGCTACCCCAGACCCATCAGCACCTCTGCTTACCCAGGCCAAAGTTGACAATGCCCCAACTGAGAAGACAATGGCCATGATTTTCTAGGGGCAGACGGTACTACCAAGAGGCCACGAGGGTGTAAGAGAGTTGATATCGTAATCCCCTTCTCTAAAGGAGACTTAGAGGGGGTAGACAATCCTAATGATGATAGCGTTGTCGTGTCTATGATGATCGCGATGCATCATGTAAAAAGAATCCTTGTTGATAGTGAAAGTTCCTTAGATATTATCGCTTACGATGCCTTTGTTCGGATGAGCTTATCCCTCAATTCTCTCCGGCCTGTGTCTATGCCCCTGATGGGCTTTACCGGAGATTACGTGAAGATAGAGGGAGAAATCACTCTCCCAGTCATGGCTAGGACACTACCATGCCAAAGCACGGTCTTCATGAAGTTTTTGGTTGTCTGGGTCCCCCTAGCCTACAATGCCATCCTCGGACGACCCAGCCTGAACCTCTTGGATGCCATCATCTTCACCAAGAGACTGCTTGTAAGGTTCCCCACTAGTAGAGGAGTCAGAGAGATGCATGGGGAGAGAAATCTGATGCTACTCTACTACCATACGGCCCCCAGCCCTTAGGCTGTGGTTGCTTTACCAATGCCAGAGTTGCTGGACCCTAGAGAATCAGAAAGAATAGGAGAGCTGGCTGAGCACCTATTGACCTTCCCGCTAGGGAAGGATCTGGCGAGGACGGTCCAGGTCGGGGTGCTCCTCCCTGTGGAGGCAAGAGACCAACTTCTCACCTTCTTATGGGCCAACTCGGACATCTTTGCCTGATCGCCATTGAACATGCTAGGTATACCACCAGAGGTGATCACTCACAAGCTTATCATCAACCCGCAGTGTTAGCCAGTCCAACAGAAGAAAGAAGCTTTGTCCCCAAGCGGCAGAGGGCCATTGATGAGGAAGTCTGCAAACTAATTACCATCGGCCACATCCGGAAGGCGCATTATCCGGACAGGCTGGCCAACGTAGTGATGGTCTGCAAGGCCAATGAAAGCTGAAGGATGTGCATTGACTTCACCGACCTCAATAAGACATGCCCCAAAGATAGCTTCCCACTACCCAGAATCAATCAGTTGGTGGACGCAACATTCGGCCACAAGATCCTCAGCTTCATGGATGCCTACTTGGGGTACAATCAAATAAAGATGGATCCTATAGACGAGGGGCCACTTCCTTCGTGATCGAGAAGGGTGTCTACTGCTACAAGGTGATGCCCTTTAGCCTAAAGAATGCAGGAGCTACATATCAAAGGCTGATGAATAAAGTCTTTGAGGATCAAATTGGGCGCCACATGGTGGTGTATATGGACGACATGCTTACCAAAAGTGTCTGTACCAACGACCATGTCGCTGACCTGGCAGAGACTTTTGGTAACCTCTGTCGCTACCAGATGAGACTGAACCCACGAAAACATGCCTTTGGGTTACTGCGGGCAAGTTCCTAGGCTTTATGGTGACACAACGGAGAATCAAAGATAATATGGAGAAGATCAATGCCATCCTTGACATGAGACCATCGGTTAATAAGAAGGAAGTGCAGCGGCTTACTGAGAGTGTGGCAGCCCTAAGCCGCTTCCTATCGAGGTCAACAGAAAGGTGCCTGCCCTTCTTCAAAGCCTACGCAAGGTCAATGGCTTTGAGTGGACGGAGGAGTGCCAGAGATCCTTCAAAGGATTGAAGGAGTTCCTGTCGACCCCGCTGCTGCTGTCCAAGCTGAGAGAGGGGGAGGAACTCTTCCTCTACCTCGCGACATCTCCTAAGGCGGTCAGCTCTATGCTCATTTGCATTGATGCTGATGGGATGCAGAGGCCCATCTACTACACCAGCAAATTGCTTCACGACGCGGAGACCAGGTATTCCAAAACTAAAAAAATTATTTTTCTCTGATCATCTCCGCTCAGCATCTCAGGCCTTATTTCCAAGCCCACTCGATCGTGGTGCTTATAGACCAACTGCTAAGGGCAATTTTATCCCATCCTGACACCTCCAGTCGGTTGGCCAAGTGGGCAGTCAAGTTAGAGGAGTTCGACCTGTCGTTCCGGCCGAGGTCAGCTATGAAGTCCCAAGCCTTGGTCAACTTTTTGATCGAGTGCGCTTGGATTGAGGAGCTGCCAAAGGAGCTCTGCGAGGTGCCCTCAGATGTTTCACTTGGGGAAATGAGGAAAGACTAGAATCTCCACGTGAATAGTGCATCGAATTCTCAAGGTAGTGGCGCATCCCTCATCCTTGCGAGTTCGAAGGGGACAGTGGTGGAATACTCCCTTTGATTTCTCTTCCCCGCTATCAATAATCAAGCCGAGTACGAAGCCTTGCTGGCCGGAATGAGACTCGCTAGGAAGCTCGAAGCGGCGTACCTCTGGGCCTTCACCAACTCCCAGCTTATCTCCGGATAGATCGTTGGAGAGTACGAGGCTCAGGACCCCATCATATCCCATTATATGAGTAAGGTTCAATCACAGACCTCATTTTTTACTCACTTTAGTGTCAGCTACATCCCCAGGGGTGAGAATGCCAGAGCCGATGCCTTATCCTGCCTCGCCACCTCGGCCGACGGGACCCTAGGGAGGACCTACATGGAGTACTTGGAGGCCCCGAGCATTGATGCGGAGAAGGAGGCTCTACCAGTCAACCAAGAGTCCACCTGGATTGATGCGTATGTCCGGTATCTCACCGATGGTACTCTTTCTGCTGACCCTATGGAGGCCAAGATATTTAGACGGTGAGCCTCCAAGTTCCAGGTGCTCGACGGACAACTATATCAGAGGTCTTTCTCTCACCCCCTCCTCAAGTGTGTTGGTACTGCAGATGTCAACTACATCCTCTATGAGATCCATGAAGGCATCTATGGAAACCATCTAGGAAGCAGAGCGCTAGCATACAAGGCCTCGCGCCATGGGTACTACTATCTTACTATGAAAGAGGATGTTGTTGAGTTGGTATGGAAGTGCGATAGCTATCAGCGATACGCCAATATCCAGCGGCAACCGACCTCCCAGCTAAGCCCTCTATCGGCTCCATAGTCTTTCGCCCAATAGGGAATGGACATCCTGGAACTATTCCCCCCGGCCTCTGGTTAGAGAAAGTTCCTACTAATCGCTATCAACCACTTCACCAAGTAGGTGGAGGCTGAGGCACTTGCCAAGATCACCGAGGGCAAGGTGAGATCTTTCTTTTGAAAATCCATCATTTGTCGATTTGAGCTGCCCTACACCCTCACATCAATAACGGTCGGTAGTTCAATAACACTCCCTTCAGAGAATTCTATGCTGAGTTGGGCATTTACCTCCGTCGGTCATCTGCAAATGAATGAAGTGGCCGAGGTTACAAACCGGACCATCCTCTAGGGGCTTAGAATGCATCTAGATGACTTTAAGGAAAGATGGGTGGAGGAGCTCCCGAGTGTGTTGTGGGCATATCATATGATGCCACAGACTCCTATCGGAGAGACTCCCTTCAGCCTCGTGTTCGGATCAGAAGCCGTCATCCCTATGGAGATTGGCATCCTTAGCCCTCGAGTAGAGTCATACAATGAGAAGGGCAATCCGGGTCAGTTGCGGGCCAGTCCCGATCTCATCAAGGAAGCACGCGATCGGGCACGAATCAAGATTGCCACCTACCGCCAGAGGACCGCCAAGTACTACAACGCCCGAGTTCTCCCCAGGGCATTCCTTCCGAGAGATTTGGTTCTCAGATGAGCCAAGGTCTCAAAGCCCATAGAGGGAAGAAAACTATAGCCAAACTGGTAAGGGCCCTACTGAGTCACCGAAGCCCTCAATCACGGAGGGTACCAGATCAAAGGACTTGATGGAAAGCCACTTCCTCGCACCTAGAATGCGAACAACCTTCATCGGTACTACCAGTAATGTATACAACTAATCGACTATAAAATTTGAGCATCTCATTCTTTCGGCTAATAAAGATATATTTGAGTATCTTTCTCTCTCAGCACCAAAGATCGACCCAGCATCGGCACCCCAAGACCGACCCAGCATCGGCACCCCATAGTCGATCCAGCGTCGGCACCCAAAGACCGACCCGGCATCGACACTCTAAAGACCGACCCAGCATTGGCACCTAAAGACTAACCCAAGGTCGGCATTCCAAAGACCGGCTCCAGGCCAGCACCAAAGATCGACCCAGCGTCGGCACCCCAAAGATTGACCTAGTGCTGGCACTCAAAGACCGACCCAGGTCAGCTCCAAAGATCGGCTCTAGGCCGGCTTCAAAGATCGGCTTCAGGCCGGCACCAAAGATCGACTCCAGCGTCGGCACTCAAAGACCAACCCAAGTCGGCTCCAAAGATCGGCTCCAGGCCGGCACCAAAGACCGACTCCAGCGTCGGCACTCAAAGACTGACCCAGGTTGGCTCCAAAGATCGGCTTTAGGCTGGCACCAAAGATCGACTCCAATGCTGGCACTCAAATACCGACCCAGGTTGGCTCCAAAGATCGGCTATAGGTCAGCACCAAAGACTAACTTTTCGCGTTGGCACAAGGACCGACACCGAAGTCGGTATGAAGATGGACCCACTGCAAAGTCCCCAATGCCTGCCTCAGAATTCACTTCGATATCAGCCCTTATCGGGAGCCAAATGATCCCATCACGGATTTTTATAGGCACAAGATAAGGAACGTGCTACAAAAGCTAAATACTCAAGGACTCAAAGAAAGTTCATTTTCATTACTTACCAAAAGAGTTTACAAAAATGCCAACCCGAGTTGGACTTTGATACAAGGGTAGGAGATGAACAAAAAGAGAAATACAAGGAGAAAAGGCCCTCAAGCATCGGCCAGTGCTAGCACCTCGTCGGCCGATCTCTGCACCGTAGGTAGCACCTCCGACTCCTCGTTGTTGTCAGGCTCGAGGTCATTAAGGCCCACAATGCCGAAGACCCCTTGTTGAGAATTATTGAAACATAATTGCCCCAACTTTATTGATTTTGATTATTTCCAAAAGCCATGAGTACCTTAAAGAATACAATGTGTTTATTTATCAAAAACCTTGAGCTTATTCAAATTGAAAGGAATGAACTATCATGGTTATATTAAATGAGTTTTGAATCTATTAGAAAAAGGAGTTTCAAGCTCTATGCTTAAAAGATTTCAAAAAGGAATTTTTACACATTATAATTCAATCGATGAATTCTTGAAACATGTCTTGAATCCATGATAAATGTCATATTTAATGTATTCAAGTCAAATTTATATTTTAAATTTAATTGGGACAAGTTTTAAAGTCTATCAGAACATTTTTCTGATTTTTGTATCGGTCCCGAGCCGACTCAAGGGTTTCCGAGTCGACTCCCCAAATTGTCTGATTTTCTCGAGTCGACCCTTGATTTTCAAGAGTCGACCCCTGACTCCTTGCGAGCCAACTCCTGTCTGTGCGAGCCGACTCCGCTCAAACAACAGAACCCATGTTTTTTGAGCACTTCTCGAGTCGACTCCCCATTTTCCTCGAGTCGACTCCCGACTTTCAGGAGCCGACACTTTAGTTTTCGCGAGTCGACCCTTCAATGCTTAAAATGTTTCTATTTTTAGTAATCGACTTCGAGCCGACTCCCACAAAGCTCGAGTCGACTCCGCGAAATCTGGGCGCGATTTTTAACGATGACACATCAGCCCCAACGGTAAGATTTTTAAATAACGGCTATTTTTCTTTGTCTCTAACGGATATATTTTTGCAGATTCTATAAATAGAGGAGCTCTTTTCAAATCAAACAATGAAGAGAAAATCAAAAAGAGAGAAAAGAGTATCATTTGAAAAGAGGGAAAAACAGAGCATATTGGAAAAATCATCTAGCTCAAAGGAGAGTGATTCAAAAGGAGAGAAATCCAAGAGGAAGTTTCGTCTGCTCCTTCTCATCAATCCACAGAGTCAAAAGAAAATCCACAAGCATTTCAAAGGTCAAATCGGAGGATTTTCAAAAGAGAAAAAGCTTCATCTCAACTCCAAAGTCTTCAACGGTCAAGAATCTTGCTGAGGCGTGATTCAACACTTTAAGAGGAGTTAAAGAGAAGAAGGAAGAAAGCCCAAGCCACTATCTGCAATACTATCAGGCTTTTCTAACCTTTTATTATTTTGTACTTCATTTGTATATTTGCTCAAGGGGAGCATTTTATTATCCAAACACTTCTATTCTATTTGTTTGCTGATTCAATCAGTGGATTGAATCAGTGGAGGTTGGTATACCTCGTTACAAGCCGGAGTGCTTGTGTTGGGTTAGTTGTGAGCCCGTGAAAAACAACGTGTAGGGTTTTGTGCTGGTAAGCCCGAGTTAAAACCAGCTGGGTTCGTTGTGCACCCGGTAAAACAACAAGTTTGAGTTGTGAGCTTGGAAAACAACTCGGCTGTAATCTAGAGAGATTATAGTGTGGACCCAAGTGAATCTTGGGAGTGGACGTAGGTGTTGGTTGCACCGAACCACTATAAAATTATCTTGTGTTTGCCGTGATATTTTCTCTCTCTCTATCTCTCTTTATTTTGCTTGTGCATTGCTTATTAGTTAATTTCACTCACTTGCACATCTTGAACAAATCAGTTTAAAGTTAAAAAGTCTTAAATTTTTAAGAACCCAATTCACCCCCCCCCCTCTTGGGTTGCCATCTGGGCCAACAATTGGTATCAGAGCAAGTGCTCATTTAGAATTTGATCTCACGATCAAGGGCTAAAGATCCATATGGCAACACAAATTGGTTCAAGTTTTGCTGAAGGTCATTCTACGAATCGACCTCCTTTATTTAATGGAACCAACTATTCATATTGGAAAGCTAGAATGAGAATATTCATTCAAGCTTCGGACTATGAATTGTGGGGAGTAATATAAACGGACCTAGTACACCCACACACCTTATTGATGGCACTATTGTTCCTAAACCCGAAAGGGATTGGAATGATAATGATAGGAGAATGGCACAACTAAATGCTAAGGCCATTAATATTTTATATTGTTCCTTAGACTCAAATGAATTCAACCGAATCTCAACTTGTAATTCCGCAAAAGAAATTTGGGATAGGTTGGAAATACTCATGAAGGAACAAACCAAGTAAAAGAATCAAAGATAAATATTTTGGTTCATAAATATGAATTATTTACTATGGAACAAACTGAAACCATCACATGCATGTTCACTAGATTTACTGATATTGTGAATGGTTTGAAAAGTCTTGGTAAATTTATTCTAATGCTGACTTGTGCGCAAAATTCTTAGGTCACTACCAAGATTGGGAAGCTAAAGTCACTGCTATCCAAGAAGCAAAGGACCTCAATGCATTACCTTTAGAGGAGCTTCTAGGATCCTTAATGACCCACGAGTTAACAATGAAGCAGCATGTTGAGGAGGAAACAAAAAGAAGGAAACTCGCCCTCAAGACTGCAGAAATGGAAGAGAGCAGCAGTGATAATGATGAAGATGATGATGAAACTGCTCTCTTGGCCAAAAATTCAGAAATTTATGAGAAAAAGGCCCTTCCATAAAAGAAATTTGGAGCAAGATTTGAAGGAGAAAAGGATAAGATAAAAAAGGAGAAAGAAAAAGAAAAAGAGCCCTTAGTATGTTATGAGTGCAAAAAGCCAGGGCACTTTAAGTATGATTGTCCTTTGCTGAAAAAGGCCTACAAGAAAAAGAAGAAAGCATACATGGCAACATGGTCTGATGAATCTTCCTCCGAAGAGAAGATGAAAAAGAAGTTGCCAATATCTGCTTCATGGCCAACGACGACGACAACGACAATGAGGTAAGTTCTGAAAACTCAAATGATGACTTTACATTTGATGAAATGTTTGAGGCTTTCAATGAACTTATGATTGATTTTAAATCCTTGAAAAAGAAGTATAAGTTTTTGAAAAATGACAATATTAGCTAAAAGTAAAAATGAATTAGCTTTAGAAGTTAAGAACTTAACTAATGAAAAAGAAGAACTTAGCAAAGAAAGAGATAATCTTAATCAAGAAATAGATTTGTTAAAATCTGAAACTAAAAACTCAACTAAAGATTTAAAAGATCAATTAGAAACTTTAGCTTTAGATAAAGAACAGCAAGTAAAGAAAATGACTCTCTTAAGAAAGATGTTAAAAAATATAAAGACATTGTTGAGAAATTCACTTTAAGTTCAACTAAACTTAACATGATCTTAGATAGTCAAAAAGCTGTTTTTGACAAAGCAGGTTTAGGATATAACACATTAAGGAAACAGAAATCTCTAAAGAATATTTTTATAAAAGCTAACCAAAGTAATATAACTTGTTTCAAATGTAATGAAAAAGGTCATAAATCATTTGAATGCAAAACGTTAAATAATAACAACAAGTTAAATGTTAAAGCTAAGAAAATATGGGTTCCGAAAGGAACAATTTTTGTTGCTGCTAACCATGAAGGACCCAAGAAAGCTTGGGTACCTAAGCATAAAGTTTGATTATATTGCAGGAATGTCTTGTAGCCAAAAGATCAAAGAAAAAGTGGTACCTTGATAGTGGCTGCTCAAGACATATGACGGGTGACAAAGATGAATTCATCACCCTAGAGGAAAAGAAAGGTGGAGTTGTGACGTTTGGCGACAACGGTAAAGGTCAAATTATGGGCCTTGGTAAAGTTCGCATAACTCCATCTATAGTTATTGATAATGTACTTTATGTTAATGGTTTGAAGCATAATCTAATAAGTATAAGTCAATTATGTGATAAAAACTTTAATGTTTCATTTAAATCTTCTTATGCACTGTAACTAATTCTATTGATGATAGCATTGTATTTACTGGTTATAGACATGGCAATGTTTACTTAGTTGATCTAGAAAAATTATCTTTGAGTGATCATTGCTTAATTGCTGACAATGCTAACATAAATGAAATTAGTTGGTTGTGGCATCGTAGATTAGGTCATGCAAGCACACACCTTATTTCAAAACTAATTAAAATGGATTTAGTTAAAGGATTACCTAAACTAGATTTTGAAAATAATAAAATATGTGATGCATGTCAATTTGGAAAACAAACTAGAAGTTCTTTTAAATCTAAAAACATTGTTTCAACTTCTAGGGCTTTAGAGCTACTTCACATGGATCTTTTCGGACCAACTAGAACCACAAGTCTAGGAGGAAAGAAATATGGTCTAGTGATTGTAGATGATTATTCTAGATATACTTGGGTAATGTTTTTAGCTCACAAAGATGAGACTTTCTCGATATTCCTGAAATTCTTCAAGAAAGTCACAAATGAGAAAAACACTACTATAGTATCTCTAAGAAGTGATCATGGAACAGAATTTGAAAATCACTATTTGAAAGTTTCTGCACTGAAAATGGAATTAATCATAATTTTTCAGCCCCTAGGACTCCACAGCAAAATGGTGTAGTTGAAAGAAAAATAGGACTCTAGAAGACATGGCCCGTACCATGCTATGCGAAAGCAACTTACCAAAGTATTTTTGGGCGGAAGCAATTAACACAGCATGTTACATCTTAAATAGAGCTTTAATAAGACCAATATTAAAGAAAACACCTTATGAATTATGGAATGAAAGAAAACCAAATATAAAATACTTTCATGCATTTGGATGTAAATGTTTCATTCATAATAATGGTAAAAACAACTTAGGAAAATTTGATGCTAAATCTGATGAAGGAATTTTTCTAGGTTATTCAACAACTAGTAAGGCATATAGAATCTTTAACAAGAAAACCTTAGTAGTTGAAGAATCCATACATGTAGTTTTTGATGAATCTTTAGCAACTGGATCTGAAAAGATTGATGATGAGGAAGATACAAACATAATTGAAAAAGATCTTGAAAAACTTAATATTGAAGTATCTTCTGATCATGAGCAAGAAGCTAAAGATGATGATTCACATAAGGACGATGATGTCAATATTGATCATAATGATATAGATCTTCCAAGAGACTGGAGATATGCTCATAGTCATCCTAAGGAATTGATTATAGGCGATCCATCTCAAGGAATAAGAACTAGATCATATATGAGAAATATTAGTAATCATCTTGCATTTGTATCACAAATTGAACCTAAAACTATAGAAGAAGCTGAAAAAGATAATAATTGGATGTTAGCAATGCAAGAAGAACTAAATCAATTTACAAGAAATAATGTTTGGACTTTAGTTGAAAGACCTAAAAATCATTCAGTAATAGGATCAAAATGGATTATAGAAATAAACTAGATGAAAATGGCATTGTAATTAGAAACAAAGCTAGATTGGTTGCTAAAGGATATAATCAAGAGGAAGGTATTGATTTTGATGAAACCTTTGCACCTGTAGCTAGATTAGAAGCCATTAGGCTATTACTTGCATTTGCATGTCATATGAATTTTAACTTATTTCAAATGGATGTAAAAAGCGCATTTTTAAATGGATTTATTAATGAAGAAGTTTATGTAGAACAACCACCAGGTTTTGAAGATCACGAGTTTTCAAATCACGTTTTTAAATTGCACAAAGCTTTATATGGTTTGAAACAAGCACCTAGAGCTTGGTATGATAGGTTAAGTAAATTCTTAATAGAAAATGATTTTACAAGAGGAAATGTTGATAAAACTTTGTTTTTGAAAAGAAAAAGTAAAGATTTACTTGTAGTACAAATATACGTAGATGACATTATTTTTGGTGCTACTAACGATTCTCTTTGTCAAGAATTTGCAAAGTTGATGCAGGGAGAATTCGAGATGAGCATGATGGGAGAACTCAACTTCTTCCTTGGACTCCAGATCAAACAATGCAAGGAGGGAATCTTTATCAACCAAACCAAATACACAAGAGAACTACTCAAAAAGTTTGGTATGGAAACAATGAAACCCCTCGGAACTCCAATGAGTCCTTCATGCAAGCTGGACAAAGATGAAGAAGGTAAAAAGGTTGATCAAAAGTATTATCGAGGTATATCGGATCCCTTCTTTATTTAACAGCAAGTAGACCAGATATTATGTTTTCAGTATGTTTATGTGCTAGATTTCAATCTGAACCTAAAGAATCACATTTAATAGCTGTTAAAAGAATTTTAAGATATCTAAATGGAACTAAAAATGTAGGTTTATGGTATTCTAGAGACTCTACATTAAACCTAATTGCATATTCAGATTCTGATTATGCTGGATGTAAATTAGATAGAAAAAGCACAAGTGGTGCATGCCAATTCTTAGGTAGTAACTTAATCACATGGTTTAGCAAAAAGCAAAATTCAGTTGCATTATCAACTACTGAAGCTGAATATGTAGCAGCTGGAAGTTGCTGTGCGCAAATCCTATGGATTAAGCGACAACTTGAAGACTATGGTATCACACTTAATAAAACACCCATAAGATGTGATAACACTAGCGCAATCAACTTAACTAAAAATCCGATTCAACACTCAAGAACAAACACATAGAAATTAGATATCATTTTATAAGGGAACATGTAGCTAATGATGAAATTTGTTTAGATTATGTAAACACTGAAGAACAATTAGCTGACATATTCACTAAACCTTTAAATGAAGAAAGATTTTGTTATCTTAGAGGAGAGTTAGGAATTTGTAATCCTTTTGAATAAATTTTGAAACCTCTAAGGAAATATATCTAGAGTTCTTTCAAATTCTCAAAATCTTAAGGAAATTTTATCTAGAACTCATATCAATTTGATCTCTCAAAGTCCATGATTTTTAATCATACTCAAAGATCAAATTCCGGACTCAATTCGGATTCTCTGAATCTTAATCTATTTTTTTCTCTGAAATTGTCTGGGAGCCGACTCGAGAGTATCGGAGTCGACTCGAGTTTCTGCTGAAACTCAGGAGTCGACCCCTCCTCTGAGCGAGTCGACTCGAGATCGTGTCCGTGCTCTGTGACTAGTCGGGAGCCGACTCCACACTTTGCGCGAGTCGACTCGACGTGGTCCCAGTCGATTATTTAGGGCACGAGTCGACCCCACGGACATTTCATTCGTTCCAAATCTTTCCAAATCCTCTCCAAAGCTTTCCCAAAACCCTCCAAACCTCAAATAACCTCTGATTAACCAATCCTTCAAGATCAATGGCACCCAAAACCCGTGGAGCTAGCTCGAGTGGCGCCGGTTTGAAGAGAAGAGGACCGTTCGACGACCCGTCCGCGAGCCGTCTACGGATTCATCCTCCACCCCTTCTGCTAGTGATCCTCCTGCTCCAGCTCCTACTCTTCAGGTAGATCATCTTGCTAGTAGGATTGTCACCACAGGAAGAAAGGTTGATTTTGAATTGTTTGAGAATGAAGGATTCATAATAGGTAGACAACTAATTGAGATGGGATTTGAGATATATGTTCATTGGACTGTCCCACCTACCCTGCTCTAGTTAAAGAGTTTTACAAGAATTTGACCAGAGGAGATGATGGCTTGTGAGCAAGGTTAGAGGCATTGGTCTGAACATTACATCCTCTATTCTATCTAGATTATTGAAATTACCCTTGTCTGGACCATCCACCTTTGCCCCAGAAGATAGATCTCCAGCCCTCACTAGGCTATTGAACAGAAATTTTGAAGGATTTGAAGAAGTATTTGCTAGTCAATTGCCTTTGGAATTAAGACTACTCCACAACATTTGCAGCAGGATTTTGTTTCCCAAGACCGGCAGATTCGACTATGTTTCTGAGCGAGATATTTTTGTTATGGATGCTGTTGTTTCTGGGAAGCCCATCAATCTACCTCGGATGATAATATGGTACATTGCAGATTGTGGCGGGAAAAAGAAATCAAGTTTGCCCTATGGCATGGTTTTAACTAAATTATTTCAAAGCCAAGGGATTGTTTTTGGTGATAGTGAGCCAAAAAGGAACTAAGGCATACGGATTTTACTCTTTGGCCACTATACATCGAATGGGGTTTGTTAAGAAAAATGGCAATTGGGAGAGAAAGAATGTTACAGAGGACAGAGATAGATGCTGAGGCCCCCAGACCTTCTATGAGACATTCATCACCTGAGCCTCCTCAGTGCTCGTCTGTTCCAGAGTCTGTTCCTGCTCCTGCTTCTGATTCTACCCCTGCTCCTACTGTTGCTCCTGCTCAGTCTTCTACATTTTCATCTGGTAGTTTTCTGATATACAGTTAGATCAGCTTAGATCATTATTCAAGTCTGAGATAAGTGAGCATGAAAACAGACTGAAAGAAGAATTTAATGAAAAGTTATGAATTAAAAGAAGCCTTATATTCACTCAGTGATCGGTTGCATCGATTGAGTCTACTCTCAGTTCATCTACCAGTCCTTAAGTGAAGACTTAAAGAATATCTTTGGAGAACTTAAGGATATCTGCGGTGACTCGGAGACATACTCCCAATGCAACGCCGAGCTTCAAGAAAAAATTACATCTGCTTGTACTTTTGTTGATAAGCTCAAAGACTATGTTAGACTTCAATGTGAAGGGATGAAGCAGATTGTTGATCACTTGAATAGAATTACTAGAAGAAATTTTTAAGTTTTCATGTAATCTCTTTTTGATGTAATCAAGTTTACTTTCAATGCAATGAGCAAGTTTACATTTTCATGTACTTTCATTTTGAAGTAATGAGAAAGTTTGATGCATTACTTTTGTCTATTTCAATTGTAAGTATCCTTGAATACTTTGAATGATTATCCTCAATTGATAAGTTAAATAGAAAAAGATAAAGAATGTTATTGATATTAAACTTCCTAACCTTTTTGTTGATTACAAAAAAGGGGGAGAGTTTTTATTCAATCGTATATGCCTTGCCTTCAATTCAATCAAAGTTTAATTTTGAAAGAGGAAGAGCATAAGGGGAAGAGATAAATTGAATTTCATAAAGAAAATGCTTAAGTTTCTGATTTTGAAAAATTTTGAATGATTTATAAAATTAAGGTTCATAGGGGGAGCTACCTCATTGAGGGGGAGCCTTTCCATGAACACAATAGTTGATTTTGGAATCACAAATTTTTTTTTTATAATGCATATACTCAATGTTTTTGTCATCATCAAAAAGGGGGAGATTGTTGAGAAATTATTGAAACATAATTGCCCCAACTTTATTGATTTTGATGATTTCCAAAAGCCATGAGTACCTTAAAGAATACAATGTGTTTATTTATCAAAAACCTTGAGCTTATTCAAATTGAAAGGAATGAACTATCAATGGTTATATTAAATGAGTTTTGAATCTATTAGAAAAAGGAGTTTCAAGCTCTATGCTTAAAAGATTTCAAAAAGGAATTTTTACACATTATAATTCAATCGATGAATTCTTGAAACATGTCTTGAATCCATGATAAATGTCATATTTAATGTATTCAAGTCAAATTTATATTTTAAATTTAATTGGGACAAGTTTTAAAGTCTATCAGAACATTTTTCTGATTTTTGTATCGCTCCCGAGCCGACTCAAGGGTTTCCGAGTCGACTCCCCAAATTGTCTGATTTTCTCGAGTCGACCCTTGGTTTTCAAGAGTCGACCCCTGACTCTTGCGAGCCGACTCCTGTCTGTGCGAGCCGACTCCGCTCAAACAACAGAACCATGTTTTTTGAGCACTTCTCGAGTCGACTCCCCATTTTCCTCGAGTCGACTCCCGACTTTCGGAGCCGACACTTTAGTTTTCGCGAGTCGACCCTTCAATGCTTAAAATGTTTCTATTTTTAGTAATCGACTTCGAGCCGACTCCCACAAAGCTCGAGTCGACTCCGCGAAATCTGGGCGCGATTTTTAACGATGACACATCAGCCCCAACGGTAAGATTTTCAAATAACGGCTATTTTTCCTTGTCTCTAACGGATATATTTTTGCAGATTCTATAAATAGAGGAGCTCTTTTCAAATCAAAAAGAGAAAATCAAAAAGAGAGAAAAGAATATCTTTGAAAAGAGGGAAAAACAGAGCATATTGGAAAAATCATCTAGCTCAAAGGAGAGTGATTCAAAAGGAGTGAAATCCAAGAGGAAGTTTCGTCTGCTCCTTCTCATCAATCCACAAGAGTCAAAAGAAAATCCACAAGCATTTCAAAGGTCAAATCGGAGGATTTTCAAAAGAGGAAAAAGCTTCATCTCAACTCCAAAGTCTTCAACGGTCAAGAATCTTGCTGAGGCGTGATTCAACACTTTAAGAGGAGTTAAAGAGAAGAAGGAAGAAAGCCCAAGCCACTACCATCTGCAATACATCAGGCTTTTCTAACCTTTATTATTTTGTACTTCATTTGTATATTTGCTCAAGGGGAGCATTTTATTATCCAAACACTTCTATTCTATTGTTTGCTGATTCAATCAGTGGATTGAATCAGTGGAGGTTGGTATACCTCGTTACAAGCCGGAGTGCTTGTGTTGGGTTAGTTGTGAGCCCGTGAAAAACAACGTGTAGGGTTTTGTGCTGGTAAGCCCGAGTTAAAACCAGCTGGGTTCGTTGTGCACCCGGTAAAACAACAAGTTTGAGTTGTGAGCTTGGAAAACAACTCGGCTGTAATCTAGAGAGATTATAGTGTGGACCCAAGTGAATCTTGGGAGTGGACGTAGGTGTTGGTTGCACCGAACCACTATAAAATTATCTTGTGTTTGCCGTGCCATATTTTCTCTCTCTATCTCTCTTTATTAATTGCTTGTGCATTGCTTATTAGTTAATTTCACTCACTTGCACATCTTGAACTAATCAGTTTAAAGTTAAAAAGTCTTAAATTTTTAAGAACCCAATTCACCCCCCCCCTTTTGGGTTGCCATCTGGGCCAACACCCTTCCGCCTTCTCCTTGCATTCCCAGAAGCCTTGGAGGTAGACTTCAGCCGAGGCCTCCGCCACATCATCCAAGAAGTCTTCAGAGTTCCGGCAGCATCCCACGGCCTCAGCCGCCGCCTTTTCGGTCGTGGCAACCTTCTCCTCGGCAGCCCGCGCTGCTGCCTCCATCTCTGACGCCCTCTGAAGGGCCTCGAGCTTGTTCGCCATGGCGTCAGCTACCCTGGCGTTGGCCATGCAGGCGATCTCGTCGGCATTCTTTGCCCGCTTCTCGACCCCCCTCACTTGTAGGGTAACAGTATGGAGCCAAAGCTGATGCGGGGTTAGCTCTGCCTCTATCTCCTTCAGCTTTACCCCGATGGAATGGGTGCGCTCGAGTTTGATTGCCGCCTGGTGCCTGGCCTTCTCGACCTTCTCTGCCCGCTCGGCCTGAGCCATCTCCAGTGCCTTCTTAATCTCCTCTGCCCACTCAGCCCAGGCTCGAGGGTCGATGGCCTCCTATCGGGTGCATCGAAGAATCTCGTCACCTTGAAGGGTGACGTCCCTTATGGCGACCATGGAGTTTACCGTCTACGCAGGGAAACCTCCATCAGCATAAAGCAAAGCAAGCAAAACTTCACAAGGAAAGAAAGATGCTTACCAAAGCAGGGCTACAAGGGCATCGTGAAAGAAGGTGGAGGCCCCTTTGCGGCGAAGCTCCTCCTGGAACTCCGGTAGGCAAACTTGGATCATCAGCTGCTTCGCTAAGAGGCCGTGGTTTATCAGCGATGGCCGAGAGGGATCACCCTGAGTCCCCCTCCCTCTATGGCCCCGGCCGACTCCAAGGTTACGAGGGTCTCGCTGAAGGCCGACGACATCCCCTTTGCCGATGGCTTCGCGGTTGCCGGGAACTCCTCACCCGCGGGCGGGCCTCCACCTGGCGGACCCCCGTCTAGGACCACCTCAGCCGTCGAGCGAACCGGCCCCATGCCCATGGTGATCGGCTCCACAGCGGTGTGACCACTCCGACCCTTGGCTCCTCCAGAGGCGACTTGGCAGTGAGATCGATCGATAGGGTGGCCCCCTGACTCGTCTGAGGCTCCCTGGAGGAAGGGATTGGTGACTGAGAATGAGTTCTCTTCCTCGACCCCTCTGCATCACTGGCAGCCCTCTTTCTCTTGGCCATTGCCTTCTTCACGATGTTAGTCAGTATCCTCATATCAGCACATGCCATAGGTTAATCAGTAAAAAAAAAGAGAGAGGGAAAGTCTTCACGACTGCTCACCATCGCTTGGGGCAATACATGTGAGCCGAAGGTTCTCCTTCGATAAGAGTTCTTGGCAGCTGGGGACCACGGAGGTCAGCAGCTGCTTGAACATCTTTCGGTCTCTTGGGACCACCAACGGGTTCCTGTTGGGCTCTAGGTTCAGGTCCCCCAATCTGATCTCACCCCCTCGAGGTGTGCAAAGAAACATTGGGTCTTCCATCCTTTAATGGACGTGGGGAGACCTAGTTTGATGGCTTGGCCCGGCCTAGATGCGAACAACCACCAGCCGGCTTGTGGGCGGAGGATGTAGAGGCTGCGGAAGAAGAAAACCCTGCCCTCTATGCCCTGGAAGCGACACAACACTAGAAACGCATAGATAGTCCGAATGGTGTTTGGAACCAGCTGTGTAGGCACTAAGGCGTACCTATGGAGGAGGCTAGCTATGAAAGAATGGAGAGAAAGCCAAAGACCTGCCTTGAGGAACACCTCGTACAAGGCGACTCTCCCAGATTGAGAAGAAGTCACCCTATTGTTGGGTCTGGAGGCGAGTAACCGGATGTCCTCGAGTATCCTATAGGCTACCCTAAGAGAGGCCAGGTCTACGGGAGTGATGGTGGAGGCGGTCCCCTCCGGGGATGCCCTCTAACCCTAGGTGGAGAAGCGGTGGTGGTTGGACGATCCTTGACAGGGATCCTGCTGGCAGTCCACAGCTGTAATAAAGGGACCTGGTTCTCTGAAGAAGAAGAGGAGGACCAAGGGTGTTGGGGATGGAGAAATCTACAGTTGTGTTGAGGAAAGGGAAGCATGGTCCTCGAAAGGAGGGGAAGAGGACCATGAGGGTGATAAAGCCATAAAAGGGGAGCAAAGAGAAGTTGGGAGGACTGACCTGAATGAAGGAAGAAAAATGACAAGGTCCAAGGGAGGAAGACTTGGATGAGGCTCAAGCTCAGGAGAAGAAGAAGGAGATCTCGAAGGTGCGAGGAGCTGGGTTCAGGGTGACCCTCTTTTTTGAATTGTTTCGCCTAGCTCAGCTTGCCATGTGCACACCTACCACTGGAAGAGACGCTTCAGCAACCACCCGATATGCGGGATGCGAGATCTACAGCCAATGATGGGACATCGGAAATGTCAGCTCAATGATGACGATCTCCTTTCCATTGGTTCTGAAGGGTTTTCTCTAGTTTTGATGAGGATACCCCTCAGATCTAACAGTGAGGATTGACAGAGCGGTGGCATTGTGGTGCTCCGTGGTTTCAACATTAAAGAGTCGTTGTCCCCCTCGAAGACACGTGCCCCTTTCAACCACTGATGGTGCAGCAGGATCAACCACCCAGTGATCTTACGCCCCTTTCAATGGGCGGGGTATGTGCCCGCACCATCTCAGAGGCGGGAGGACATTTGATGTGACTGATCAAGACACGTTAAGGTTAGCGGACCAAGTGACTGACAGAACCAGGCTTGGACAGATCAGGTCGGCAGCAGGGGACTCTAGGGTCTCCCTCGGCCTTAGCATCAAGGGACTCTAGAGTCCCCCTCGGCCTTAGCATCAAGGGACTCTAGAGTCCCCCTCGGCCTCGGCACTGAGGGACTCCAGAGTCTCCCTCGGCCTTAGCACCAAGGAACTCCAGGGTCCCCCTCGGCCTTAGCACCAAAGGACTTCAGGGTCCTCATCAGCCTCGGTACCGAGGGACTCCAAAGACCCCATTGGCCTCAGCACCAAGGGACTCCAGGGTCCCCTTTGGCCTTAGCATCAAGGGACTCAAGGGTCCCTTTTGGCCTCGGCAGTGCCAAGGGATTCCAGAGTCCCCCTCGGCCTCAGCACCGAGGGACTCCAGAGTCCCCCTTGGCCTTAGCACCTAGCCTTCACATGGCTCGGCAGATGTTTGCAACCGCCACGTGGCCCATCAACCTCCTACGACCCCATGTTGCCACTATCAGTTACGGCGCACATCCAACATGACCAGGCCCACCTGCCATCTGTGGCACCGCACCTGACATAGAGATGGCAGACTAGGCTACTCTAACAAGCTCAGGAATGGTTGCGACCCATCCCTGTCAGCCTTGCTGCCTATTCTCTACCAGACGATGATGTCTCGGATTCAACAACCTTCCAAAAAAGAAAGTAAGAGAGACTTTCGAACAGGTATAAGAACCTTCCCTCATAACGAGATGGAGGATCTAAACTTTAAATTTTTTGGCTAAGTCTTTTAGTCCATCATTACTCATCACTGTTTCCCAAGTTACTCACTTGAGCATCAGAGGTCTTCACTAGAGCAATCGATCCTCGAAGACTTTCTTACAGAATTCTTGCCTAAAGATTCCAGGCTTGGCCCTCATTATCCTCTGGATTCTCATCCTCGCCCGACGTTCGAGGAGGTGATTTAGCGATAACAATACCCGTATCATGCGATACGGGTCTGTCATGGGAGATAGCCTAATCCCATAGATTCTTTGATCTCATGTTTAAAAATCTAAGTTTTAACCACCATACCAGAATCTTAATCCCACATCTTTTATGATTTTTCTTTTATTTAAACTATCTCAAAAAGGGTGAGTAATAGATAGGTGCATACTTCATGGCATAGATCTTGCTGATGCTTCTCTTAAATAAAATAAAATTAAATTAAATTAAATATTAAGAGTTTATTAGATCTAATGCCCTTTTTTTTATGATTCTTGATGACCTATTAACTCTTTCAGTACACAGGTAGTTGGGTCAAACACACCAAGGTACTGCCAGTAACCTCTCTTATTGGTACGTCCCTAATATCCCTACCATACGCTCATTGGGTCAAATAATCAAGGATACTACCAGTAGCTTCCCCTTTGGACTATTCCTAGATGAGAGAAATAGAGACCAAGAATGCCTTACCTATTTTTATCAAATCAATGATATAATGATTGTTTCACAGAGATTTTATCAGATCTGTAGATTAATGGAAACAATCCCAATAAACAAAGCAGAGGTATTTTATAGGCTCTGATACCAATAATAGACAAAATTTACATTAATCTCTATTGCATATTTGTCAGACTAAATAACATGCTTATCAATATGCGAAAATATGGGACCAATAAATTTATTATGATAAAATGTAAATAATGAATAGATACATAAATATCTTCAGCCATTGATCTATGCAAATAATGAATAGATACATAAATACCTTCAGCAATTGCGACGCATTTGGCATCACAATATTTTTTCCCCTTGTAGCGGCTCTTCTATACCTTACGATCTCTCTCAGCGATTGTATAAAACTTCCGTAGAGACTAGGCGTAGGGATATTTTTATTTTATTTTGCTTTATGTCTTATCTGTTCATCACAGAGGGCACTTCAAACGAATATGGTTAAGGAATGTTTATCTTAATCATAGATTTAAGTTTTTGAATTTACTTAATCTCTCGATATCGAATATAGGACCATCTTAATCATATCTAATTGCTACGCTTAATGGAAAAAAAAAATTAACTCCTCCATTGGATCATGCTTATGATAGAGGATTAATTGGATCAAATTGTGTCATATATACCTTAACTTAAGAATAAATTTATTTCTAATTTATTTTTATTATCTTTAATTAACATTTATATCTTTGATACTTTTTATGTAATTTCCAGTTATCATAGAAATTGCTAGAAAGAAAGAAAAATATTTCATTATTTTAATCTAATTATTAAAAATTCTATTTATTTTAAAAATTTTATTTCTATTATAATATTGTAGAAAATAGTTAAAAAACTATTTTTGAGGAAAACAAAATTCTTGTTAAAATTTGTTTTTAAGGAAACAAAAATTTTGCTGCTTTGAAATCTATCTAGAAAAATCGGAAATACTCAACTCAACACTCAACAAATCTAAGCCTTTTCCCAACTATATGGGGTTGGCTACATGAATTTGTTTCCTCCACTTTATACTCTAAAATCCCTACAAAAATTTAAAATATTAACATTTTATTTTTGATATTTTAAAATGCATACACAAATTAAAAAAAGCAACAAAATTATTTCTCTAAAAAGCATGGTATTTTTTTTAAAAAAAAGAAATTAAAATTTCTAATTTATTTTAAATGGCTTTAATATTCATATTTTTAAAAAAAATTACTGATTTTAAAGTAAAATTTTAAATATTTAGATTATAAAGTATAAAAATTGAAGTTATGAAATTTAAAATTTTGAAATTCCAATTGAATTTAAATTTATTCAATTAATTTTGTGCTTAGATCACTACAAGAAAACTGAAATAGCGACGCAAATTTAGCGACGCATCATTGCGTTGCTAAATTGCGACCACTTTGCGACGCCTCCGTGACAATAAAACATTGCGACGCAATTAGCGACGCATTAGCGACTCAATAAATTAAAAAATAAATTTTTTTTTATTTAGCAACGCAAATAATGCATCGTAATATTTTAAATTAATTTTTTATAAATATAAATATGGAAAAAAAATATTGCGACGCATCTCAGTGCGTCGCAATATTTTTTTTAAAATTAAATATGTTAAATAGCGATGCATTAGCGATGCATAAACCAGAAAATTAGAAAAATTATTTTAATTTAGCGACGCACAAATTGTGTCACAAATAATTTAAATAAAATAATTTTTATAAAATATAATATTAGGAAAAATATTGCGACGCAACTCAGTGCGTCACAATATTTTTTAAAAAATTAATATGTTAAATAGCGACGCATTAGCGACGCAATAAACCAGAAAATTAAAAAATTATTTTTAATTTAGCGACACACTATTGCATCACAAATAATTTAAATAAAATTAATTTTATAAAATAAATATTAGGAAAAAAATATTGCAACGCAACTCAGTGCATCGCAATGTTTTTTAAAAATTAAATATGTTAAAGCGAAGCAATAAATTAGAAAATTAGAAAAATATTTTTAATTTAGCGATGCACTAACTGCGTCACAATTATTTTTAAATAAAATTAATTTTATAAAGTATAATATGAGAAAAAATAATTGCGATGCAACATAGTGCGTCACAATGTTTTTAAAAAATGTAATTATATTAAATAGCAACGCTTAGCGACGCAATAAACCAAAAATTAGAAAATAATTTTAAATTTAACGACACAATATATGCATCACAATTATTTTAAATAAAATATATTTTATAAAATATAATTATGAGAAAAATATTGCGACGCAATTCAGTGCGTCACAATATTTTTTAAAAAATTAATTATGTTAATAGCGATGCATTAGCGATGCAATAAATCAGAAAATTAGGAAAATTATGTTTTAATTTAGCGACGCACTTGTTGCGTCGCAATTATTTTAAATAAAATTAATTTTTATATAATATTATTATATTAAAAAATTATGATGCAACCCTTTGCGTCGCAATGTTTTTTAAAAATTAATTATGTTAAATAGCGATCGATCCGAGATCGATCGTGGCCGATCGGGATCAGGGCTTGGATCGATCGCAACCGTCGGATCGTCAGCATCAGACCGATCGCCACGATCCGAGATTGGTCGTGGCCGATCGGGATCAGTGCTTGGATCGATCGCAACCATCGGATCATCGGTGATCGGATCGATTGCCACTGTCCGACATCGGTCGTGGCTGATCGGGATCAGGGATTGGATCGATCGCAACCGTCGGATCGTCCGCGATCTCGGACCGATCGCAACGGTCTGGGATCGGTCATGGCCGATCGGGATCAAGGCTTGGATCGATCGCAATCGTCGGATCGTCAGCGATCTCGGACCGATCGCAACGGTCCAGGATCGGTCGTGGCCGATTGGGATCAGGGCTTGGATCGATCGCAACCGTCGGATCGTCGCCGATCGGACCGATCACCATGGTCCAGATCGGTCATGGCCGATCGGGATCATGGCTTCGATCGATCGTAACCGTCGGATCGTCACCAATCTCGGACGGATTGCAACGGTCCGAGATCGGTCGTGGCCGATCGGGATCACGGCTTGGATCGATCGCAATCGTCGGATCGTCGCCTATCGGATCGATCGCGATGGTCCGAGATCATTCATCGCTGACCAGGATCGATCAGGTCTTGGATCGGTGGCAACCGTCGGATCGATGCTGATCGGTCTGATCGCCATGGTCCGAGATCGATCGTGGACGATCAGGATCAGGGCTTGGATCGATCGCAACTGTTGGATCGTCGCCGATTGTACCGATCGCCATGGTCCGGGAACGATCGTGGACGATCGGGATTAGGGCTTGGATCGATTGCAACCATCAGATCGTTGCGATCTTGGACCGATCGCAACGGTCCGGGATCGGTCGTGGCCGATCGGGATCAGGGCTTGGATCGATCACAACCGTCGAATCATCGGCGATCGGACCGATCGCCACGGTCCGAGATCGGTCGTGGCCGATCGGGATCAGGACTTGGATCGATCGCAACCGTCGGATTGTCACCGATTGGATCGATCGCAACCGTCGGATCGTCCGATCTTGGACCGATCGCAACGGTCCGGGATCGATCGTGGCCGATCGGGATCAGGGCTTGGATCGATCGCAACCATTGGATCGTCGGTGATCGGACCGATTGCCACGGTCCGAGATCGGTTGTGGCCGATCGGGATCAGGGCTTGGATCGATGGCAACCGTCGGATCATCGCCGATCGGACCGATCGCCACGGTCCAAGATAAAACAATTTTTAATATTGCGACGCACATATTGCGTCGCAATGTTTTTAAGAAAATAATAGTAATAAAAAATTTAAAAAAACATTGCGACGCAACAGATGCGTCGCAATTTTTTCAAAAATATAATTTATATTAGTTATAATTATTAAAAAAATATTGCGATGCATTAGCGATGCATTTTCCTAAAATTAATTTTTCAGAGAAAATATTTTAATATTGCAACACATGTATTGCATCGCAATGTTTTTTAGAAAATAAATGTAATTAAAAAATTAAAAAAACATTGTGACGCATTATTTGTGTCGCAATTATGTTTAGAAAAATAAAATTTTATCAGTTACATATTTAAAAATATTACGATGCAATTTTTAAAAAATTTAAATTTATCAGTTTAAATATTTAAAAATATTACGACGCATTTGCGATGCAATTTCCTAGAATGTTTAAATAATTTCCTAGAGAAAATAAATTTTAATATTGCGACGCATTCATTGCGTCGCAATGTTTTTAAGAAAAATAAATGTAAGAAAAAAATTAAAAAAAATATTGCGATGCAATATGCGTCGCAATTATTTTTAGAAAATATAAATTTTATCAGTTATAATATATTAAAATATTGCGATGCATTTACGATGTAATTTCCTAGAAATAAAATAATTTTTCCAGAGAAAATAATTTTTAATATTGCGACGCACTTGTTGCGTCGCAATGTTTTTAAGAAAAATAAATGTAATAAAAAAATTTAAAAAAACTTGCGACGCAATATATGCGTCGCAATTATTTTCAGAAAATATAATTTTTTTATAAATATTAAAAAATATTGCGATGCATTTGCGACGCAATTTCCTAGAAATAAAAATTATTTTCTAAGAGAAAATAATTTTTAATAATGCGACACATTTATTGCGTCGCAATGTTTTTAAGAAATTTAAATGTAATAAAAAAATTAAAAAAATATTGCGACGCAATAAATGCATCGCAATTATTTTTTAAAAAATATAATTTTTATCAGTTATTAATATTTAAAAATATTACGACGCATTTGAGACGCAATTTCCTAGAAAATAAAAATTGTTTTTCCGCCGGACATTGGCGCCAAGTTAGCGACTCATTAGCCTAATTGTGTCGCTAAGTTTGCATAACAAAATAAAAAAAGCCAAAGTAGCGATGGATTAGCGACGCATTGTTGTGTCGCTAATCCATAATAATAAAAAATAGCGAGTGATTAGCGACGCATATATTGCGTCGCTAATCACCACTATTTAAGGCCTGGTCGGTCCCCCCCTGCTTCCCTTCTTTTCTTCTTCTTTTCCTACCCTAGCCGCCACCGTCCGTCCGCTCCTCCAGCTGCCCCGTCTTCTCTCCCGGCGGAAGCTCCCCCCACTCCGGCTGCGTCCCCTCGCGATCGAGGTAAGCCCATCTTCCTTTTTTTTTAAAAAAAATAGGGTCCGGCCACGGCACCGGCCGTGGCCGTCTTCTCCGGCCACGGTCGCTGCCGTGGCCCTCTTCTCCGGCCACGGCCGGTGCCGTGGCCGGCCGTGGCCTGGCCACGGTGGCCAGGCCACCAAAAAAAAATTTACTGTTTGGGGGGGTTTTCCCTACCCCCCCTTCGTCTTCTCTGGCCACGACAGCGGCCGAGGCCGGCCGTGGCCTGGCCACGGTGGCCAGACACAAAAAAAAAATTTCTGTTTGGGGGGGGGGGGGGTTTTCCCGACCCCCCCCCCTTCGTCTTCTCCGGCCACGGCCATGGCCGTGGCCTGGCCACGGTGGCCAGGCCACAAAAAAAAATTTCTGTTTGGGGGGAGTTTTCTCGACCCCCCCTTCGTCTTCTCCAGCCACGGCCGCTGCCGTGGCCGTCTTCTCCGGCCACGGTGGCCAGGCCACCAAAAAAAAATTTGACAGTTTGGGAGGTTTTTCCCCACCCCCCCTTCGTCTTCTACTGCCACGGCCACGGCCGTGGCCGTCTTCTCGGCCACAGCCGCTGCCGTGGCCGGCGGTGGCCTGGTGACGGTGCAGGCCACCGAAAAAAATATTAATGGGGGGTTTTTCCCCACCCCCCCTCCCGTTCGTCCTCTCTGGCCACGGCCGCTGCCATGGCCAGCCGTGGCCTGGCCATGGTGGCCAGGCCACCAGAAAAAAAATAGTTACGGGGGACCACCCTCCCGTTCGTCTTCTCCGGCCATTGTGGCCAGATAAAAAAAAATAAATAAATAAAAAAGGTAACAGCTAGGGGGCTTTTCCTCCACCCCCGGCCCCTTCAATTAAAAAAAAATTAACACTCATAAAAAAATTAACAAAAAAAATTAGATTCTATTATATTTTATGTTTTTAAAAATATTTTCAAATAATTTGATGATAAATAAAAAAATATAAATATATTTTTAAAACATGGGCAACTTAATTTTTTTTTTAAAAAAGTAACAGCTATGGGGGTTTTACCGACCCCCGACTTCTTCAAAAAAAAATTTTTAACACTCATGAAAAAAAATTAACTAAAATTTAGATTCTATTATATTTATTGTTATTAAAAATATTTCAAATAATTTGATGATAAATATTTAAAAAAATGTGACCACTAATCTAATTTTTTATTAGATTAGTTATAAATTAATTAATTTATGTCATTAGTCGGAACTCTTTGGATAGACTGATTGTTATGTCTTGATTATGCAATAATATTTGTAATGCTAGATAGAAAGTCTTATTGTATTATTATTTAATTTGCAGAATTTTTATGCAATAATTAATTTAAGCAGAATGTTTATGCAATAATATTTGTGCATTTGTGTTATTTACAATTGTTATGTCTTGATTATTTACATTCTGCTTCAAATTGAATGATGCATTAAATTATGTAATGTTAGATAGAAGTCTTGTTGTATTATTATTTAATTTGCAGCAACAAATTAGTAGTTTCAATGATTTATATTTTAGTCTTCACAAACATTTGTATCGACACAATAATCTTAAGAAGTCAGTGACTATATATATAGAACACTATTCCTATATATGTATAATTGACAAGAAGTTAAGAATAACAAGCATAAGTTCGATTGTCTTCGGACTTCCATATTATTAATCACAGCACTATAACCTTTAGACCCGTTTGAGAATTGTAAGCCTTAGTCTTACAAATTCTCAAATTGTCCTGGTGGACAGTTTGGGAATATATTTTACGATATGTTAGTCTGCTATTAATCATCGTTGGGTGATATGCGGTTTGTATTTGCTCATACGTTCTCCTAGTGTGGCTTATATGCCATACATTTAGAAGAACATATGGGAAATGCTACCGAATTTCAACGTAACCGATCGATGATAATTAATAGCAGAATAACATATCACAAAAAATATTCTTGAATGATAGGGCCTTACCTTTTAGACATGGAGTGAAGGAAGAATTAATTTAGGACACTTGAATGCTTGTGAAGTCTCATGATTAAACGGACCGCCTTGCGGCCCGACCCGAACTCAAGCCCTAGCATTACTTTGAGGGTCACGTCCACACAAGGATGAAGGTTCTATATGCAATGCACCACTTGGTCGAAGAAGTTTCAGCTTTTGCCTCGCATTACTTTGAGGGTCACGTCCACACGAGGAGCCAAAATCTTGGTCGTACGATGATGTATGTGTGGACGAAGGAGAACCTAATGACGGTAGAATATCAATTTTAAAGGTATCGACGTTCATTTGGGAGGCAGAAGTCAAGAAATCTTAGCGATATGGAGTATAATGTAGCACATTATTATATCCTAATGAACTGTAGAGAAGTCGATCCTATATGAGTAAGTGTATACTTCAATGCTTAATTGGAACTTCTAATTTAAATTACAATATACCATAATATTTAATTGCTAACATCAGTTTTTATCCTTATCATCCCATAAGGATGTATTGTGATAGACAACGACAGATGGATCCCGACATCAGTCAAGTTGCAATTGGACAGAAGTTAGAAACGGAGTTCGCTTACTGGTTTTATGAATTTGTGAGTAATATCGCTCAATCAATTTCAGTAATGGCTTTAATTTTTTGATTTGGTTGTGAATAGCTTATTAATTTATAGGTAAACGGTCCATGGTTCCAAACCGATAATATTTTCATTAAATGTCTATCGCAATGGCCATTGAAGACCGTAACAACCTCTACTGGCTATTTTGTTAATGGGTACAAATTTTAGATTGAATGATTAGTAGCTTCAAGAGGCACGCAGAACTGGGGCGTGTGTGTTAAAGGAGAAAGTGTTGGAGCAAATATGCAGGATTATTACGAAAAGTTAGTAGAGGTGGTTGAAGTTGAATATCCCGGTTGGCCTATGAAACGAACCGTATTGTTTCGTTGCGATTGGTTCGATCCGACAGTTCCTGTGGGCAAAAGGATTCATAATGACTACAATTTGGTTGAATTGAACCATCGACGAAGATTGCAGAAATATGACCCATTCATCCTTGCATCCCAAGCTCAGCTAGTGTTTTACTGCGGATATCCAGTTTGCGCAACGACAAGCGAGATTGGTGGGCTATTTCTACAATCGTCCCACGTTCAACAATCTTATTAGAGGAGAGTTCATCAAGTCAATCAGCCGAGTGCTCTGCATTTCAAGAGGATGAGATGGAAATGCATGCAATTGAGGACGACACAAGGGCTCGTGAAACATCACTTAGAGATCCAAATGGTGATGTCCAAGAAATTGCGGATGCAAATGTTCGGTTTCCTTCCGATGATAATGAAACTAAATCGCAGTCCGATACGGCATCGGATGTTGAACCAATATTTCACGAAACAAATGGCACCGATTAAACATAGAGGTTTTCTTAAATTCAACTTTATTTTATAAGTGGTAAATTTTTACATAGTCAATCATTAATCGTAATTTAATTGCATGAATCTTTAGTATTTTTAGTATGACGGGCAGAGGTAGATCTACCGACGACATACAGAGTGAGCAGGGACGTAGCTCTGCTGCATCAGATCACATGAGCTTTGGAGATGGAGAGTTCGGATCTCCACACATCGCACAGCCTTCGATCTCTCTAGCAGTCGGCGGTGATCCTGCATTGGTATTACCATCCAGCCGATCGGCACATACCTTCGAGAGTTCTTCCACCATCGGCCGCATCGTACTTTGACTTGATGCTCATGGGCTGTAAGTATATACTAATTAAAAATATATGTTTATATTTTTAAGTCAATTACTTATAAACATGCATTTTTTTAACAAATTTATTGAGCAGCATCATGTATCCAGCCACATCAGTGCCGTATTTCAGAGGCGTACAGGTCCAAGTGGCTACGATTGGCGCCACGTATCTCCAGCCACGAGGGAGTTTTATTTTTCTGAGTTTCAGGTAAACTTATTAAATATAATTTATCACTTATATAAAATTTCTTAATCTTAATAAATTCTAAAACTAACTATTTATTTTAATGCAGAAAAAGTTTACGTGGGACCCTGCCAGCCATGATGACATTAGGTCAGCATGGGAGGCTTTGATGGGACTCCGATACTCCGACATGCTTCATCATTGGAGGTCATCGGGTCAGCGTCCTGCGCATGTGCCAGAGGGTATTTGGCACGAGTGGCAGCAGGCCTGGCAGTCCGATGGCTGGCGCAGGAGGTCCGCATCAGCCAGCACGAACCGCCAATTCGAGAAGGGCGGTCCTGGCACGGGTCTCTCCCGCCATACTTCGGGCTCCATTTCGAGGTGTATGGTAAGAAAATATAAATATTTTAATTACTAATTTAGTTATTTACAAATATTTGTATTAATATCAATTTTTTTATTATTATAGTCTGAGCAGGAGGGCGGAGATCCTAGTGAGTTTCGTCTATTCAGGACGACACACACCATGTGGGACGGTTCCTGGGTCGACACGCGATCACGGGAGGTTGCGGTAAGAAATTAGATTTATGTAGTATCTGTTTAATTTCTAAAATTTTATTTCAAGAAATTTATTAACTCATTTATTATTAATTTTATAATTTAAAGACACGAGTCGAGGAGCTTTGCTCCCAAGCATCGCAGGTCGACTCCACTGATGGGGAGATGCCCGTCGAACTCTCAGCAGAGGAGAGTCGGCGTGTGTTTTTGGAGGCTGTTGGTGCCCAACCGCGAGACCGCAGGGTCTATGGTATGGGCACTAGAGCTTCTGCATATTTTTCCCATCAGGCCTCCAGCTCGCGATTTCTGGTGATATTCTTGCCGAGCTTTTAGACGACATTTGGAGATCTATTGCGGAGGAGGTTCAGCAGGACGTTCGTCAGGAGGTTCAGCATGAGGTCGAGAATGAGTTCGAGCAGCGTATGTGAGGCCGGGATCAGGAGCTTGCAGACGTGCGAGATCAGATGCGTCATTTGCAGGATATGGTTAGCCACTTATCGCAGGGTCTCCAGCCTCCACGTGATCGCTCAGATTCTTGATGTATTTTTTTTCTTTTTTTATGTTGTACATGAAAACTTCAAAATTTTAATATATAAATTATTTTTGAAAATTGATTATTGTTTGGATCAATATGAGTGAAGAATGTTTCTATCAATATTTAAATATAACGAAATTGTATTAACCGTTTTAATTTTTAATATTTTATATTTTTTAAAAATTTAATTTGCGATGCATTAGCGACTGAAATTGCATCGCTAATATTTTAAAATATTATTATTAAATATTACGATGCAATGACCTGGCATCGCAATAATTTAAAAAAAAATTTAATAGCGACGCATTAGCGACTCAAATTGCGTCGCTATTATATCTAAAATATTTTTAATAAATATTGCGACGCAATGACCTTGCATCGCAATATTTTAAAAAAATTTTATTTGCGACGCATTAGCAACTTAAATTGCGTCGCTATTATATCAAAAATATTATTATTAAATATTGCGACGCAACTAAATGCGTCGCAATTGAACGCATCGTAATATTTAATAATAATTTTAAATATTAAAAATATGTTTTAAATTTAGCGACGCATTTAGATGCGTCGCAATATTGCGATGCATTGTTGCATCGCAGAGAGTCGCAATATTGCGACGCAATTGCGACAAATGGATATTGCGACGGACATCTGAGCGATGCCGTCATTGCGTCGCTATTGCGTCGCAATAGCATGTTTAGCGACGTAATTGCGACGCATTTGGGCGTCGCAATATTTTTTTCCCTTTATGGTGGATGTTACTATCGATTTTTTGTTACATTGAAAATTTAATATAAAATTATTTGGAAGCTACTAATTAAAATTCAAACTATAAGGCTAAGCCCTAGAACTTGCATTGTGTAGAAAAAATCAATTACTCATAAAATAGCTTTTGATGACCTTAATGCCATCAAACTTTAGAAGTTTAACCGGTTTTTCTTTAGAGGATATAGTAAAGCCATTTCTTGGGTTATTTTTAACCATTTAGTTCTTTTGAACCTGAACCTTTCTTTGATCTTTGTTATCAACCAAGTTCTTTTGATTCGGTTGAGACCTCATTCTCCACTTCTATTTTTAAAGCTCCTTAAGAAACAGACTTTTACCATAGCCATAGAATCTTTAGTGCCCTCTCTAATGATGACTATGATATTTATCTCCCTATTAAGATAGCTAAAAAACTATGGTATGCTCTTAAGAATGAGTATGGGATGGATGATGGTAGCCGAAACTGTTTCCCTATTTCAAATTCTAACAAGTTTATTATGATGAAATCTAAATCTCAAATAAAGATGATCGAAGGTGGTACCAAAATTTTATTCAGATCGATTAGCCTAAAACCTTTAGTAAATTTAACCTAATCATATTATGATGGTGGCTTGCATGGTTTAAAAGTTAATGTTTATGTTTGTTTTAATAACTTATGGTTCTCTAGTTTTTAGAAACGAAGGGAAGAAAATGTAATGCTTGAAAAGGACACTTCAGCACAAGTGTTAGAAAAAAATAAAATAAAATAAAAGATTCTGATGCTTTACTAAAGGTACAGCTCCCGTGCTTCGAAGGCTCGAAGGGCCGATTCTAGTAGGTTCAACTCCGACGATCTCAAGAACCTGCCAGCTAGCTTAACTCTCCGTTATGGGAGAACTTGGTACGTGGTTTGCGTCTAAGCTTCTAAATCTTTGTGCATTACATTTCAGAAGACTTCTTTTTCATTCACTCTTTCTGCGATGGAAATATTTTAATTTCTGGAACTTTTTCTTTCCTCATTTCATTCTGTTAATCTCATCACCATCCATATAATTTTAAAAAAAATGATGCCATCAAAACGAAAATATAAATACAAATACGATAATAAACTATGTAGGCTGATCTTACCTGCAAAGGTGTTTTATATAAATGCCATGAAGGATCAAGTAAGTTCGCTGACAAGAACAGGTTCCAAGTACATATTTAACTGTCCAGAGAAGTACAAATTAAAACCCAGGCAACTGTAGACCATCGCAGAGGCGTCAACTCGAAGGACACTTATTCATAGATATGTAGCACAGCGCAACAAAAGCTCGCCATTCCATCCTGGTAAAATCAAAAATAAAAGGGTCAAGTTTATAGCTGTAAGTTGCCACTGTAACAGAATAAAAAGGGGAATTAGATGATGGCACGAGAGTAACATGGATTTCTCCGCGGACGAATGCGAGCTCTGAGAGGATTCTTCATGACGGTGGCGAACTCCGTCTTCTCGGTCAAGTCCACGTCCTCCTCCCCCTCCAGAGGCTTCCACTCGAACTCCCTCACCAAATTGGCCACAAAGTACTCCAGATGCAGCAAGGCCAGCCCGAGCCCCGGGCATATCCTCCTGCCCGCCCCAAACGGCATCATCCTGATCTCCCGACTCCCCGTTATGTCCACCCCCTCCCCCGACCCCCCGGCCAGGAACCTCTCCGGCTTGAACTTCATGGGCTCCTCCCACACCTTCTCATCCCACGCTATCTCCGCCACCGTAAAATTAATCACTGCTCCTTTCGGTATCAAATATCCATCCAGGATCACGTCCTCCGCCACCGTGTGCGGCAGCACGAAGTGGCCCGGCGGGTGCCGCCGCAGCCCTTCTAAGATCACCGCCTTCAAGTACGGCATCCTTTGCAAGTCCTCCTCCTGTACCTCCTCCCGGTCTTTCCCCACCACCTTTTCGATCTCTTCCAATAGCTTCGCCTGTATATCTTGGTGCTTCACTACGTTCGCTAGGATCCACTGCAGCGTCGATGAGGAGGTATCGGTGCCCGCGTTCAGGAACTCAGAGCAGAGGGTCACTTTCTCGTCTTCAGTCAATTTCCGACCCCTTCTTCTGCGAGTTCGACGTCGAGAAGCGAGTCAACGTACGAGAAGACAAATTTCTCTTCTTCACTGTTCTGCTTCTGCTTTTGCTTGTATTGCTGTCGAGCTCTGATCAACGGGACAAGTATTTCCATCTGTTGCTGTCGCACTTGATGGCCCGTCTTCAACCTATTTCGGAAGATGAATGTGAAGATGCTTGGGAGGAAGGAGAGGATGTTGATCTTGTTGATAAACAGGAGGAGGCGCCGCTGAGCGGTCTCGATATCCTTGATGGTCTTATCATCTAATTTCTCGCCGAAGCACATGAAGACGAGCAAACTGAATATGGCGAATTGAAAGCTCTCCAAGACGACAACGGCGTTATCATCGCTGGAATCGGCTTGGGATCGGAGTCGTCGGAGGAGGCCGCGGAGGACCCAGGAGCGGCCGGCGGCGTAGAGCTTGACGCGGGAGGAATGGAGGATCTCGGAGATGAGGTTACGGCGGAGGAGGCGCCAGAGAGGGCCATAGCCGGCGGAGCTGATGTTGTGCTGGTTGCCAAAGAAGATTCTGGTCGCAGGGAGATGTTTGGGGCGGTCGGAGAAGGCGGCGCCGTGCTCGACGAGGGCGCGGTGGGCGATAGCGCGGTCGCAGATGTAGATGAGCGGGCGGGATCCAAGGCGGATGGTGACGATGGGGCCGTACCGGGCGCGGAGGTCACGGAGAAGGGGTTCCAGGCCCCCGAACCTGAAGGAACGCCGGAGCAAGAAGAAGTTGCCGATGATCGGAAACGCTGGAGGCCCAGGAGGGAGCCTTCTCTTCTTGGCTCGGCGGCGGAGAAGGAGGCTGAGGACTGTGGCAAGAGAGAGGGAAAGGAAGATGAGGAGCCAGACATCCATCCTTATTGAATGAATTCAATCTTTTTGGATGATCACCCTCTTTCTGCGCTTCCTTCCTTCAGGTAGGTAGGATAGCGTATATGCGCCCAGGTCTTCAATATAAAAAGCAGATAGGATAGAAGATTGGAAGAGAATTTAGCCTATATGCGCCCAGATTTTCTATATAAAAAGCAGATATATATGGCAAACCTTTATGATCAAACAGATATGCATGCATCAACACAGAGACGGAATCCATTTATGGTAAAACAGATATCAAACAGATATGGATGGCATCCATCTATGGTAAAACATTTACGGCTGCATCCATTTATTTATGGTGGAACAGATGTATATGACATTCATTAACGGTGAAACAGATATGGATGGCAACCCTTTATTGCCGATACCCGTTGGTACATCGCATGAAACGAGAAGGAAAACAAAGGAAGGAAAGAAAATAGAAATCATCCGCTGGATCCTATGAATTTGCATCGAAAAGGATTTTTACGGCTACCTAATAAGGAAATGAATTAATAGTAATAATAATAAGGATAGAAGGATATAATTTATTTTTTATTTTTTGATAAAAAATAAAATTTTTATGATAAAAAATAAATTTATTTTAAATTTGATCCATTTTTTTTTTGATACACGGCGATCACACTAGCCTCGTGCGAGTCAGCCAGAAATATCAGAGTACAAAATCTGCTTAAGAGCACATGCTTTTATTCCCAGAATCCCCCGTGATAGGCCACAGCAGCCGCAACCCAATCTCAGAATTAGCTTTCCGATAGCTAGTTTGATTTGATTTGGTTTTTCTAATCAATTTGGATATGGTTCAGGTTTAACAATTTGTTAGCTTGGGTTTAATTTTTTTAAAATTAGTTTCAAAATCAATTTTGGTTTTAGGTATTAAAACTAGATATAGGTTGGATAATGTGAAGGATTATTCAAACTTCATCGAACCTTTTTAAAATATGAATCTGATAAATCAAATTATGCGAATGGCTAGAACATTCCCATTGAGAGACGCATTGCATCTATGGGTAAAGAGCTTAGTCCATGATAGTCAGCTTAGGTAGTGTTTGATTCATAAAAGTTATTTCTGGATAAATATACATGATAGCATTTATTCAGAAAATAGCTCAAGGAATAACCATCTTTTTTAAATAACAACTTTGCCATAAGGAACAACTCTAGTTATTCCTGGGTCCTAGGGAATAAGTTAAAGGGATAACCTATGTCTAAACATGGGTTATCCCCTCTGGTTAAACTTTTTAAGAATATCCCTTAGGCTATGTTATATGGGGAATAAGGGGGGATATCCCCTTGATATGCCTCCTTATTCTGGGGATACCCCCTTATTTTCAAATGCTATAGCTAGAGGGGATAGATCTGAAAAAGTTTAACCAGAGGGGATAACCCATGTTTAACCATGGGTTATCCCCTGAACTTATTCCCTAGGGAACCCAGGAACAACTAAAGTTATCCCTTGATGGCAGACTTGTAATTTTAAAAAGGTGCTTATTCCCTCAGCTATCCCCTAGATAAATGCTATCCTGTACATTTATTCAGGGATAGGTTTTGGGGAATCAAACACTACCTTACTTATAGCTTTTAGGGATAAAAGGAATATCTCCCGGATATCCCCCTTATCTTCTATATCAAACACAGTCTTAGAATAGCAACATGGAATATAAGAACACTAATAGATAATACTACAAGAATTTTTAAAATTAGCGACGCCAAAATGGCATCGCTAAACCCAAAAAATTCATCGCTAATCCTAATTAGTGATGCAACAGCGATGCTAGAAATTTTGTCACTAAAATGATCATTGCAGCAAAAATTAGCGACGCCAAAAATTTTTGTCACTAATTAGCAACTATTTCAGTGACGTCAAAAATTTGTAGCTAATTAGCGACTCCATTAGCAACGCCAGACTTGCGTAGCTAATTAGTCACACCATTAGCAATGCTAGCCTAGCGTAGCTAATGGTCTAGCTTATTAGCTACGCCAAGTGGCGTAGCTAATCTCAAATTTTTTTAAAAAAATTATAAATTTTATTTTATTAATTTTAATTAATCTGCTTAAATAATTAACATGTTTCAATTTCAATACGAAACACATTCATAAATAGTACCACACAAATACAAAATATCAAAAATTAAATAATTCATTAAAAATAAAGTATCAAATATTAATATATTAATAATAAAAATTAGTACCATACAAATATAAAAAGAGGTTAATACACCATAAATACAATATAATATCAAAATAACATCAATCAACTGGAGGGAGGGTCAAGCTGGAGGTGGTGCAAAAGAATGCGATATATATATATATATTCAGCCCTTTATATTTTAATAACAGTCGTCTCATCATTTCGTTTTCTTTTATTTTTTTTTGGTATATTTGTCTTCGTCCAAAGTAATTTCTAACCTACTCCATTATATCTGGAGGTCAATATAGATCGAGTCAATTTCATATGAAGACAATTTTTAAAAAACATTTATATTTATTTAGATATTTATACATATTTTTGTAAAACTGTAATCAGCTGTTGGATCGTTGATTCGATCTCTAATAAGCTATTGTAAATGGAATTGGGCCATGATAGGTTTTAAGTTGGGAACGATCTTGACTCGCAAAAGAGTCAAGTTCAGGCCCGGATCTACGGCCTTGATGCCACTCCATTTGGATGAACAAAATGCCATCTGGCGCCGCGATCTGAAGGGTTTCGAATCAGTAGAGGTAATTAATCTTTTAAGCAACAAATGTTTTGGGGCTGTTGAACTAATGGGCTATATTAACTATCTATCAATATATAATGCATGGAATTGTCAACCTAATCAGAAAGTCTTCGTCTATAAAGGTGATTGCATTAATGCCACGTACAAGATGGTCTAAGTCTTCTTCACCGGTCTTCTTTTAAAGCTTTATTCATCTAGAGTCTTTTAAAGAAGCCATGACGTGCACACAGATAGTCAAAGGGTTTGCTTTGAGAATCGTGCATGAGGTTTCTTGGTTCGTCCGCTTTGCTTTGCTTTTAGATTCGTGCTCCGACTATCTTCTTTCTTGATCTCCGGCGATCTTCGTCGGCTGGGTGCGCGCCTTTCCTCCGGCTGTCGTCCTGCCTTCCTCCATCTCCTCATGACTACTGATTCGGCCGAGGAGGTTCGGATTCACCGGAGATTTGCTCAGGATTTCGGTTTCAAATGGGTGTCTTCTTCTCCCTCTCGTCGGAGGTGGTGTGCTGGAGTCCATTTTCTCGGACATTGTTCAGGTCCCGGTTCCTATGCTGGAAGAGGAGGCGGCGGGGTGGCAACAATATGCAGTTATGGCCCGTTCTTTCTCTCGATGGGTACCGGCTGAAGTGTACATCCGGGAGTTCAGGCGAGCCGGGATCTCTGGTGTCATCGTCCCGGTCTCCTTGGCGTTCCGCTGCCACTTATTCCGTTTTGAAGATCCAAAGGCAGTAGATTTGGTCCTCAATCGACCGTGGGTGATAAATGGCCAGATTATCGATACTGAAGCCTGGCGTCCGGATTTCTTTCCGGCCGAGCAGTCCATCTCCTCTGCGTTGGTCTGGATGAGGATGCCTAGCCTCCCAATGGAGTTCTGGAAGGAGGAAATCCTCAGGTCCATCTCGGAGCATGCTGGGTCCTTCTGTTGTGTTGATGCTGCGACGACATCAAGGAACAGGGGAGGGTATGCTAGGGTGGTGGTGCGTGTTAACCTGTGCCATCCCCTCGTCCAGGGACTAGGGTTCAGGGGTTGCGAGGTCCTTTCTGGCAGCTTTCGTCTACTAATCCTTGGAAGGCTTCTGCCCTAAGTGTGGGTCTTTGCATCTGGAGGGTCCCTGTGTGCCTGAGGCCATGGCTGAATCGGAGGACTCTGTTAGCAGCTTCGTCTTCGGGCCGTGGTTGGCTGCAGTCTGTCAACGGAGGCATGTTGATGATCACCTGCTTAGTCACAGCCTTCTGCCTCTGGTCCCCGCTCTACTCCTCTGCCTGGTTCATCGGAGCCGAGTCTGAAGGATGGCTGGAAGACCCCGTCGAAGGTGGGACGAAGACGGCCTCCTGGGTCAGTGAATATTGCTCCTGTTAGTAGTGAGCTGGGAGGGATGAAGGATTGCCCTGCTTCAGCCTCTGAGGCAGTGCCGATTCCCCTGGTGAATGATGTATCTAATGTCATAGTTAAGAGGAAGCAGACGCTGGCTAAGGGAGGGAAGAAGAATTCTCAGTCTCTGGTGGCCGTGCCGATTTTCATCAGCATGTCGTTTCTAAAGAGTCAGTTAAGGGAAAGATTAAGGTGGATCACAGTGGATTCTCTAATCAGTTTCTTCCCAATCCCTAGTCTCAGTTAACCCTTTTGCTTCCTTGGCTTTGGCTCCTTCAGTTGATGGCCAGGTGGAAAATAGGGTAAAGGTTCGGGGCCTCTCAAGCGGGCGCGAACTGTTGAAGGTCTGCCCCCCAGATATTTCTAAATCGGATAAGAAAAAAGGGAAAGACAAGGGAAATATGGCCAAATGTAGAGTGGAAATCATTCCTTGCCTACAAAACTTGCCCCAGCCTCTTGCTGCTTGGAACGAATCAGGAGGTGCATCGGAGTAATCCCGATAGGCCTGCAGACCAGGAGGGTCAGGGTACTGCTGTAAATCTTATGGGCCTGGGTTCATGTCCCATTGATGCAGATTCAGATGTCCTGCAGGACAGCTCTCTTCAGACTGCTGATAGTGTGATGGTAGAGGACCAGGAGGTGGTCCTAGCTATTTCCAGTTAATCTATGAAGATCTTAATTTGGAATGTTAGAGGAGCTAATAAGCCTTCTTTCCGTTCCTCCTTTGGTAGATTGATTCAGATACATAACTTTGATATATGTGTCCTTTTAGAAACCAGGCTGTCAGGAGAAAGTCTGGTGCGGTTTCAGAGGCAGATTGCCCGGTCCTGGTCTTCATATGCGATGGAGGCTGTGGGGCAGTCTGGAGGTATTTGGCTGTTTGGCGTGACTCTGCCATCACGATTGATGCTTTCCATCAAAGTAATCAACAGATAGATCTTGCTGTCTCCGAAGGGACTTCTGATCCCTGGATCATA